>CM076610.1:28484429-28855760 GCA_038502775.1 Hippodamia convergens
TATCAAAAATCAAACAAAAACATCTTTCAATTTATTCGAACATTTCTAAATTCGAAGATCTATTCAATATTAAAGAATGTTTTTCATTTGACAAAATAAGTGAGTTTGATTCTTAATTGTTCATTTATTCTATTGGTATTTTAAACTATGGAAGCTGGACCGTCGCAGTCTTTAGAGGATTTGATCCAACAAAAATGTGATGTTAGTCAATCGTTACTCGAATTCGAACTTCAAGTTCTACTAGATGTTATGCATAAAGATGGTTTAGTAATTGCTGCAAAGTAAGCTTTTTTTATTCGAATAAAAAAATGAAATATAAAATATTAATCTTTTTAGAGGTATAAATATGGATTTGGTACTACTAAACCTCATGAAAATTTATTGTGATGAAGGAAACTTGGTATTTGTGATGAATGCTACAGAACATGAGGAAAAATTTTTCATTCAAAAAGTTAATGATCCAAATATGCACAACAACCTCAACACTGCTTCTACCTCAGATAACCGGTATATAGTACTATCATAATTAAGTCATATTGATTTTCTTTCTATTACATTAAACAAAGTGAGCATAGTCTATATACAGGGTATTTCAAAAGAAGGTGACCCCTCTAGGATAGGTAGAAAACTGAAAAATGATTTGAGTTTGGTTAGTAAAAAATGTTTGTAGAGCCATTCGTATTCAAGAGAAAGGGTGTTGAAGAGTAGAGAGTTTTTCTCTCACAAATTCGACAGATAAAATGAGTGGAAGAAGGCCAACATGTAATCATAAATATCACCATGAAAACTGTGAGAGCATGAGATATTCTCGCTCGATTTTATTCTACAAGATGTGCATTTGATGCAGAATTAGAGAAAAAAATGTATACACATCTTCACGATTTCTAGTGGCAACATTGTAATGAAATTCCTTATGAGTATGTTTTGGAAACTGCTACATCTTCTGAATTTGTTTTTATATCTGACTCTCATACAGGGCGATAGTTACACCGTTTGTACCAAGTAGTATTGACCACACAGACTACTTGAACATCATTTAATTGTCCCCCACTATGATCTTGGTAAAAATGGAGTACCGTTTTTGGCATATTTTGATTTGACAATTATGAAGTAATAATCGATGCTGGTATGAAGTAATGATGAAGTTATTAATTATTATTAATCAGTTTGAATTTTGGAATTAGTTTTTTGTTGTATAAATCAGGGTTCGACCGATATATATCGCCGATATTTATCCTGATATTTATCATGATATATATCGATATTTATAAGCATTGATATATATCAAGGATATTTATAAATTTACCAAAATTTGCGACTGTACGTAAAAATTTCATAATCAATCGCAATTTAAGAGCACACCAATGTCACCAATGTATACCGACATACCGACCGTTTGAACGATCGAAGAAGCAACGTATTTTCGGGAAATAGAGATAGTGATGTTATAACTTCGCCGTAAAATCGTCATTGGATTATTCATTGTGCTCTTGTTTTTTTTTAATTTTTGAACAGAAAGCACGTTCACGTATACAGCTGAAGTTTGCAGTATGTAATAGCAATTTGAGATTGATATGGGATGAGGCAACTGCATCTGCACAGAAAATTTTCAATAATCCGGATAACGAACTTTCTATAAATTTATCAAGTAACTTTTTTTGTTGTTTTATGTTGTTTAGAATCTTGATTAGTTTTTTTAATAAATTTGGTAAATGAACTTCTGAATACGTTTGATTTATTGACCTCTTTAAAGAAAAAATTTGAAATATTGTTCGTAAAAATAAATATCAGAATGTTGATATATATCGGATATATATCGATATATATCCGATATTTTGATATTTATATAAATATCATGATATTTTCGAACCCTGTATAAATAAGACCTCATCAATAATGCTACAAATATCATAAAAAATGTTTATGAATGCTTTTTAATCAACTCACTTTATATTGAATACAGATGTCGTTACGAACATTTTTTACTGCGCAAACCCTAATTATTTTTCAGTTTTCACCTATCCTAGGGACAAGCTCACCTTTGCTTGAAACACCCTGTATATAAACATTGCATCATTTTGGTATTGCTGGAATTTTTGGTAAATTGTGTTAAAAAAATGTTTTGAAAAGGAATATTGCCAATAGCAAGTAACAACAAGTCATCAGTTCATTGTCAAAATGAGATTTTTCACAGTAATATTTTGAAGAATTTTTAATTCATTATTATCAATCATTTGAGTTTGAATAGGTACTCATTTTGACTTTTTTGATCCATAGCTTCAAACAAATTTTTTCCTTCTTGCGAGCTCTATGACAAGATCAGTAATATTGTTTTCCGAAAATGTTCCCTTTTGGACCCTGAATGTTTAAAGAAAGCATTCGTCGTGAAATAATTATACACTGCCCGAAAAATTAACGCACATTCTGAAAATCTCAATTTTAATGAAAGTTTACTCTACATTGACTTTACAACTTATTTTTTATGTTCTCTCGGGAAGGTTTTGAAAGAAACAATACACATTAAATGGAAGAAAAATTCAGAATTTCACCGAATCTTATGTGAAAGAAGAGAAGTGAACAATTTTCAAAATAATGAAATGCTGATAAGTGATTTAATACTTGGTATTTCCACCCCTTACGTTAATTACAGCTCGTCAACGACGGTTCATACTCAAAATGAGTGATCTTAAAATGTTCTGATCTAATTCTTCCCAGATTTCTCCGAGTTGGATTCCTAAGTCATTAACAGTAGCTGGATGATTTTCTGAACTTCTCAGCCTTCTATTGAGGTTATCCCAAACCTGCTCAATAGGATTGAGATCTGGACTTCTTGCTGGCCATTCCATTCGAGAGACTTCAACCACTTCAAGGTACTCCTGAACGATGCGCGCACGATGGTGTCTGGCATTATCGTCCATAAAAATGAATTTTTCACCAATGTATGGGGCAAAGGGCACTACATGCTCTTCAAGAATGTTCCTTATATACTTATCAGCATTCATAGCTCCATTATTAACGAACACTAGGTCTGTGCGAGCAGTCAAAGATATTCCACCCCATACCATAATCGATCCTTCCCCGAAACCAGTAGTGTTCAGGAAATTGCACTGAGCATATCTTTCATGTGGACGTCTGTATATCAGGAAACGTCGATCACAATGGTAGAGGCAGAATCTAGACTCATCTGTGAAGAGAACTCTTTCCTAATCGGCCTCTTCCTAATGGATATGCTCTCTCGCAAAATCCAAATGCGCCCTTCGATGGGCTGGGATAAGAGCTGGGACTCTTGCCGCGACACGAGGCCTTAAATCATATTCTCTGAGGCGATTTCTTATTGTCTGAGTGCTAATTTGCACCCCATGAGTTTGCTCAAGTTGATTTTGAAGGGAGCGAGCGGTTGCAAACCGTTGTCTCAACGAAGAAACTCTCAAGTAACGTTCTTGAATGGCAGTTGTTACCCGTGGTCTACCCTGTCCTGGTCTTTGGACATTCATACCTGTCTCCCTGAATCGCGGCAACATTCTGGACGCACTTGTATGGGAAACTCCAAACCTTTCTGCAATTCTTGTGTATGTCCACCCTTCTTCCCGCAAAACTATCGCTTGGGCACATTCCTCTTGGGTCAAATTGCGTGTTTCGCGTTGCATAGCGATCGAGTGTGGAAAATCACTTGCGCAGTGTATTTCACGACGGTAAACAACACCATATAACTCTGCAAAGAAAAGGGACATATGAGGTTGTTATCAGTTTCAAAATACTGATGCCAAAGAATTGACACTTGCTTTTCATCATTATATCACTGCCTCAAGTTCCTTTCTGCAGTAATATAAATTATCCTTTTTGATATACTTATTATTATATCACTTCGAGCTTTTCAGCCATAATTTATCAGGCATTTCACTCAACGTTCTGCCTACATTTTAGCAGGCATATTTAAGGGAATCTCGGCGCGAAATTAAACCTAACCGTATTATTGTTCCGATTCCAAATATGAGATTCTCAAGCCGAAATTAATGTCAAGATGCCTGCCGCATTCGCGTTACAGCTGTGCTAGAGAGTACACGTGTGTTTAATTAGCGAGTTAAAGTTATCTCTCCAACAATTACATTCAACGTACGTAAATAAGTTATTTTTATTCCAATATTTTTGAAAACAAAGATCACTAAATTCAGCCAAGCTGAACGGTGAACGAAGATATTCCCTTATTGGGAATATTTTTCGAAAAAATATTTCCGATATTTCGGAAAACTCAGCATAAACACCTTATCAGACCACATGAAACATGGATAAGATAAACACAGATAGTGAACAACAAAATAAGAGCATATTAGCCACATGTCAACCAGCAAATGATAATATACAGGTCACAATGAACATACAAGAGCAAGATGACTCTCATTACTACAGAATGTAATCAACTAGTGATGAAGAATTTTTGGGATTCAAAGAGAACGATGATAGAAAAAATTCTTGGCAGGCTTTTGGCAGATCTTGGAAGAGGAGGAAGATAAATACAACAACAAGACCAATCACTGTCAAAAATAGATTTCAGGTTCTAGCAGAAACCAACGAAACAACACTAAGAACAGACAACAATACTGAAAAGAACATTAAAATACCTAAACCTCCACCGATTTTCGTTTATGATGTTGTAAATTATGAAGAAATGGTCAAAAGAATCAATACCACGGTAGGAGATGAGAAATACACCACAAAGTGCCTTGCAGACAACACCATTAAAATAAATTGTGAAACTCCAGACACATACAGAAAATTGATAAAATATATGCGCGAGAATAATGTCATCCATCATTCTTATCAGCCAAAAGAAGAACGGGCTTTTAGAATCGTCATGAAATATATTCATCACACAACAGATCCGAATGAAATAAAGCAAGAACTAGGCAGAAATGGACACAAAGTCCGAAATATTATGAACGGTAGGCACAGGTTGACCAAGGAACCCTTAAATATATTCTTTGTAGACTTAGAGCCAGCCGAAAATAACAAAGAAGTTTACAAACTGCAATACCTTCAACACTGTTCAATCCACATAGAACCACCCAAAAAGATGAAAGGGATCACACAATGTTTGAGATGTCAACAATATGGGCATTCCAAAAGTTATTGCAACAGGCCGTATGTGTTTGTCAAATGTGGAGGCGCGCATAGCACGACTAGTTGCGCGAAAAAAAGAGATACACCTGCTAAATGTGCCCTATGTGGGGTTGCTCACCCAGCCAACTACAAAGGATGCGAATTTTATCACAAGCTCTTAAAAGCCAATAATGCAAATAACCGATTGAATATCCAGAATAAAAATTCAAGAAACAATCCCATTATAAGTCCTTCAAACACCACACAAAATAAACAACACCAAAAAAATAATGATTTCAACACCTCAGACAACCAAAATCAGCCAAATCTACACCAACACTCCAGAAGCTATGCTAATGCAGTGAAAAACACACCCATGCAGCAGTCGAATGACATCAACAATGGACTGACCAAATTCCTGGAAGAATTCAAGACAATGTTTCAGCAGCTGATGCATCAAAACACCCACGTACTAAACATGCTAACGACACTTATTACTAAAATTCAATAAATTTTTGAAAATAGCAGAATGGAATTCCAACGGTCTTCTGCAACATAAAAACGAAGTAGAATATTTTCTCCACCAAAACAATATAGACATCTTATTGATAAGTGAAACCCATTTCACAGAGAGATCACACCTGAAAATACCTAATTACATAGTCTACTCCACAAACCATCCAGACAAAACCGCTCATGCTGGCACAGCCATAATAATCAAGAACACTATTGATCATGTAGAAATGCCAACATATGAAAAAGATTATTTGCAAGCTACAGTTGTGAAGATCAGAACTCTACCATTCGAAATGTCAGTTGCTGCGGTCTACTGCCCGCCAAGACACAACATCAAAAAGGATCATTTCAAAGATTTCTTTCAAACTCTGGGACCAAAATTTATAGCTGGGGGAGACTATAACAGCAAGCACACACTTTTCGGTTCTAGACTAACAACAACAAAAGGTAGAGAACTTGCAAGCCTGATCCAGGAATCAAATTACTCTTTCTTATCAACTGGAAGACCCACCTACTTCCCTACAGACCCTAACAAAATTCCTGACTTGTTAGATTTTTTTGTAACCCATGGCATATCTACCAACTACATGGATATACTCCCAAGCTATGATCTGTTTTCAGACCACTCTCCCATTATAGCAACGATAAGTAGCTTTGTAATACACAAAGAATCGATTGCTAATCTACACACCAAGAAGACAAATTGGGACAAATATAGATACCTAATAGAGGAACAAATTAATTTAGATATCAGACTGCAGACTCCAAACGATGTAGATTTGGCAATCACAGATTTCATTAGAACTTTTAAAAATGCTGTAGATCAAGCTACACCCAAGACAAAAGAAACAAAAAGAATATACAATATACCAGAAAATATAAGGGAACTACTGACAATAAAAAGAAAAGCTAGGATGAAATGGCAGCAGACACACTCTCCAGGGGACAAACACACTTTGAACAGGATAACAAATGAATTGAAATACAAAATCAAGGAAGTAAAAGAAAAATCCTTCAATGATTATGTAACAAGCCTCAACCGATTCGATAACTCTGTATGGGAACCAATAAAAAATCTAAAAAAACCAATAAAACACATACCCCCATTACGCAGCACAACAAGATCACCAATGCAATGGGCAAGGACCGATAAAGAAAAGGCACAAATTTTTGCAGAACATTTGGCAGTAGTATTCACACCCAATAATGATATAATTGATGACAACCTGGAAAGGGAACTACTGGAAAATCCTGTAATTACAACATCCATAACAAAAATTAAAACAAAGCAAGTGCAAAATGAAATTAAATTCCTGAATATCAGAAAAGCTGCAGGACCAGACGAAATAACGCCGAAAATGATAAAAGAACTGCCAAGGAAGGGAGTGAAGATGATCACATATATATACAATGCCATCTTGAAACTGAATTATTGGCCTGAAAAAATGAAAACAGCCGAAATAGTACTTGTACCCAAACCAGGCAAAGACCCAAACTCAACAACATCATATCGTCCAATCAGTTTATTTCCTGTTATTTCTAAAGTTCTAGAAAAGTTACTAATCCAAAGAATAAATTCGGATCCAAACACAGAAGAGTGGATACCTGATCATCAGTTTGGATTCCGATCTAATCACTCAACTATACAACAAATTCACAGAATAAACCACGAAATAAGTAAAGCACTTGAACATGGACAATACTGTACATCAGCATTCTTGGATATTAGTCAAGCGTTTGACAAAGTATGACATCCTGGTCTACTTTACAAATTAAAGACATATCTACCTGGCTGCTATTACAAGCTATTAAAATCATATTTAAATGAGAGGCGTTTCAGAGTACGTGTTGGAGTCGAAAAATCTGACTATTTCCCAATAAAGTCAGGAGTTCCTCAGGGAAGCGTCTTTGGACCACTATTGTATATGTTATACACAGCCGACCTACCAGTAAGTCCAAATACTATACTAGGAACATTTGCAGATGATACAAGCATTCTATCTACTGATGAAGACCTACAAAACGCCACCATTAACCTACAACAGCACTTGGATGAAATTCAAAAATGGCTTCATAAGTGGAAAATTAAAATCAATGAAACAAAGTCAGTGCAAGTAAATTTCACCTTAAGAAGAGGCCAGTGTCCACCTGTATATATTAACAACGTGAAAATACCAGAAGCTTCGAGTACAAAATACCTGGGAATGCATTTAGACAGTAAACATTCATGGAAGGAACACGTGGTCAAAAAAAGGAAACAAATAGACATAAAAATACAAGAACTAAAATGGCTAATAGGCAGGAGATCTAAACTTTCACTTGATAACAAAATTCTTATATACAAAACAGTCATAACGCCTATATGGACATATGGTATCGAGCTCTGGGGGTGTACCAGTAAATCGAACATAGCCATAATCCAGAGAAGTCAGTCTAAAACACTACGGATGATAGCAAATGCTCCGTGGTATGTCTCTAATCAAACTCTGCACGAAGACCTACAAATACCTTATGTGAAGGAAGTAATAAAAGAAGAGAGTGAGAAGCATCATGCTAAACTGGAAATGCACACCAACGCACTACTGCAACCATTGGTTCAGCCCCAATATAGAAGACTGAAAAGGACCGGGCCAGTCGACTTGAGATAGTTTAATTAAGTGGTCTTTTCACTGGAAAAGACCCAACAATGTCATGTGGAGTGTCAAGCTCCCTTATCATCTAATTAGCTTATAGAATGTATTATTTTCTGATTGCTAATAAATGAATTATAATAAAATAAAAAAAAGATGCCTGCCGCAGTTGTGAAAGAAACGTTAGTTGAAATACCTGATATTCCACTCTAAAGGAATTATCCTCTAGAGACATAATATCCGGCAGTGGAAGCCTTCATCATTTAAATTAATAGGTACTTGTATAATGACGACACAGAGGTTTATGCAAAATTTCGTTAGGAAGAAAAAAGAAAAAATCATTTTCCACATCAGATCAGAAAATATCGACAAAAAAGGTGTGAATGTAGAATTGAAATGGTTGCTAAGCATCGATCAGTTGCTAAGGGATTGTCCATTAATCACGTGAATGTTTTTTCAACTAATTTTGAACTCCTCCTATTTCCTGGTGATACTTCGGGAGGTTTTAGACTGATCCCACTCCTCTACTCAATATATCACTTTTGCTTTTTCTCAACACGATGTATGTAGTTTGAGTTTTTCTATCTTTATTCATACAAAATATACCTAATTTATTCTTGAAAAATTGAGCAACTCGATTAATATACCCAGACGACATTGAAGCTCCACGTTGCGTTCAATTGGCTCAGAAATAAGGAAAAAAATCTTATGAATGAAGGGAATATATAATTATAGAAAAACATCCATTATGCTTTGAAATATTATTCGATATTTCAGAATGACTAAATAAAACGACAAGGTTAAGGTTTTTTCAACTTCAGAGAAGATGAAATAAATGAACAAAATCAAATAACTGGAAATAGATATCATTTTTTATTTACTAGATTTTAGTTTTTCACTCAGAAAAACCCAATTGGAAAACGTAAAATCTGCACGGAACACTTCACTCGAATTTTTCCTGGATCAAAACCTGTCCAAATTTGCAAGGAAAATAACTCTACCCTGTCCTGGTCTTCGGACATTCATACCTGTCTCCCTGAATCGCTGCAACATTCTGGACACACTTGTATGGGAAACTCCAAACCTTTCTGCAATTCTTGTGTATGTCCACCCTTCTTCTCGCAAAACTACCGCTTGGGTCAAATTGCGTGTTTCGCGTTGCATAGCGATCCAGTGTAGAAAATCAAACGAAAGAAAAACTATTGATTACTAGAATTGATCGAGAACAACTGATTTCAGAATGGAGCCAATACATTCAAAATATGATAATATCATCTTTTTTTATTCCCGCTGGGAAAAAACATTTGTATTGAAGAAAAACGTTGAAAGTGGATAACATATGCATGAATAATTCTGATAAAAATAATTATCATTGAGAACACCTTCAGTTATAGAATAAATTTGAGATTTCCATAATGTGCGTTAATTTTTTTGCGCAGTGTATGTAGTTTGTTACAAAAGTTCGTTCATCATCAGGCATGTGTCAAAAAGGGGTCAAAGGTCTTGTTTGGAACATATGTCGCATATTGTTTCTCTTTGTTAAATAAACAGTAGACATCTGGAAGATGATTTAAGCCATCTAGTCAAATTTGTTATGACGTCCTTCTTTAAACATATTTGTCAAAGGCAAAATGAAAGGCAATTTAGAAAATGTTATTCTAAGGCTTAGGCATTGAGAACCTCAAATATCTTTTTTTGATGAAAAAAAATTATATTATTTTTGAAATCCAAATTTTCCTGTAGGCCCATAACAATAACAATAATTATATAAATCTTCTATACATACAATAAAATATATAGAAAGGAAAACAGGTCACCATCAGAAAGTACAGGAATTATCAGATATTGACAGTATCTCTACATGAACAAGAAAACTCTTCGATAGTGTATGGCTCAAGCTGTGAAAGAAAACGATGAAGAGACTTCCCTAAAGACACATGACTATATCGTGGGGTTACAAGCAAAAAGTACTAAGTCTAAAAACAAGTTTAATAGTTACGAGCAATTTAAAGTTTGAATGTATTTCAAAAATTTGTATAAATATTGTAGGCGTTAAAAACTGTTTCAAATAGAAGAGACACCTTAGGAATACCATGCCATAGTTTTACATTATTTAAAAAAGATTGCAATCCCCAAAAATTGATGAAAAGACGTTTTTCCAAATTGTTGACTTAGTGCTTTTAGCTTATAACCCCACGATATAATCATTGAATGTCCACTGGTAAACTGTTAAACAGTTTAATGCCCATGTACAGGGTAGGCAAAATTGGTGATACATGAACTGCAAATACCTTACGTAAATTCAAACCAATCGAATCACTTGTTTTGGAATTTCAACAAATCTCTGTGACTTCAATTAAGTTGACGGTACTATCAAAGTTATGTGAAACCGACCCATAATCTTTCGACGCTTTTTGACTTCGAGGTCATTGGTCTATGCTGATCATACCATTAATAAGGGTGGCAGCCCCTTCAAAATTCAGACCCCTGTTACGTTTGAGTGACACATCTTTGCAAAGGTTTTGCAATTCTATTCATGAATATATTTGAACAATTTATATTTGGTGTCAAAAGATTAACCTGTCGAAGTATTTTCTGGAGCATACTTAGAAAAATGGGGGCTGAACTTTCCATCGTTATCGTGCCGAGCGACAGAAAATTGAATTTACCATATTTGTGATCGAAATTGAAGTGTTTGGAGAAGAGTAAAAATAAAAAAAATTTATATAGAAACGTAGATAAAGAAATTCTTCATCTCATAGTGAAATTGTATTTGAAATAAAATATACTCGTTTTACCTACAAAGGTGAAAATTGATCGAAAACCAGGGTTGGCAAATATCATGATATATATATAAATATCATAATATCGGATATATATCTGATATATATCAAAAATTTTGTTCTTTAGCTAGACTGCAAAAAATCGTTTATTGAACATACATATGTATTGAAAGACCATTATTCATAAAATTTTAATTAAAACCAGTAACAAAACAGAAGAAACAACACGAAAAACAGAATATTTTTTCTAAATAAAAATAAAATAAATAACTTCAATAAATACAACAGAAAAGAATCCCCGAGACGGGAGATCTAATCACAGACCGCACTGTTGTCACGTTTCAATTTTAACCAAATTATCAAGGATTTTTTTCTGAGGTATTTATTTCGTCAAAAAAGTAAATGATATATCATGATATATATCGAGTCAATAAATATCAGATATATATCAAGATATATATCATGATATATATCACTCGATATAAATCGATTATCTTGTGTGTACATGTGATCCATATGCATCCAGCAGATAATTGAGGGGGCGAAATCGAAAGTGAATAAGGAGTACCACACACCAGAAGACAAACGTGATTGAGATGCCAGACAACGAAATAGAAGAAAATATATCATTGAAAGATCTATTGCTAGAAATTAAAAATTCGAAGGACGAGATTAAAAATTGGGTTTCGGCAACAGAAGTAAGACTGCTGTTAGAGATTCAGACACTCAAAAATAAAAATGAAGTATTAGAAAAAGAAAATGAGATCTTGAAGGAAAGACTTGAGAGAACAGAGCAGTATTGTAATAAAAACAACATAATAATATTTGGTCTGAATAAAAGCAAAACATTATCCGCAGAGTACCTTTGTGAGGAAATAAATCGTTTAATGAAAATACAAATTGAACCAAAGGAAATAAACGATTATTATACCCTTGGCAAGGTAGGGAATAGCCCAATCAAAGTAGAGTTCATTTCATATCAAAGTAAAAAATATATATATCAACACACAAAAGAACTTAAAGGTACAGGAGTTTCTATAGCAAATGATTTAACCCTGAAGCAACGGCAGGAACTGAAAAAATTAAAGTCATTTTTGATAGAAGGAAGATCAAAATATTCCGAGAAATCCTACTTGAAAGGAAACAAACTGATAATAGGTGAAAAATCGTACACTCTTGAGGAATTAGAAAAATCAAGTGAGAAAGTACAAACTATAAATAGTGCTCCAAGTACACCCACCATAAGCTATAGGAATGAATATGTCGAAGAAGAACAAAATAAATTGATATCGAAAGAGAAATCAGAAGAATCAGCAAAAGAAGAAAAAATAAGTAAGCAAGACAAGAAGCTCCACAAAACACCTCATCTGGCAACTCATAAAAAAGTACTTTCCGGTAACAGTAAATCTCCCCCGAAGAACAAAAATGCTGGAATGAAGCTGAGACATAAGTAAACATCAGAAAGGGATTGTTTTCCACTAGAAACCGTAAGTGATTTCTGATAAAAACATATCAAATATTCCAAAGTATTTTAATGTTTATTTAAAAAAAATAATAAATTATAAAAAAAAAAAAAATAGGTAGGTTATTTAATGATTGTTTATGGGTTAATCTGGTGTTTCTGTAATAAATATGGACCCTTACATAAAACAATATCAGAACGAGGACTTTAATACAATCACCATTGAAAGTATTGATGAAATCAAGAACTTAAAGATAAAAAAAATGTTCAATATTTTACAAATGAATATAAGGAGCATACAAAAAAATTTTGATGAGTTTGAACTATTTTTGGAAGAGACCAAGACAGAAATCGACATAATTGTCCTAACAGAAACATTTAGAGTAAATGATATCAATGTTTTCAAATTGAAGGGGTATGAACATATCTACAATGAAGGGAAATATAATAAAAATGATGGTACGATTGTATATATAAAAGAAAATATTGTTTTCAATCATCAAATCATAAAGTTAGGAGAAATCACAGCAATAGAACTGAACATCGAACACGAAGAAGAAAAAATTAAATTGACGGCAATGTATAAATCACCGCAATATTCCATTACAGAACTCAATGAAAATTTGGCAAAATATTTGGATCAAAAAGCACATTATACAAAGCATATCATCACTGGAGATATGAATATTAATTTATTAAATAATGAACCTAGCGTAGAAGAATACAAAAATATATTGAACGTTTACGGCTTCGCGTCGCTTATAAATACTTATACACGGCCTGACAGTAGAACATGTCTTGATCACATTTTCGTGAAAGGAATTCATCCAGGAGACTCGAACGTCTATGGTGTTGTTCTACAAAATTTGATCACGGACCATTATCCAATATTAATGTGTACAGACCTGAGACTTGACACTTGAGAACTGGGAGCAAGTATATGAGAATGATGATGTGAATAATGGAACCGAATACTTCATAAATATTCTTAAAAAACATATAGAAACAAATACAATTACAATCCGTAGAAAAAACACGGGGAAAAGTAAAAAATAATGGATTACTCCGAAAATATTGAAAGAAATTAATGAAAAACAGAAAATGTACGGAAAAATCGAAAATAATCCGAATAATAATGAACTAAAGAAAAAATACTCTGAATTGAAAAAAAAATTACATAAATCAATATTGAGATCTAAACAGGAATATTTCAGTAAACTCATAGAAAATAATCAGAATGAACCAGTAGCCCTACGGAAGTGTGTACAAAATACTTCAAGAAAAGAAACACAGATCAAATATATCAAAGCTGAAGATGGCACGGTTATAGAAGATGATCAAGAAATGTGTAACCCTTTCAATAATCATTTCAGCCGATTGGGTGAAAGATATGCCGGCGAAATATCGGAGCCAACAGATTTCACGGAAGAAAAAAATAAAAATATCAGTACTTTTTTTTTTTGAACCCTACAGACTCAAATGAAATCGAGAAAATTATTGACAGCCTCAAATCAAAAAGATCCGTTGGATCGGATGGAATTCGTTCAGAATTATTGAAACAAGTGAAACACCAGATTTCACAACCCCTCGCCTATTTGGTGAATAATAGTTTTGAGAAAGCTTGTTTTCCAGAGATTTTGAAGATGGGGATAGTCAAACCACTATACAAGGGAGGAGATAAATCGAATATAAACAACTATAGACCAGTAACCCTCATATCCAATATAGCTAAAATCTTTGAAAAAATAATTAAAGTGCGTATGGTCACGTTTATGGAAAGATTCAATATTATTTCGGGTAGTCAATTCGGATTTCGTCAGGGGTTGTCAACTGAGGATGCTATAAGGAGCGTAACTGAAATTTTATATAAAAATATAGACAAAAATATTCCAACATTAGCAATAGTAATAGATTTAGCAAAAGCATTTGACACCGTCGACCATCAAAAACTATTGGAAAAACTTTCAGATTACGGCTTCAGAGGACAAACAAATAATCTATTGAGAAGTTTCCTCTCGGGTAGAAAACAAACAACAAAAATAAATGGTAAATTGAGTAGCACAAATATACTCACTTATGGCGTATCACAAGGAACGGTACTTGGTCCTGTTCTTTTTTTAATATATTTGAATAGTATATTCAATCTGAAAAGTACTGGAAAAATAATTAGTTTTGTGGATGATATGTTAATCATTTACGAGGATGAAACTTGGAGGAATCTGAAACAAAAAACACTAACGGATCTAACAATTCTGAAGAAGTGGTTTCAAAAAAATAAACTTACCTTGAATCAACAGAAGACAAAGTATATGACTTTTTCTTCCAATAAAATGGGACGTCCTGATCTAGGAATTCTCCAAGTGGACAATCAGTTCGAAATTTCAAATACGAGCGCCACAAAATATCTCGGTATTTACATAGACGAGCATTTGAAGTGGGACCACCAAATGATTTACTTGGTCAAGAAGTTGAGGGATTGCGTTCAAATTCAGAATTATGCGAAAAAGTATCCAATCTATAAAACATCTACAAATACTTTATGAGGCCATACTGCTTTCTCTTCCAGGGCCCCTATATCAGCCCGTGAGACCAGGAATGAACGAGGAAGGAGTGTTGACAATATAAATATGGGCTTGGCAACGATTCTCGAATGGGGATCTAATAACTTGGTAGAATTCAATGCGGACAAATCACAAGCATGTCTTTTCTCTAGAAAAGCCGATCTCACTGTGCCTAACATAACTTTGTCAGGAGTAACCATACTACTGAAGTCATCCATATCGATGCTTGGTATTACTATCAGCAATAACCTTTCCTGGGAAAATCACGTGAGGTCCATTGCCAAAAGTGCATCCCAAAAACTTGGTTTTTTGTTTCGTGCCAAGAGCTATTTCACCTCCAGTCAGCTGCTTATGATCTATAAGGCACAGATCCGACCTGTCCTGGAATACTGTTCCCATATTTGGAGTGCGGCACCTAAACATACCCTGAAGCTGTTGGACTCTGTCCAAAAAAGGGCAATTCGTCTCGTCGGTGATGCCTCGCTTACAAACTCGCTCACTTGTCTGGAACACCGTAGAAGAATCGGCGATTTGTCTCTATTTTATAGATATTTTCATGGGCGATGCTCTTCTGAAATATCGTCAACAGTCGTTCCTCCTTTGGCAGTCTCTTCGAGATTAACCCGTCAAGCTCAGTCTTCACACCCCTTCGTGGTCACCTTGGAGACCTGCAGAACATCAGTTTTCAAAGACTCGTTCATCCAACGAACAGCGAGGCTTTGGAACTCATTGCCTAGGGAGGTGTTCCCCGAGGCATACAACCTCCAGAAATTTAAGAAGAACACCAACTCCTACCTTCTTTCCCTTGGTTCCCACGATGTTCTCTGAACATTACAGGATATCCCTTTTCGTGGGAACCAGAACATAAAAAAAAAAGGTACATTCACAACTAGCATATGGGATCATCGGTTGGGGAGGAGTATATGATAGGCATAAACAGGGCGTGGATGTTATGCAAAAGTATATTTTAAAAATCATGTATGGAAAAGACTAGTCGCGAGATATATCAGATTTCAAGGGCATTAGATATAAGACAAATTTATGCGAGTAATATTATAACAAACGTCCAACAGAAAAAGATACCAGTAGTCTTGAAAGAACACAAGTACTCGATAAGAACTAAACGGGACAACTATGAAAGACCGAAAGCGGAAAAAAGATTAGGACAGAGAAGCTGCACCTATCTAGCTTCAAGACTCTACCCAAGAATACCAAGGCATATAAAAGAACTGAGGAGTTTCAAAAAATTCAAAAGGGAGTTAAAAAACTGGATGGTGGTAGAAGATCGCTCGTTAATTCATAAAATTATAAACTCTTCATAAAAAATAAAAAAAATTAATTAAAGTTTATATGAACGTCTATGAGTGATCATAAATAAATATACAAGAGACAAAATACCGAAAGTGACAAAAATAACCGAAAGTGACAAAAATAACCGAAAGTGACAAAAATAACCGAGAGTGACAAAAAAAACCGAAGTTGACGACACAATAGACCAAATATTGATGAAAATTGCCGACAGAGACTGGAAGAAGATTAGGAGGATATCCATTACAAAGGGTGAAATATGGACAAAATGTGTGTTGAGTTTTCAAGTTAAGTTGTTAGAGGGAGCTGTCCTTAGAATTAAATTTATTTTCAACTGTAAACAGTTATTGTAACAACTCACAGTTTTTTCTCAGAGTTTACCACAAATTGTATTTGTTGAATAAACTCATATCTATCTATCTATAACTGTTTAACGCGGCCCACCCTGTATAATGTGTTATATATTTTTGAAACGGAAAAAAATTATGATATTGTTTCCATAAGAAAAAACACAACTTTATGTTATAGCTCAGCAAGAAACCTATGGGCGCAAAAAATAGGACGCCACTGGATTTCTATATAATGTTTTAATTTCCACATTTTAGCACAATTTACACATTTCCAAGTGTAATATTTTGTCATTTGGCCGTAAAAAGACCTTGATCAATTTTCTGTCCTCGAGAGGGTTGAGGAATATAGAGATCTTGGCATATTGTTTGATCAAAAACTTAGTTTTGTGCCCCTCATCCGATCTGTTGTGTCAAGTGGCTTCAAGACTCGGTTTCATTTTGAGAAATTCTAAGTGGTTCAGGGATGCTAGAACATTTTTTCTACTTTTCAATGCTCTCGTGAGGTCGCGATATATGGTGTCCATATCACTAGCTTGGAAAAAGTACAGAGGCGATATCTAAAGTACTCCTGCTTCAGAATTGATGGAGTCTACCCGGGTCGAGGTACTCCGCATGAGCATCTCTTAACTAGATTTCATGTTGGGTCCTTGGAGCGGCGGCGTACATATCTAGGCATTTTATTTCTCCAGAAAATTTTTTGTTCCCCCATCGACTGTCCCTTTTTGCTTGAATTCATAAATAGTTATGTCCCCAGGCTCCCTGTCAAAAGTGTTACTACTTTTTACTTGCCTTTTCCAAAATCTAATGTTCTCATCTTTTCACCAATGTATAGAATATGTCATGACTACATGTTGTTTCAAAGTTCTCTAGATTTTTTTCATTGTTCGCTCTCTGAAATGAGGAGAGTTGTTTTGGGTTAACTGTGGAAGCTGAACATGTGGTTTCCTCTCAGTATTGTTAAGTTTCAACCAATCAATACTATTTTCTCAATTTAAGTTTTCATTTTTCATACATACATAGTTAATTTCAATTATTTGAGTTATTTGTTAGTGCTCCCATTCGGTAATTGGCTTCGGCTGTTGAATGGTGTATGAATAAATAATAATAATAATGTTTATTTGATCCACATTCCGCTTCTTCACAATCTATTTAACATTAGATACCAACTAAAACAATAGGAGTTTCTTTATCCCTCATTACGTCAAAAAAAAAACATTAGAAAAAAATATCTGTCCCGAAGGCATATCCATTGGCAAGCCACTGGAGCTGCCTTGTGTGGGAAATTATTGATTCAATGACCTAAGAAAGACCCATAATCTTTCGACGCTTTTTGACTTCGAGGTCATTGGTCTATGCTGATCATACCATTAATAAGGGTGGCAGCCCCTTCAAAATTCAGACCCCTGTTACGTTTGAGTGACACATCTTTGCAAAGGTTTTGCAATTCTATTCATGAATATATTTGAACAATTTATATTTGGTGTCAAAAGATTAACCTGTCGAAGTATTTTCTGGAGCATACTTAGAAAAATGGGGGCTGAACTTTCCATCGTTATCGTGCCGAGCGACAGAAAATTGAATTTACCATATTTGTGATCGAAATTGAAGTGTTTGGAGAAGAGTAAAAATAAAAAAAATTTATATAGAAACGTATATAAAGAAATTCTTCATCTCATAGTGAAATGAAACCGAAAGCGGAAAAAAGATTAGGACAGAGAAGCTGCACCTATCTAGCTTCAAGACTCTACCCAAGAATACCAAGGCATATAAAAGAACTGAGGAGTTTCAAAAAATTCAAAAGGGAGTTAAAAAACTGGATGGTGGTAGAAGATCGCTCGTTAATTCATAAAATTATAAACTCTTCATAAAAAATAAAAAAAATTAATTAAAGTTTATATGAACGTCTATGAGTGATCATAAATAAATATACAAGAGACAAAATACCGAAAGTGACAAAAATAACCGAAAGTGACAAAAATAACCGAAAGTGACAAAAATAACCGAGAGTGACAAAAAAAACCGAAGTTGACGACACAATAGACCAAATATTGATGAAAATTGCCGACAGAGACTGGAAGAAGATTAGGAGGATATCCATTACAAAGGGTGAAATATGGACAAAATGTGTGTTGAGTTTTCAAGTTAAGTTGTTAGAGGGAGCTGTCCTTAGAATTAAATTTATTTTCAACTGTAAACAGTTATTGTAACAACTCACAGTTTTTTCTCAGAGTTTACCACAAATTGTATTTGTTGAATAAACTCATATCTATCTATCTATAACTGTTTAACGCGGCCCACCCTGTATAATGTGTTATATATTTTTGAAACGGAAAAAAATTATGATATTGTTTCCATAAGAAAAAACACAACTTTATGTTATAGCTCAGCAAGAAACCTATGGGCGCAAAAAATAGGACGCCACTGGATTTCTATATAATGTTTTAATTTCCACATTTTAGCACAATTTACACATTTCCAAGTGTAATATTTTGTCATTTGGCCGTAAAAAGACCTTGATCAATTTTCTGTCCTCGAGAGGGTTGAGGAATATAGAGATCTTGGCATATTGTTTGATCAAAAACTTAGTTTTGTGCCCCTCATCCGATCTGTTGTGTCAAGTGGCTTCAAGACTCGGTTTCATTTTGAGAAATTCTAAGTGGTTCAGGGATGCTAGAACATTTTTTCTACTTTTCAATGCTCTCGTGAGGTCGCGATATATGGTGTCCATATCACTAGCTTGGAAAAAGTACAGAGGCGATATCTAAAGTACTCCTGCTTCAGAATTGATGGAGTCTACCCGGGTCGAGGTACTCCGCATGAGCATCTCTTAACTAGATTTCATGTTGGGTCCTTGGAGCGGCGGCGTACATATCTAGGCATTTTATTTCTCCAGAAAATTTTTTGTTCCCCCATCGACTGTCCCTTTTTGCTTGAATTCATAAATAGTTATGTCCCCAGGCTCCCTGTCAAAAGTGTTACTACTTTTTACTTGCCTTTTCCAAAATCTAATGTTCTCATCTTTTCACCAATGTATAGAATATGTCATGACTACATGTTGTTTCAAAGTTCTCTAGATTTTTTCATTGTTCGCTCTCTGAAATGAGGAGAGTTGTTTTGGGTTAACTGTGGAAGCTGAACATGTGGTTTCCTCTCAGTATTGTTAAGTTTCAACCAATCAATACTATTTTCTCAATTTAAGTTTTCATTTTTCATACATACATAGTTAATTTCAAATATTTGAGTTATTTGTTAGTGCTCCCATTCGGTAATTGGCTTCGGCTGTTGAATGGTGTATGAATAAATAATAATAATAATGTTTATTTGATCCACATTCCGCTTCTTCACAATCTATTTAACATTAGATACCAACTAAAACAATAGGAGTTTCTTTATCCCTCATTACGTCAAAAAAAAACATTAGAAAAAAATATCTGTCCCGAAGGCATATCCATTGGCAAGCCACTGGAGCTGCCTTGTGTGGGAAATTATTGATTCAATGACCTAAGAAAGACCTCCAATGAGAAACAAATCTACATGACAAAAAAAAAGAAAATACTGCATAGGATCATTGTGTCTAAACATTAACAAATGAATTTTTTATAGAAAGAATTTTTTCGATCTCTCTCGGCGACCATCATTTTCAACCAGTTCTTGATTTTCATCTTGAATTCACTAAGAGTTGTAGAATTTTTTATTGTTGTGGGAACCTTATTGTGAATAAAGGGGGCAAGATAGGTATGTGATCTCCGAACCACCGTTTTTGTTGTTCGTGGAAAAGTAATCCAATTTCTTCTATTTCTGGTACTGTACCGGTGTTCATTGAGGGTTACCAACAAGTTTTTCCCCTGGTGAATTGTCAGAGCTAAGAAAAATAGTTTTCGAAGGTCCATAATTCCACTCTCAGGGAATAAGCGCTCAGTCGAAAATAAGAAGGGCTTTAAAAAATTATCTTTATCAACCATTTCGGTGTCACCTCCAGTTTTTTCAAGTGAGTTTTTACAACAGCACCCTATCCCAATATTCCATAAACTAGATGAGACTGGACCAGAACAATGTAGAGCCTCCTCAGCAGCTCCAAATCACGAAATTCGCGCAAGTTCTTGAACTTCGGGACAAGCATGCGCAACTTATTCACCACATGATCAATCTGGTTGTTCCATCTAAGATGGGGATTCAAGCAAACACCCAAATATTTTACTTTGTACACCGCATTGATTTCACGCGAACAGCCGCATTCCTTGGATGATAACGTTAGGAAACTGGGCATCCCCACAGAGGTGACAGAGAAGGGCATGAAGCACGTTTTTTCATAATTTAGGGTTAACAGTCGAGAATCGAAAAAATCTTTTATTATTGTGAAATCATCTTCCACCAAACTTTTCAGTTCATCCCACGTATCAGCTTGATAAAATATAGCCGTATCATCTGCAAAAGCAATAAATTCACCCCTACTATTCAGAGAAAAGATAGAATTCAGATAGGCAATAAATAGAAGAGGACCCAAAATTGTACCCTACGGAACACCACATTGAACAGTTGAGAAAGAACTCAGAGAGCTTCCAATGCCCGACCTCTGACTCCATAATCCTCTAATATTCTCAATAGTTCTTCATGATTTACCGTATCGAACGCCTTCGCCAAATCTATAAACACCGAAAGACAAGGTTTAGATGAATCAAGTGATCTGTAAATTTTAGCTGTCAAATTTGCCAGTGCATCCAGTGTTGATTGGCCTCTTCGGAATCCGAACTGCCCTTCATTCAAGATTCTACAATCTTCCAGGAATTTATAAGTTCTTTTATTTGTATTTTCGTATTTGTATTTTCCATGCATTCTGGGTTTCTGTGAAACCCCTCATAAGCTACTAAGCTTGTGCGAGTTAGAATGATGGGTGTGTTCTGTGTAGGCTTTGTTACTGTGTCCCGACGCCACCTTAGGCACAGCACTGTTAATTGTTTACCCAACAGTGAATGGTTCGGCGCGTTCTCCATACCAGAAAATTTCTTCTTTTATGAATAATTATTTCCAAAATTTTCGAGATACTTGAAGTAAAGGAGATGGGTCGGTAGTTATTCATCTGTTCTCGAGCCCCTGATTTGAAGATAGGTCTTATGATGCTTCCTTTAAGTATTTCCGGAAATATACCTGATTCAATAGACATGTTGACTGTATGCATAAGCGGTGACAAAATATTCTGCGCAACGGATTTAAGTATGTTTGAGGTGATGCCATCCAAACCAGGTGCCCTGTTGGGTTTCATGGATCTCACAACTAAGATGATTTCTTGCTGATCTGCTAGCTGAAAAATCAGTTCAAGGGGGTTTCTTCCAGTAGAAATTCTACATTTATTAGCTGTTCTAAGTTTTTCTGCTAGTTTGGGTCCAATATCGGAAAAAAAGTATCAAAAGCTGCCGCTATATCTTGGCTATCATCCAACGTAACATTTTCCTGTTGTATTAGCTCAGGCTCTCTGTCGGGATTGTTATGTTTGCTATTAATGAAATTCTACAATTTCTTTGGTTCATTCTCATACTTGAGCAATTTTGCTCCATAATATTCTTTCTTTGCACTCCGTATGAGTTTTTCCAGCAACTTTTTGTAGGTTTTATATTTGGCAACAATTTCATGGTTCAGAGGGTCAATTTTTATTTTTCGAAAAAGCATATTTTTCTCATTCACCGACTTAACCATTCCCGGAGTAATCCACTCCTTACGCTTCATCTCAGTTTTTCTCTTTCGTTTCTCAAAAGTGTTTTTAAAATACATATACTGTTTGAAGACTGTTAAAAATTCTTCAGTTGATTTATTCGGATCCTTCTCTTTCAGGACATTGCGCCAACCATGAGATGCCAAGTCATTGTTGAGGTTGTGGAAATTTAGGTACTTTTTAGTTCTTTCTTTACGCGTTATATTTTCGTATTGAATCCTTAGGAACAACATTATCGGATAATGGTCAGTCATATCACACTGTAAAACAGCTGCCGAAAAATCTTCTTCTCGCATTTCAGTTTTTAGAAATATATGGTCAAGACAGGTTGAACTGCTTGGTCTTGTCACGGAATTAATCAAAGAAATCAAACCCTGCTTGTACATTACATTTTGATATTCTTCATCTACTTCTTTGCCGGATAAAATATCGAAGTTTGTGTCACCAATAATTTTATTAATGTAATCTTTTTGTTTGTTTCTCATAAAAAAATCCACGAAGAACTGGTTGAATATTTCCTTAGAAATATCATGTGGTCTGTAAACTGCTATAAGATTTATTATGCCTGAATCACAAAAAGCATTTAAACTTTATATAATCTTTCACATAAACAACAACACCATCATTCTGATTAACACTGCCATCGTTATATACTAAGCTATAATCAGGAATTTGAAACATCGAGACATCCACGATTTTCCATGTTTCGGTGAGAACTATAAAATCATATTAACAATCTATTCCATTCAGCACTAGTTTTAAAGAGTCTAGATTTTTATTTAGACTCCTTACATTAACATGAAACACCTTAACATTGAAATGGCTCTTCAACCTAACAGAATCATTCAAACCTTGAAATCCAGAGAAAACAAAGGACACATTGAATCAAGTACAGATTGATTTACATCATATCTGGTCTTGAATTTATTATTATTTTCTATACAGTTTGTACATGAAAAATTTTTGGAATTTTTGTTATATTTGCAGTCACTGATTTTGTGGTTGAAGCCATATCATTTATAAAATCCTGTGTCTTTCAAATTTTCCCAAACACGACATCTTCAAGGTCCGATGTATATTCTGCCTACGGAAATTAATTTTCTATTATACCGTATTGTTATGTATTTTTCCTGTTCGTCTTGGCCATAACTAGGTCTAATTTATCTGTTCCCTCAATAAATGAATTTTGGTTTCGAATTCTCTATAATATCATCTTTGAGAAAGTCTTTGTCCATGTTCGAAAAGACGTTGCTGGGCTTACGCATTTGCGTCTCTTTTATGTCATAATTTTCTCCCTTTTTCAAAACTAATGCATCTCTCATCTTATCGGTAGATCCATTGGATACATTTAATTAACACACAACCGTCCTTTCTGTTCAATACCGAATTTATTCCTACCGATATTTTACTCACATCCAGTTTGTCCACTATATCCTTCTTTGTTTTAGAGCAATCCTGTTTGCTTTTCGGCTTGCATACAATAAAAGGAACATTAGGTTTGGATTAATTTCCATTGCCCGCTCTTTTATTTATGGCCTCCGCATATGTGAACTGGTGGCGTAGCCAAATTATCAAATTCCTCCCGCCACTCACGAGGCGTTTTTACGGGCATTTTGGAAGCCCGACATCGAGGCCCGAAAGTCCCGTCTGGTGCTCAGACTCTTGCCTTAAGCCAGACTGGTAGTAAAATTTCATGACACGTTTCACTTTCAATTCAATCACTGTAATTTCTGATGAGGTCAGATTCGCACATTGTTTACAAACATTTCGCGAACAACCATCACAGCTGATCACCGGTAATCTCGATGAGGCGGATTTCTTGCATTTCACGCACTCCATTTAGCCTCTATCTATCTCACTGGAAAAATTCTCCGGGAACTATTCCTGATTCAGAAGTCGTTGATTTTTCCACTTTTAAAGAGATTAATATCAGAACGAAAACTTGAGACGACTACCATACGATCAATTAAATAAATAAAACAAACAGAAACGGAGATAATGATCAAAAATGAAATCGCCCCAATTTCAATTTTGGCCTGTAATTCGAAAACAAAAGAAGATAGATGAATGCAGTTGATGGCATTATTAGTTTTTCTGAAAAAGACTACCGTAATGTGCCATTCATTTTTCTCTACCTCGTTGGGTTGAAAAGTTGTTGTTTATGTATCACGAATTTTGCGCACCCTGTATATAGGTCCCCTTTCAGTTAACGATAAAGAATGAATTGGAAAATGAAGGGATGTGGGTTGATGGCAGAGTAAAATCATCTATCAAAGAACTTAAAAATCTTTCTGCTTTATCAAGGATATTTCCCGAATTGAATAATTACTACCGTGAATGCAAAAATCAACATAATCTTCTAGTTCAATATACAAAACGGAATTTCTATCAAAATAAAATAAATTGTGCTAATAACAAAATTAAAGTTGCCTGGAATATTATCAATGAATTAACAAATAAAACGCGTAGTAAATCCTCTTGTGATAAAATCAGAAATAAGGGGATTTTAATTGAAAATCCATCTGAAATAGCAACAGAGTTCAATAAATTTTTTGTCAATACCCCAACTCATATACAAAGTCAAATCCCCAAAAGAAAATATAAAAACAGCGCGAATATTAATCCGAAAACAATTTTTTTGTTTCCATTCATCAATGAAGAACTTTTTAGCTTGATTAATAATAGACTCAAACCCAAAAATTCATCTGGTTATGACGATATATCGGCTTCTGTGATGAAAAAAGGCCTAAAACAGATTGTTGAGCCTTTAACATATCTTGTAAATTTATCTTTTTCTAATGGATCCTTTCCCAGTAAATTGAAGGTAAATAAGATAATACCAATACATAAAAAAGGTGATACTGAAGATATGGGTAATTATCGTCCCATAGCCCTTACACCCGTATTCTCGAAAATTTTTGAATACTGTTTTCTTGAACGACTTTTGAAGTTTCTGGACAAACACAGTATCTTAAATGACAATCAATTCGGTTTTCGCAGAAAGCGTAGTACAAATGATGCCGTTTATGCTTTTCTCAAAAGTATTGTAGAATTCATTGAATCTGGTGATTGCCCTACTGGAATCTTTTGCGATCTAAGTAAAGCCTTCGACTGCGTAAGCCATGATTTAATTCTTATCAAGCTTGAAAGAATCGGTATTCGAGGGAAGGCATTAAAATGGGTGAGAGATTATTTGAAAAATAGAAGTCAATTCGTAAGCATAAATCCATTTGATGGTAATTCCCCACTAATAAATAATGAAATAGGTGTACCTCAAGGCTCCATTTTGGGGCCAGTTCTTTTTATTTTATTCGTTAATGATTTCTTTGAGTTAAATCACAATCTATTCTTATACGCTGATGATGCATCAGCTATTGTTCAGACCAAGGATAATATAAACCTGGAGACAAGGGTACAGGAATGTTTGGAAGATATGTACGATTGGTTTTGTAGTAACTTATTGTTGACTAATCTAGAAAAAACGGGATATCTGGTTTTCCATAATTATAATAAAAAAATCAATATTGATGTCAATATTGGCGGTGTCCAACTGCAAAAGTTGAATCACGTTAAATTTTTAGGAATGAATATTGATGAAAACCTCAATTGGAAAGCCCACTGTGAGAGTGTTTCCAAAAAATTAAATTCAGTTTGCTACATGCTGAGAAACTTGAAGAGGGTTCTTTCAATCGAACAACTTCTTTCAGTGTATAACGCACAGGTCTCTTCAAGACTTCGATATGGCGTGACTTTATGGGGTACCTCTTCAGCAGCTGCAGGTGTTTTTCTCACTCAGAAGAGGTTGGTTAGATGTATCGCGGGTGTTTCACAGAAAACATCTTGTAAGCCATATTTCAAACAGTACGAAATACTTACTCTGCCATCAATCGTCGTCTTGGAGTTGGCAACTGCTGTTTTTATTAGGAAGGACTCTTTTGTTAAAAATTGTGATAATCACCACTACAACACACGAAATCAACAGAATTTCGTTATACCAAACTTCCAATATAGGATTGGACGTCAGTCGCCCTTCTTTCTAGGGTTAAAAATTTTCAATTGTTTGAGTGATGATGTTAAGAAATCTAAGAATGTTTTCATTTTCAAGGGTAAATTGAAGAAAATCCTGTTGAAGAAGTGTTATTATAGTATTGAGGAATTTCTCATTTAGTTTATTTGCTTTCTGACTTTTTCTATGATGATGTAATCATTCTTGTGGAAATAAAGTATATATTATTATTATTATTATTATTCTAGTACTATAAAAATTTAAATGACTAAAGAAATAATGCTGGTGTTCATGCATGAACATCAAGATCTTATAAATGTACAATCAAAATCAAACTGATCTCCAGTCATCTTGTACAGGTTTAGTAAAAATTTCATTTATAATTTCTAGAGTCGATATCTACTTATCTGGGGGTATACATTTCGTCAGCACTAGAATATTAGTTCTTGATATGTTGAAGAAAAAAATTCCTATTGATAAAATAACTGGTATTATTATTTTAAGAGCACATAAAATATTAGAAAGTTGTCAGGAAGCATTTGTATTAAGGTTGTATAGGCAAAGTAATAAAGTAAGTGTATATCAATATAAAAAAATTCACAATTTCAATATTATTTTATTTTTAGACTGGCTTCATAAAAGCATTCACAAACAGTGCTCAAAGTTTCACAATGGGATTTGGACAGGTGGAAAGAATAATGAGGAATATTTTTGTCAAAGAATTATATATTTGGCCGAGATTTCACTCCTCAATCATAAATAGTTTGAAAAAACATGAGGTAAGGGAAAAAATGTTGTATGACTTATCTAATGCTCTTCGATATTCAAAATCTCCATATTATGTATTTGTATGAATTGACGAATCATATGCTAATGCTAAAGAATGGAGCAGAACAGTTGGAGCAAGCCATGAGCATGGTGTCCAATTGTACTTGGGGCTCGTAAACTACAAAAAAAATATTTGATTCCAATGAATTTTGGGGGTTCTGGCATGAATCAGGCGCGAATAGATTCACCGTAAACCAACTCAATTAGAGAAATGCATAGAGAAGCCAGCCTGCAAGTTCCACCGGAAGATTAATGTCCCCCAATCTGCAGTACGTGATGAATGGACTAACCTGGGATAAGAGATATGTAACTAGAACTCTTGCAGAGTTATCTGACAGGTAGATACAGCAAACCAACACCAAATAAGTAAACAAAGTTGCTGAATTTCTCATTCAACAAGCCTTGGAATAGCAGTGGTAGTATACAACGATGAACTAGTAAATGGACTAAGTATGAGAATAATAATACCAACTTCTCACCGTACTGATGAGGGCCGAAAGCCCGAAACAGCTGTCTACGGTTCATTTCAGTTTCAGAGGGTTATGTCCAATAAATCTTATCCAATAATAATAATAATAATAATAATTGTCTTTATTCTCACAGAAGCTTTTACAACTTGATCATGTGTAAATTATATTAAATTTTGCAAGTAAAGGCGAAGTCCAGATTTATGCGAACATAATATCTGCTCTACTTAACCTATTAGATATGAGCAAAGAAACAATTAATGAAATGAATAGTTTAAGGCTTTCACGACCGGATATACTGGTATGAAAAGAGTCTTCCGGGCTTATTGGCCGTGGTCTATTAGGAATAATTTCACCTAACGTTTCGCCTACAACTTCGGTAGGCATCTTCAGAGGATTCTCGGTCTAAGGTTGTACCTCGAACGCTGAATTTCTGACACTGGCGCGTTCGAACCGGAAACGTCATCTGCGCGCCGGTTTATGGCGGGAAAAAGTGGCGCGTCTACGTGCGCGATGCTGATTGGCCCATCGCTCCCGCTTCGTGTCGGCTTGATCTTTGTTTTTTCTAAGGTCGGTAACCAGGCGCTGTGCAAGAAAGGGGTCTCCTCTTTTCTATTTATGTTATTTTTGTGTTTATAAATTTCAATGGCTTCCATGTTCAGCCTGGGATAGTAACTTCTAACATTGGAAATAATCTCCGCTTTTGAGAAATCTATGTTGTGTCCATCTATTAGCGCATGTTCTGCTAGTGCGGATTTTTCTGTCTGATTCAGTCGACAGCACCGTTCGTGTTCCTTAATTCTAGTGTTAATACTTCGCTTTGTTGTGCCAATATAGACTTTGCCGCAGTCACAAGGTATTCTGTAAATACCAGCTTGTGAAAGTGGGTCAACTTTGTCTTTGGTTGTTTTGATCATTTGCCCAAGTTTTTGTGTCGGCTTATAAATGGTCTCGATGTTGTGCCTTTTCAGTATTTTTCCAATTCTATCTGTGACCTTGGGGATGTATGGCTAACGGGAGAGCCATCTTACCATACATCCCCAAGGTCACAGATAGAATTGGAAAAATACTGAAAAGGCACAACATCGAGACCATTTATAAGCCGACACAAAAACTTGGGCAAATGATCAAAACAACCAAAGACAAAGTTGACCCACTTTCACAAGCTGGTATTTACAGAATACCTTGTGACTGCGGCAAAGTCTATATTGGCACAACAAAGCGAAGTATTAACACTAGAATTAAGGAACACGAACGGTGCTGTCGACTGAATCAGACAGAAAAATCCGCACTAGCAGAACATGCGCTAATAGATGGACACAACATAGATTTCTCAAAAGCGGAGATTATTTCCAATGTTAGAAGTTACTATCCCAGGCTGAACATGGAAGCCATTGAAATTTATAAACACAAAAATAACATAAATAGAAAAGAGGAGACCCCTTTCTTGCACAGCGCCTGGTTACCGACCTTAGAAAAAACAAAGATCAAGCCGACACGAAGCGGGAGCGATGGGCCAATCAGCATCGCGCACGTAGACGCGCCACTTTTTCCCGCCATAAACCGGCGCGCAGATGACGTTTCCGGTTCGAACGCGCCAGTGTCAGAAATTCAGCGTTCGAGGTACAACCTTAGACCGAGAATCCTCTGAAGATGCCTACCGAAGTTGTAGGCGAAACGTTAGGTGAAATTATTCCTAATAGACCACGGCCAATAAGCCCGGAAGCCTCTTTTCATACCAATTAATGAAATATTATTATCGCTTTTATGGCGTACATCAGAAATTTATTGAGAAGAAATCAAAAACCCATCCCCCACTTCAAGAGTAAATAAAAAAAAGAGAAGATCACAGAGCTATTGAGACCTTTAGAATAATTACTTGAAATGCACGGAGAATATCAAGCACCAGGGGATCATTATTGCTGAAGAGTTGGAGGATTGGAGATCGAAAATGAAATAGAGGGACAGTTCAGAGAAATTCAAATACTTGAGAGGCTTGGTGAAGAGAACTGAGTATACGGCATAAGGCTGTTTCTTGATGATATGTACTGTACATTGCAATCATTGCATATTATTAAGCCCAGAATACATACATACAGATACAGAAGGTGATGATCGAGGTGGCTGGAGAAACATATTTTTCATCTGAAACTGTTGATGTTGTTGTTCCTCAGGGTAGTCTTCTGGGACCGTTATTGTTCGTAATATATATTAATGGTCTTTTCACCCATTTGACGAACAATAATAAAATAGTCATATATGTTGATGATACAAATGTCTTTTTTTCTTGTAATGATCTCGATGGTCTGGTTAGTGGAGCGAATGATACTTACGGGGAAATTCGTATGTGGTGTAAACCTCAACATCCGTCTCTGAACGCTGAAAAGACTGAAGCTTGGGAACTTGTGCTAGATGGATCATTGGTTAACTTAATTGACCATACCAAGTTCCTCGGAGTGGTTGTTGACTACAAACTGAATTGGAGGCTTCATGTAAATAACTTGGGTCTAAGCTGAACTCAGTTTTGTACACTATCAGAGTACTGTCGTATCAGATTGATTCGAGTATTCTCAAGATTGTTTATTTTGAGTCACGTTTGCGATATGGAATTGCCATCTGAGGAACTCTAGTAGCGATAGCGAGGTTGATAGTAGCGATAGCAAGATTGAAAGGGTTTTTGTGATCCAGAAGACAGCTATGAGGCCTATATTAGGGACGGACTATCGAGAGTCCTGTAGAGATATTTTCAGACGTTTCAGGGGTATATGTTTTTAAACGCTTGTGTTTCATTCGTCAGAATCCCGATCATTTTGAGAGGGTTCTTAATAAAAATAATAATACAAGACGTGTCCTTCCTTACCATCTCCCGATCCATTCACATACCTTGTCTGAAAAAAATGTCCAATATATGTCCTTGAAGCAGGGTTAGCATAGAATTTCCCCACCTTATAAAAACCAGTGGGTTTTTTCGGTTTTTTTTTCAAATTAAAAAAACTAACTTTTATTGGGTTTTTTCAAAAATAGCAAATTTTCGGTTGAACAAACGTCATATACAAAAATAAATTAATTTATTTGTGGATCTTGTTCAAGATCGTTATACCATTATTTATTTGAAAATTTTGAATAAATATAATTTCAATAATGAGTATTATCTCTCTCAATATAAATAGTAATTGATAATGAAAATGCGGTATTTTGAAATTAACAAAACAACTGTCTATTAAGAAACCAGAGGGAAATTATCTGAAACTTGAACTAACCTCACCTTCCAGGAGAAAACTTTACCTTTTTTTTAGCTAGAGGGATTGACGACTTCTCGTTTTCATTTTTGTAATCTGGGACCCAAAAAAGCAAGTGAAATTTTTTCACAGCGTCGACACAGTTCTTTTAGTTATGCATAATTTCCGAAACTGTATATCAAATCTAATGAAAAAACTGAAAATCCCCCAAAAAACCGATAAACCCATGAAAACCAAAAAACCCAAAAAAAAACCACCGGGTTGGGCTTTTAAAAAAAAAAACCGGGTTTTTTACAACCCTGCCTTGAAGCTTGTCAATGTACTTCCAAAGTATATAAGCTCGATAACAATGTTTGGAAGGTTCAAGTCTGAGCTTCTCAAGCTGATAATTGAAGTGGAAGCTTACACAGTTACTGATTTCCTGAATTTAGATTTTTCAGATTTGATTATTCTATGAATTTTATTTTGTTTTTAACGAGTCTCGCTTTCAAGTTGTATTACTTGATTTTGAAGAATCAAGGTATATTATTATTATTGCCTTTATCATAGCAAAGCAATACTAGAAGTAGTTTTATAAATAATAAGTTAGTGCAAATTATCAAATATTTACTCATTTCTGCATGGAAAAATTAAAATACCTATCTATATTTTTTTTTAGTTTTTTTTTTGACATATATTTTTTTCAGCCACAAGTTATAGAATTGCATATTCCTATATCAGAAAATTTACAAAAAATTCAAACATATATATTAGAATTAATGAATCTCACTGTTAAAGAATTGAAAAGAATTAATAAGTCTGTGGAACTAGAGGTAAGATGAAAAACCAAGACTTTTTAATCAGTACTGGGAAATCTGTATTACATCTAATATTTCAAGGAAATCACAACCGAGAATTGTTTGACTAAAAAGTTTCATAAAATACTGCAAGCACAACTGGATCTTATTTGGAATCAGCTAAGCTCAAGAAGTCGTCAACTAATATCAGATTTAAAAACTTTACGTCATTTGATAATGTAAGTGTATTTTAAGAGGAGGTAGTATTTAGTATTTGAAATTTGGAGGAATGTTGAAACATTGTTAAATATTTTATTTGCAGCTCGATGTTGTATTCTGATACAATTTCATTTTATTCTCTCTTATTGGAATATCGTAAGGCAGAATATGCACGTAATAATAATTGGGTTTTACTCAAGCCAGCTGAGTTACTATTTTCTCATGTTAGTTCATTAATATACACTGGAGATAGAGGTAATTGATATCTTGGCATGAAAGATTAATATATTGTATTGTTTTTTTTTTTTCAGAATTTAATCCTGAACTGTGCCCCAAATGGCAAACACTTTTTGAAGTATTGAAGGTTGAAATACCACAAGATATACTAAAGTCAAATCGTACTGATAACAGTATTCTTATACTATGTTCTGACAGGAAAACCTGCTACCAATTGAATGAGGTTGGGATAATACAATGTGAAATTTTTATATGAATTTTTTTAAATTTAAGTTGTTGAGAAATGGACCTCATCATTACTTGCTGTTCATGGCTCTCAAAAACGGAATCAGCTTCAAATCTGTGTCTGATAAATTTAAAAACTGTGGTGGTTTGGATGTTGCTTCAAAGGATGAAACAACTCAAAAGTCATCTAAAAGAAAAAAATTAAAGAGTGATGAGAATAAGGAAGAAAAGAGTGACCAAATCAAAGATTTGAAAGAGGCTGAAAATTTAGAAGAAATAAGTGAATACAAAGAGTCTTATGTATTAACTATGTCACAATCTATGATTACTGAAGAAAGTATAAGAAATATTAGAGATGACGATTATTTTGTTTTTGAACCTTTCTCACAGGTATTAAATTGTTGAAACTTGAAAAAAATGCTTTAAACTTCTTCTTCACAGCTTGAAAATATAAATATAACTCAGTTGGCCCAAGCAGCACCTACAATAATAATTCAAACATTCAAAGGTGCAGAAAACTACATAAACTTGGAAAGAACATTAGATGTAATAAAACCGAATTATATCATAATGTATCACAGCAATATAACAGCAATCAGAGAGATTGAGGTATAAATGACTAATATTATTCTGAGCAGAAAAAACATTATTTATAAATTTTTTATTTTTATCATTTAAAATAGTTGATTTCCAGATGTATGAAGCTCACAGAGAAAAAGATAAGAAACTTCTAATATATTTTCTGATACATGCAGGCACTGTTGAGGAACAAAGCTATTTGACTTCTATGAGAAGGGAAAAAGAAGCGTTTGAATTTCTAATAGAAACAAAATCTGTTAGTTTGATTGACAATAGAAATGAACAATGCTTACATTAGTTTATCGATTTTTAGAAAATGGTTGTTCCAGAAGATCAAGATGGAAAATCGGAAAGTTGCATAAATTTACAAAATGTTAGTAGTCAAATTGTGGAGAAAAGTACAAGAAGAGGTGGTAAAGAAGAAGAATTGAAAACACAGCACATAATCGTTGATATGCGGGAATTCAGGAGCGAACTACCTGTTTTGATCCATAAAAGGGGAATTCATCTAGATCCTTATGTTATAACAGTAGGTCAAACTTGAAATAACCACTCCATTTTCTTGGGATAAACGTTAAAACATTGTTTAGGTATTATTTGTGTTGTGTTCTCTTCTATTTCTGAGTTTTGCATATTTTGTGACTTTTTCAACAAAAAGGGCAAAGGAGTTCCAGCTTTATTTGTTGGTACAGAACTGGTCAGTTCTTGGCCTTAACTCTTTCCGGTACGGGAATTCCAGCGCGAAAAAAGCCCTATCGATACACACTGACAGCTATCGAGCGAGCGATGTCCCTAACATAATGTTGAAAACACTACATTTCTTGAGTAAACAACCGATACCAGTCGGAACGAATGCTTTCACGTGACTCTATATAACCCAATAAAGGGCCTGCAATAGCGGTGTATAATTTAAACCCGTGTCCCTATTTCGTATAAGGCGTAATATAGGGTGGTTCAAATTTTGAACCGGCGTCCCGCACGATACTGAAAAAGTGCGGTTCAAAATTTGAACCGCCGTACTTGAAAGAGTTAAATAATAGCTCTTTTCCGCAATCATGCATTCAATCAGCGTAATATCATTTCATTTCATTGAGTGACTGAGTCCATTCTCAAATCCAGAAGACAAGTACAAAACAAATCTCTGAATATAAGAAGATCATTTTAACAACAACAGTGAAAATCTATCCCATTCATTTATCCTAAGAAATACATTTCTCCTGCAGAATGAATTTTGTATCTAAGTACCTGAGAAAACTAAGTTATTTCGATTCTTCCCAATTAACTTTGTGTATTTTTAGGTTGGTGATTATATTTTAACACCAGATATCTGCATTGAGAGGAAGAGCATTTCTGATCTGATAGGGTCCTTAAAATCAGGAAGGCTATACCAACAGTGTACTCAGATGTCGAGATATTATAGCAAGCCCATGCTGCTTATTGAATTTGATCAAAATAAATCCTTTTCCTGGCAGGTAAAAGGACATCTATTTATAAGTGATCAAATTTTGAATTAATGTTTTAGAATTACTCATCAAACCTCGAGGGTTATAGTTTCGATCAAGTACAACAGAAACTTCTATTATTAACAATTCATTTTCCCAAACTTCGATTGATCTGGAGTCCAAATCCTTATGCTAGTGCTCAGCTATTCGAAGAGCTCAAGGTTTGTGGTAAATTCCTTTTGCATGAAATTATTGGACAACATAAAATTAGTACAGCTGAAATTTTTCAATAAGATTATTGATGAAAAGCAAATTCTAATGCAAGAAAAATTATTTTAATTGCAGCAAAATAAAGAACAGCCCAATATAGAATATGCTACTAGTATTGGAGACGAACAAGATATCAATATAATTGAAACAAAATATAATTCTGGCATATATGACTTTGTTAGGAAATTGCCAGGTATCAATTCGAAAAATATTGACACTTTTTTGAGGCGTGTGAAGAATATGAGGAGTGCATTGAAACTAACAGAGGTAAAAAATATGGAGTATGTGTCTTTAAATTATGGGTTTAGAATTTTCCAATTGTAGGAAGAATTGAAAGATGTACTAGGTAATGCCAATGATGCTAAAGCATTCTACACATGCTTACATACAGAACACATAGATGATGATGGTGAGGAAAAAAAAGGAAAGGGAAAGTTTAAAAAAGTATTTAAGTCAAAATGAATGTTTCTACCATGTATTTAATTTTTCACTGTTTTCAATAAATTATCAACAGCTTTACCATTTTTTCTTGCTATGCAAAAAAGCTTCACAAAGATTTCATACAAGATATCTTGTTTGGATAAATAGATTAATGTAATTATCATTTAATCATCATAAAAGCGACATTCAAAACTTTGAGCAGGTATCTTCATAGTATTAATTTAAACGCATATAGTTCATAAAAAATTCATACTATCAATCAGGATTTTTTTATAATAAAATATCAAGGAAATGCAAGGAACAAAATCCGTTGTAAAATCAACATTTTTCTGACTTTAGCTGTTTCTATTTACCTGAGAAAATAACAGTATAAATTATTTCTTTTTATCCAACTTATTGGACTTTAAAAACATCAGAGCTTATGACTTAAGAAATCCAGTTGTATTTTGTGTGTACTTGAGGAACAGAACTATTTTAATTGAACAGTACCATGCATGGTGAAGTAACACAACAGCCAGGAAATTTCTTTCCCAACTAGAAGATTTGAAGCAGAGACCTATAATTTGCAAATTGAATGCACATATCTATAGTTGAGTGAAAACAATATTTCAGTTGGAGTACATTAAACCTAAGAACTTTCATTAGATGAGTGGTAAAATATCCAGTAATACCATTTAATAAATTCTTTTTTCTACACCCGTATTACAATAACTTTCAGAATAAAATCAGTATTTCCAATAAATTCCTCATTATTTATCGGGTGCAGTATAAAATGTATGCAACTATCATGAAGTATTGGATATTACATGATCATTGCATAATATACAATTACCTTCATTTAATATAACTGATAGTATTCACAAAATGAAAAAATAAAATTTTTCCTAATCAGATCTTTATAACTAAGGAGCATGTTCTACAGTTGATTATGGAATGAAATTGTATGGGTTGGTATACCCTGTAAATATGACTTACATAATATGGACATATTTCAATCCTCAAAGAAATTTTAAGATTGCTTGAAAAAATAATTATCTGAAAATATCAAGTCCTCACACAAAACTTTACAATACCTTTGCTTTCAATGAATCCACAATATAAGTCATGAAAAATACAAATACGTGCAGAATTCTTTTGACTTTCACAGTGTCATTTATATTCACAATGTAATAAATATGAATCGCTCAAAGGAAATGTTGACTGAAAACACCTAACATGCTCGAAGAGCACTTTCACAATATTTGGAATATTCAAGGGTGAAGCAATAGTAGATATCGATTGGAGAAACAGCAGTTTGGGAACTGTTGTGGGTTGGTCACTGTTAACAAAGCTAATAAAAATGTATAATTTTAATCACATTATAATCACTAATTTGAATCATAAAGTTAACCATAATCTTGAGCAGTAAGATTTAGTGAACTAAAGATCATTTAACAAAAACAAACTAACATTAAATAAATGTCGATGGAAAAGTACCAATTTGAGAGTTTCCAAGTAAACACTATATTCTATCATAAAATGGCAAGCTTGAGCTTCATGAAGAATTTTTCTCTAATTATCTTTGGCATAATTTATCAAAGCCTATCACTGCAAAACACTGAGAAAAATTTAATACTGCGATTTACAATTATGCCACCTCGCTTTGCAATAGAGATATAATAATAATATGTATTTAATCACCAGTTTCTCAGTATGAAGTTGACTGGAAAGTTATTTCATGTAATATAATACTGCTAATCTCATATAATGTCCTGGTTTAATATTGAGGTCAAATTGCGAGATTCTTTCATATTGAGCTGCTTGTATGATTTTTGTTGAGTTATTGTAACTTGAGAATTTTCATTAGATTGAAACTGAGCAATACTGATAAACATCAATGAAGAAATCAGACTGATATGTAAACTTAAGGCAATCATATATCAGTATATTATTTTAATGATAGAAGATTACGATCCTTGTAAATTTTCTGAATTCTATTATAAATTTCTAAACTTATTTCTAATGTTTCTGGTAGTATTTCCTCAGCTCTCTTTATGTTCTCCTCACTGCCACAAACCTGTAACATTCAACAACTGCAGTTTTTTTAAAGTTATGTTTTCATATCAAAATATGAATATTAATTTTTGTTTCTATGAATTCCCTTCAATATTCTGAAATTTATTCTAGCTGAATGTCGTGATTTTCACAGAAGAGTTTATAACAACACTACACACATATTGTCATATCTAAGGTTTAATCAGTTCGATGCAGATAAACAAATTTCCTGAAAACAATAACTTCAAATATCAGGTTAACATGCTTTAACTTCGATGGAGTATTCTATTTGAGCTGAAATGACCACGGAGTAAGTTTATTATCGAACTGAAAACATTCCTTGTTTTTAAAAAACACTTTCCATTGATAATCATGCACCATATATATAATCAAATGATGTATTTTTTATGTTATGTATGTACGTACTTATTCATTCGATTTTGGAGTTTCGTCAATTGACTATCACAGATCAACAAAATTTTTGTAACACAAATTTTCCTGCAAATTTGACAAATGGTATTGTAAAAAAATCTAAATAAATTTTAGCATTCAAAACCTCTGGCAACTCAAGGCTCCTATGACTCTTCAGTTCAGAATTCCAGTCCACAAATTCACATTAAAATGATATTGAGATCTATTTTCTCTCATCCAATCTGGATTTTTTACATGCCACTCGAATAAATCATGTAGGTTCATGTCACCACCTTTTTCAAATGTTGATTCATCCGAAAGTTCGAAGAAATTGTTCAAAACTGTGTTTCTTCAAGAAAAACTGTTTTTTTGACTGATCCAACAAATAATGTAGTAAGTAGCATTTTAGAAACCTTATTAAATGTGCTAACATTTGAAGTAACTTGCCAAACTGATGTAGTACAATTTTTTTTCAGTTGGTCGAAATATTAACTTTGAACATCTGGTTCGGAAAAAGTGACATTATTCTTCAAGCTGAAACAATTGGCTTTGAATTGAAGATTGCAGGTTTAAGAAGCACTATTCGGGATAACATAGGCAAATAAAATTTGAAAAAAGAAAAAAATTGTGGCATCTGGAGTTCGAGATTCATCACAGGTTATGTATTTTCTCTAATTATAGAAAATGCAATATAATTTGAAAAATGCACGACAGATTTATTTGAATACAAGCTCATACCCGCGACTCCGTTTGCGTTATATTTCAATTTAAAACGGTACTGATAGGTCCGCAAATCCACATTCATAACCTCTTATCGAAGGAGAGACAGGCACATGACAAAACAATGTCGTTCTTACTCAAATTCACACTCGTTCAACCTGCTGTAACTTTCAAATTATCTATTAGAAAGCTATACTGTAAAAATCATTTTTCATCAGGAATAAATGCCACAGATAACAGTCACATTAATTTTTATATTGATTCATTCCATGCCAGTCAAAAGCCCTCTTCAAATTGACCATTATTTTGGATTGAATTGAAAATGTTAAAAATGGCTATCGTGTGTTGTCTTCAGCAGTTAGACATATGCCGTCGCGGACTTTTTTATAGAACTTTTCGAGCACTACAAAATTGTCTTTGACCATGTTTCTCTATCGCCCTTAATAGCCGGAAAGTGCCGGGATTTTTCATAAAAAGTCGATATTTTTTGCTTCCCTATATTAATAGGGAAGCAACCTACATGCAAACCTCCCAGAAAAAATTCTCTACAATATAGTGAAAGTTTCATCAAAATCGGTCATCTGGTTCCTGAGTCCATAGAGGACAAACAAACACACGGACATTCACATTTATAATATTAGTATGGAAGTATGGATTTTTCTGATGACCATTATGAACCATTATGACTCAGCCTGTTACCCGATTCTGCCTTGACGTCAACTTCTGGGACACTTTTATATATAATTATGTATTTTTTTCTAACATGAAACTTGATCCAGAACTTTCAGGAACTTTATAAAATCAAACTACTCACATTAGAAAGCAATTGATGCTTGGTAGGTAGAGTGTACATCGCAATTTTAGCGCCTGTTCTTATAAGAAACGTATGGTGGTGACCAAGAGTTTCTTCATAAGCTTTTATACAGGGTCCAGACGTACTTTCCTCTTCCTTTATTTCGTTTATGCTTTTCAAAAAAGCTTGAATGAATTCTAAACTTCTATGAAGACGAAGCAGAGTTCTTGATCCAGAAACATAATCATTTTTCTCTAAAAGATTATGCTCTCTTTCATATTCAACCATATTCAATACAGTTGAGAAATGATGAGCTTCGTCAGGCTTACTTAAAAAGTCTCTGAGTATACTCATTTTTCCAGCGAGTTCCGACTTCACAAAACCGAATATAGTACCCAGTAGACAGAAGAATCTGAAATTTCATAGATGACCAATGAGTTTATTCGTGCAATATAGTATGCATATATAAATTTATTCACATACATACTTATTTAATTCATCGAAGCTTTTAAGATAGAATTCTAGATTGACATCGTCATCTTCTACTCTTGCTAATCTGAAATTATCACGGACAATTTCCAAATCGAAATAAGAAATATTGTTTTCCATAATGAAAATGGTTTTTGTTGCCACTTGAACGTTGCACTGAAATTTTTCGGGAGGTTAATGGAAAGTGGAAATGAAAAATGACAGACATACTTCAACGAACTGTCATTATCAGTTGATTGTACAAACGAAAAAGAGAAATTCAAATTCAATTGCTTATGTTAATCAAATCTATGATGATTAGAGGCTCTATAATCTTTTGTGTGAAATCTATTTTATCTCCAACTTCTTTCTTTATATAAATTTTTTTTACCCTGTCTTTTGATGAAACAGAGCAAATAAAGGGCAAAAAATTTAGGAAGATTAGCTGTATTTAGTGGTTCCTCTATCGATACCCATCTGTTCTTGATTTTTTATCAAATACAAATTTATTTTTTTTTATTCTTGTGGTGATGCGAAACTCTTGAATTTTGTACAAGTTCTCCAATCTTTAATTTCTTCGGTATTTTCCGAATTAAAACATTTAAATTCTAAAATTTTCCAGCGGATTTAAGAAATTCAGACCTTTTTACATTTTTTTTTCTAAAAAACAAACCGTGATTAAATCCGAATTCCAATTGCCTTGATATCACTGACTGAATCTGAGGAAATAGCAAGTGGAGTTTAATGTTTGCAGGGCACTTGGTGTTTCTTTGATAACTGGAGCAAGCATTTCGAAACAAATATAAACAAATAAAATTATTGAACAACCAACACTTATAAAAAGTAAAATGAATAGGTACATAAGTTGATAATAATTTTCTCATTGGATGGTTAAAAATTAGGAAAAATATATAAATACTTGATAGTATATTGAACACGTTATGTTTTCAATCACAGATCATTTTGTCCACTTCGTACAAAAATACTTTCTGAGAACATTCATAACTACATACATTTATCTATACTGAAAAATAAAATCATTTTCATTAATAAAATATCCATTAAAATTATATGATATCTTCAAGTTTATTACAGTTCTGATATATCAAAGAGGAAAATGTGTTTATAAAAATATAGGAATTCAATAAAATTGTTCTGCTTTGAACAAAAATGCAATAATCTCCATCTTTGCATTAAATAGTTGTAGATGTAACCATACTGACTCCATGGACAAAGATTGTAGGTGGCAAATTATTTGAGATCATTTCTAACTTTCTGAAAAAAGATTCCGCAGCATCCTCTATAGAAGGTGGAGTTGGAAGATAAATGAAGGTAACTGCAGTGTCTTCACTTTTCTGAATAATCAAATTATTGATTCTGCAAAAATTCGAGTAAATAATGAGTTATATGATCAGAGTATTTTATCGGCTCACCCTCTGAAGTAATCCTCAGAATTCTCATAGTGAGCTTCAATTACATTCTTCCAAGAACTAACATGACATATTTCTGCTTGAATTCTTAATTGTTTCAGCAGGGAAGATAATCTCTCAGTGTAACTTTGCAGAGAAGAATTTATACTGAATGAAGCTTGCCTCGCTTCGTCACAAACACAAATCCTCATCTTCAGTTTACTCCAAACATTGACCATATTAACAATACATGCTAACTGCATCATGAACAGTGATGTTATGTCAAAGGCATCATTTTCTGCTGGATTGAGGAAATTGACGGGCCAAACATCAATGAATTGTAGTCCACCTCTGAAAGAGATTATTGTAATTTTTTTTTATTCATATACTTCAAGAACTTACTTGTTCAAGTCTTTTTTCAGTTTTTGGAAATTTCTACAGATGCATAAGTTTTTTTTCAATTTCAAGACATCACTCATGATCTGGATGTATTCAACAGGTTGTAGGGAGGATTCCTGATCCAATGGGAAAACATCACTGCTGAATTCCAAATTTCTATATGAGGACTCATCACTGAAATTAAATTGATAACTGTATATGTATTCTTGAACAACTTCATTGATATAAACAAACAAATTAAATTAGTATGTTTTATATTGCCAAGTGCAATCACTGCTCAGGGCCGTCTTTATCCTCTTGGAGGCCCTGGGCACATTACTATAATGGGGCCCCTACCCACATTACCACATACAAAATACAATTCCCTACAGCCGAGTAGGTTTATTCACGACACATAGACATGGTATGCTAATGCCGTGATGTAATGTAATTATCAACTCGAGGGAATTTTGACGATTTACGGAATTTCGGTACTTGAAAGGGAGAAGGGATTTTTTTGCCTGAAATCCCCTGAAATTTCTTGTAGTGACGTGACGCAAAATTCGGCCTCCCCCCATCGGGGGCCCCCTCTATAGAACTATTATTCATGATAAGTTTTCCCTGAAATTTTTCAAAGGGAAATAATGAAAAAAATGTTATAAAAATGATTTATATATTGAATAACAAAAAATTTCTAAACAAAATAATGTAAATTCTAATATAAAAGTAACTAAGAATTACACCATTTCCAATTGTAATTCAGAAATCGTCAATTGACATTCAGACATCACTTTTATTTCAGATTAGTCAATTGTATTACAGATTAGTCAATTGTATTTAACAAAAAATCAAATGTTATTCATGAATTACAGAAAATATCAAATGAAATTCAACTGAGTGATCCGAAATACATTTGATGTTTTCTGAAATTCAATAATTGACGCTTTCTGAAATTGAAGTCACTAATCTGAAATACACTGAATGGTTTCTGAATTACACTTGGAAATGGTGTAGAAACACATCAATGAGGTGAGAATTTGAAAAAAATTTTGAAACGAAATTGCATTCACATTTTTTAAATTTTTTTCTGCAAACATATCCACCAACTTGTTGATAACCAAGCTTCTGGCCACTTCTTGTCCAAAGCTGAGTAAGCTCAAAAATCTGATAGACGAGTTTGCGACACGTTTAAGGAGAGTCCCGAAAAGCTTGACGGTATATTAAAAAAAACAGGGTAGCACATAGAGTAATTGAGTGATAATTCAAATTTCGAATTGAATTACTGGAAAACTCATATGTTCTTTTTATAATTTAGGAGTATTTCTCTATTTTTCAGGAATGATAATTGTACCTTCTTTGTATGAGTTTTGTTCATTATATCATGGAAAAAAGCACGCGAACCGGCAAATTTAATAGAACCTCCTTGCACCGCGAGTTCTGCGGGGCCCTCTGATACGCCACTGATTTCTTGTCTTGTAGCGCTGTCTGAAATTATGTAGTTAAATGGGGATTTCCTTGGAAGCTTCCCAATGAATACAAGAATGTGATCAACAACCCGATTCGAACAGATGTTTTATGGCTAACCACTGCAACAAATATCACAAGCTAATAATTGCTCTTATCTAGTGTATGCCAATATGAGCAAGGGTCATAAAAATTGCAACCTTCGAGAACTTGTTGACTGGGAATTCCAATCCATTTTTACCTGAAGGTAATTTTAGTATGCAAAAGGGAATTTTGAAAGAAAGAAAACCGTTTAGGTCTGTTCGAAAAAATCAGTTCTATAATAATATAGGGAAATTTTCTATGAAATGGGGAATTTCCAAACGTCATTGAGAAAATCTTTGATCCTTTCGGTTCGGAACAATTGATCTATCTGAGCGGGGCCCCTATCGATTGCGGGGCCCTAGGCGAAAGAGGGGCCTGTCACTGCTTCGTCCAATTCTTCTCTAATTGCATCAGGTCAATAATAAATTGGAGTGACAAAGGAACAATCGAGTCTCCACCAGGAAAGGAATTTTCTGGTATGGAGAACTCTCCCAACCGTTTACTGTTGGGTAAACAATTAACAGTGCTGTCCTAACGAGGCGTTGGGTTGGGACACAGTACAAATCCTACACGAAACACACCCATCCTTCTAATTCGCATAAGCTTTAAGTAGCTTCACAGAAATTTAGCAGGCATGGAAAATACAAATACAAAAAATAATCAGTATTATTTGAATATATTTGAGGAAGAAATTCTTCTGTAATACACATTATACAGGTTCAATGAAATTGACTGCGGTAGGCATCTTCAGAGGATTCTTGGTCTAAGGTTGTACCTCAAACGCTGAATTTCTGAAACCGACGTGTTATCCACACCCCAGGATACCTTTTGACTGCGGCAAAGTCTATATTGGTACAACAAATCGTAGTATCAATACGAGAATTAAAGAGCACGAACGATGCTGTTGACTGAATCAGATAAAAAAATCTCAAAGGCAGAGATTATATCGAATATCAAAAGTTACTATCCCAGGCTGAACATGGAAGACCTTGAAATTTATAAACACAAAAACAACATGAACAGATAAGAAGAAACCTATTTGTTAAATAGCGCCTGGTTGGCGTTGCCGATTCAGAAAAAAACAAAGATCAAGCCGATACGATGCGGGAGCGATAGGCCAATTAACATCGCGCGTAAAATTACCGGGGTGCAGATAACACTTCCTGTTCAGACATGTCAATAAGCCCGGTTCAATATAGAGAAGGAGATATACTCCGTTAAGGTGGCTTTTGCAATGTTAAACAATATAATAAATAATATAATAATAATTAATTAATCAATTGACGTAGTATAAACAGCCGGAATTGGGCAGACTTTCTGAAAAATTAAATTTCATTGTTCACAAACCTAATGTCAGAATAAATCACAGAATCCTTACACTTTTCTGCAGTTGTAGTGATTCAATGGATGATTTTGGATGAAAAATTACCTGCGTAAAAAATCTTCTTTACATTCATCTCCTAAAAAACCTAATATTACTGTATTGGGCTTCATAGCTCCCATTCCAGATATTCGCATCAGATGTTTGGATCCTTCCCTAATTGTATTTGCAACTGTCAACTCCACAAATGCTTTCACTTTTAAATGATCTGTCAGATTCAACCAATGGGAGTTATGTTCTAATGTTGGATCAGGTCCTGCAGCATTAGGATCACCTTTGATCACGTGTCCCAAAACATAGAGTCCGCCTTTTTTCAGAACATTAACAAAATCAATGAGAGGACACGAAGTTCTTGGATTGTTTACCAAAAGGAGTATTTGAGGTCTCCAAAATTTCACATGATCTTTTCTTGAATCAAGCAATAAAAGATATTTTCTAACCTGAAATTCTATGAATTAATGGAAGGTTCTGGGTTCTGATTTATTAATTAATCACTTTTCTCAACATACTCAACAAACTTTTCCAATATTAATTAATGTCAAAAATGAGGATTGTAATGAACAAACCTTATATTAAATGACTAATGGTAATTATATTAAATTTCTCAAAGTTAATTGATGAAATTTCGATTACTGCATGAAACTTGCAATTTTACTGAAATGAGCTGCTCCAAGAAAGTTAGTGTTAGATAAATTAACAGTATATATCATATTATTTGCAAACTGGACAAAAACCGCTGCAGAGGTCATTCAACGGTTACCAGAATGCCTACTACAATGACCATTATCATATAAAAACAAATAATCACCAAAACATGAGACCATTTAGGGCAAACCAACTTCTTACTGAATATGCTTAAAAAATATCAATTTGACATACAAGTATGTTATGAAAAATCATTAATATTAGCTATATCATCTACTTTCTCGAAACAGTTTATATGACATTATCTTTGTGAATGGTAATAAATACCTGGTGGAATATAAGAGCTTGTGATATACTTCCCCATTGGGCTTCCTTCGAGGGTGAAAACAGATGTAATAAAATTACTAGAAGTGTACATAATGAGATGCTTGAAGCAGCATAAATTGGACTGATAACAAACATCATGATAATGGTTCCTATGAGACCAATAAAAGCAGTATGCCATGTAAAATAAATGAACGAAGGTCTGAAGTTTGGAGCACTTGCCAGTTCCAAACCAAGACAAGCCAAATTTGTAGCTAAGTAGCTGAGTAAAAACAGCACTGAGTTCAATTGAGCAATCAAATTCAAGGATCCTATCAGAAGGACTTGTTGTACCAAGAGTGAGGAAACAAGGACTGCCGCTATTGGGTTACCTCTCCATGTACCCTTGGGTATAAATGACAGTAAGGGTCCTACAAAGAAAGACATTTGTGAGCAATTGCTGATATACCTTTTTAAAAAAATATATCTGTTTATTGAACATACAATTTTTTAGTTTTGTATTATCTGAATGATGACTCAAAAATTTCAAAAAAGTATTCAAACTCACCATAAACATCATCTTTACTCAAAGCTTCTAGGACTCTAGAACCACCAATGACATTGCTCAAGCTAGCAGACCAAGTAGCAGTGAAAAGACCAATGGCAACAGTACTTGGAATGACACTCACACCAGCCATAAACAGGTAGTTGTTTTGCATAAGAGAAGTGCTGCAAGTTGCAGCTGTCAATACAGAAACCACTAAATATATGATAAAGGTAAATGCAACACCAGATAATGTACCAGATGGTATGGATTTGCTTGGTGACTTCAATTCACCTGAAAATAATGAAGAGTATATTGATCCACAAGATGAAGAGGGGCATAATTACCGCTCATGTTGGCACCAGCCATAATTCCCGTAACACCTGAGAATAGGACGCCAAAAACAGTAGCAAAAGTTACAAAATCACCATGAGCAGTATAATCTTTTCCATACTGTGGATACAGATTATCCAATAGGGTTTGTATATTTAATCCTGTATAATTGGCTTGATGTGTGATGTTATGAACCAATTCATTTGATTCTGGAATATCAACCTACAGAAATTGAAGGATAAATTAGATTTTTCGTTGGTACTTTGATTTAAAATAGTGTACCACATTGAATGCTTATCTAATTTTGCTAGAAATGTAATTTCTAAATTTTTCAACAGAATTACTATTAAAATTAATTATACGAGGGTGGTTCATGTATGATGGAGACAAATGCTGAAGTAGGCGAGCACGTATGTCTTGAAGGTCGTAGCTCGCGTGCTAGCGACCATGAGTGAACGTCAATTGCCGACCGCCATTACGCAACGTATTCTAATTCGTTTTTTAGTATTGGAAGGCGTTAAAAAACACGTACATTTTTCATATGGCTGCAGAGTTGCCCAAGGAATTCTTCGGAAGGATGGACAAAATGCGTATCTAGAGGAGGGATTTACCCAGATCTGTGAATTTTTGTAAATTTTTTCGATAGTAAATAAATGTGTCAGAGCATTTCTCTTGCTCACATTTGAACCACCCTCGTACTAATTACCATCATAAATCCTTGGTATAAAAAACTGAAAACAGTGATGCCCAAGCAGCCACAAACTATTGCTAGTACAAAGACGGTAGTTTTAGCAAACATGCCAGCTCCAATGAGGCATACTAACAAATTCAAAGCATTCAAACCAGAGCAATATAGGAATTTCCACCATACTCCATCTGGAATAACATCTTTTACAAGGTACCCTGAAAGTTAAAAAAGTGATCATCTGGAATTTTCACTTACATTTCAAACTCACCTGAAGGTCCAAAATTTTCAACTAAACCTTCTATACAACCTGATATACATAGAGCACTACTAACAATATTTGCAAAGAAAAATAAAGTTCCTATTGATCCTCCAAACTCTGGTCCTAGAGTCCTACTAATCATAACTATACTTAGTTAAGGGTGTTTTTTCTAATGTGTGTTACACACTGTCAATTATTTACTCAAAACAAGTACTGTAAAGTCTATAATACTGAATATCCCATAATCTAGCATCCTTCACTCACGCCTCTCTCATTGCTTCTACACATGTTGTTTTCTTAACAGCAAAAAATAAAAACACATTCTGAAGTGAAAATTGCTTCTCCAAAAAGTGCAGGTAAAAATGTAGAGCCCACGGAAGCAGTTTTAGGCCAATAATATTTTGGACTAGGAGAATAATTGAACCTTTGGGGTAAAAGCCCTTAAGCTAAAATTGATTTTGATTTTATAGGTGGGTCCGAAAGTGAGAAATATGATACCACTCCATTTTTTCAAATTGTATATCGTATTCACTTCAGATATCAGTTTTACAGATGACTTTACAGGTGTTCTGAAAGACACTGCGATTTTTACAAAATGAACTTAAAAAAGTCAATGAGTAATTTTTTTCAAATGGCTTTTTTGTTTGTTTGAAAATTCAGGCATTACGAAAAGTATCATGGAACATCTCAAAGTAGTTCGAATTCACATTATATGTTTTTCACACAGTCAAACTAATTAATTTATTGTAAAAATAATCGTGGTTTCTATCTGAGATAATTTTTATCTTCAAATATTCCGCATAGAAGAAAGTTCTGTGGCATTGAGAGAGCTTGATGACCTGCTAGCAAGATGGATTGGCACAGGTTGGACCATTGGACTGGCCTGCAACATCTGCCGACCTCATAAAACTTGATTTTTTTCTTGATTCATAGTATTACTCAAATCGGTTATTACAATTGTTATTATTCCAATTTTAGTTTCAAACATAAAAAATCTTGAAAAAAAACCTGATTGCAACACCTCCTACCAGATCCAATTGTTTTTCCAAACTTTCCGTATATACAATATTAGGAAGAACGGACAGAATGGCCACAAGGTAAATTTTCCATATCACCATAAGGATTATATGGTTGATTCACGTATTGGTATTGAGGAAAAGAAGAACGTAGATATGTCTAAATAGCTATCAGAGAGCAGGAATTTGTTCAACTCGCTTGATAATTTGTCTTTTTAAATGATCAAATTACACAATATCTTTATAAATTGTAGCCTATGTGCTCTTCTGATAGAAGAACTATATTGATGTGAAGTTTCATATGAATCCTCTCGGTAGTTTTTACATGAAAGAGTAACAAACATCCATACTCACAAACTTTCACATTTATAATATTAGTAGGATGATATGAGCAATGGAGTCAATTGAGTAATTTCTTAATCCTTTGACACTGTATGTGTGGAACATGAACTGCTACAACATATTTGTATCAAAAATGAATAGATACCAATGCAGTATCCAACAGAATTTTTTTCAGAGAAGGTCAACCAACTTATTGGTATATTTTAAAGGTCTTTTTTGAAAAATCGCAGTATTTTTTAGACCACCAGCAATGTGAAACTGTAGAAGTCTAGGACCTATGTCAAAAAGTGAATGATAACTCATGACTAGAGGGTTATGTGAAATCAGAATTGCAAATACAGTAGAATCCGTTTATTAAGACGCCGGCTATACTGACCAATCGCTTATCATGACGCAAATGCAGTGTTAACTTTGGTGACATGATTTCAGATATAACAACATGATTTTTCGAAAAATTTTCGGGTTATAGTGACCGCTCGATCGTTTTCTCAAGCCACCCTACCCCTATTAATGCGATGAGGTTTGATACGTTACGAGACATACGCGTGCCTATATGCTTTTTAGTATAATCCAGATCCTTGAAGAGATTATTGATATTTTGTGGACAAAATGACATCCATTGAAGCCTTGTCTAAGTTGTACAATGGTGTAAGAAGCTATTATTTCAAGTAGAAGAAAAAACAAACGCAAACTAAAATTTCAGATTATTTTTCTAAAAAATGAAAAACTTCTTTATATTTAGTTTTTTTTTGGAAGAGAAGCTATTTTTCATTTTTTCAATCAAGCAAAATCTGAATTTGTCTTTCTTTTCTCAAACTGAATCCAAGAAAAATACCATCAATTTTGCTGAAATTCTGCTTTATGTGACTTCCGGTTATTATGCTGTATTTTTCATTTACTCTTGATGTCATTATAAGCGGATTCTACTGTAGATTCAGAGTTACCATTTTTGGACCAGCTTATAAAGTAAAAAGTTAGATAGTAGATTCCATCAAAGTTGGAATCAATTAAGCACTGTTACAAATACAAAAGTATATTTTCAAAATAGACATCATATATATAAGCTGGGTTCAATTTGTAATTATAGAGTTGGAGTGGAGTGAGAGTGGAGCACCCCAGGTACACGATTTTCACAAGGTAGGGCTTTAGTAGTATGCTCCATTCACTCTATACTTACCCCACTCTATCAAAAACGAATGCAGTGTTCAACGCTCTTTTTACTCCAGAATCCAATCGCAAACGCGAGTTAAAGGAGTGAAAGGAGCGTCCAAATCGAACGTACCTATAATGTGTTGGAATTGTCAGCAAGATTAAAATATAAACATAGAATTTACACAACCGTAATAATATGTCTTGAGGGTGGAGCCATTTACATAATCTCACAGCTGAAGAACTGCATAATTTTTAGATGTAAGTTTGGAGCAGACAAAATCAACATGATTATTCTATGAGAGATGTTGACTCACCCAGTAGTTATAATCAGATGCTTCATTTTATAAATTCCAATTTTTTTCCTGAACTTACAGTAACCTGAACAGTCTGATACTCCAGCACTCCCACGTTTATGATAGTCAAGATTCATGAGACTATTTCATTTGAGTATAAATCATCTCTTTAAGCCTATTCTGAATCATTATTGTAGAAAATGGTTTCATAAACTATGTTATATGTTCATTGAATAGAACAGCTGAGGAATTTTATTTTAAAAGAAATAAGGATACAATAAGCTCCCCCTCCTTCCACCGCACCATTTGTGGATATGGCACACACAGAGGTAACAGTGGATACCAAAATCACGTAAGCTATAGAAAACTGAAGCAATGTTACTATGAGACCAGCATTACCAACAATGTACCCTAAAAACTTAATAATTAATCATTTAATCAAGTATTATTATAATTATACCCACCCATTCGGAGAAATATCAAAGCAGAAAACATGGACAAGGTAACAGGACTAAACACTCCTGCAAAAGTCCCCAGTGTTCTTGTCTCTGAAGGTTCGTTAAACGAACCAAATTCAACATACATTGGTCCTCCATCACCTTGTCTTTCTGAACTTGAACCCCCAAGAATACCAGATATTTTTCTCATGAAAGATTTTGAATTTGAACTGACTTCGGAGGATGCGTAGTTTGTAGAACCAATCTCTGGAGCTAACATTTCAACTAAATTAAGAAATTAGGTATTTTTTTGAATGCTAGAGCATTATAAACTGAAGAAAATTAAAATATATTCCACTATTCGCGGATGTTAAAACATAAAAAAGGATTATATGGAATTTTTAAACACCATATCTCCCAGTAAAATCACAGTAAAATTATGACAAAGAATCTTATTGAAATTACTAGGTAGGCGGTTTGTTTATTTATAAAAAATGACATGAAGATATAAGAACATAACCTAGTATTTGTAGTTCTATTTTACTCTGTTATCTATGGGTCACAATTCAGTTTTTGAATGAATATTTTGAATAATGTGAAGAAATCCGACTGAGAATACGTTATATTTGTTATATTTAAATTATGCGTTTATGGGACAGAATAATAGATCATTCTCTCAATGAATATCTTATTTTATTTTCAAAAATAGTTCTAAGATGAACTACTCCTTTGTAGTCCAACTGTGTGTCGTTTTGTTTTTGTTATGACATTTGTATCGGTTGTGTAAGTTGTCGTATCAGGTTATCACAATTACAATTATATTATGAATTATTACTCTCTTGTCTCGTTTACTTAATTACTATAGCTCAAAAAGATCATGGAGATGTTTTTGAATAATATGTATTGTTGATACAAATACACAAGAATCATGTCCGAAAGCGCTGACACTGAAATGGGTGTAACAGATTCGCCCCTAAGAGGTGGTATAATGACATAAAAGGAACATTTTTCAATCAATTTAATCTATAGGTCCAACCTTATCCACTTCAACATCAAGTTTTGAAGCGTTAGATCCCCATGATCCTAATCTCAGCCGACTTGCCACCACAATGTTCAATAAGAGTGCCGAATATTTATATGGCGAACTTACAGCTAGTCTTGATGATTATCGTTTATTAGAAGAAATGAACCAAGCAACAACTGCCAAGTATAATGATATGAAGCATATAGCAGTAAATGTATCAAAAAGTTTAGTAGAATTGAACACAAAATGTAAGATGATCTAGTAATATATTGGGCCCAAAAAGCTGAAATTTTGTATTTATTTCAGATGAATCATTAATTCCTCTTCTTCAACAAATAGATCAATTAGAGGATAATGTAACTAAACTGGAACATGCAGCTTATAAGCTTGATGCATATTCTAAAAGATTAGAGGCTAAATTCAAATCATTAGAGAGGCGTTGATATTAAGATAATTTGAGGTTGTAAAATATATTGTTATCCATCTGAAAGGTAAATTTTTTTCTTGGGTCCTGGACATTTTGAATGCTCACTGATTCCACCTGGTTTCTTTGAACTTTCTTCAATTATGTTATTCTGAAATTTTTTCTTGATAACTTCGAGGCGTAGTGCATCTACACAGTCAATGAATTTGTCTAATTCTTTTCGACATTTTATCATGCAGAATTCATTATCTCGAAGACAATTCAACAACTGAAAATTTTGTCTGAAGGTAATGAAATTATTACAAAATCAATAATAAAAATATACCCTTCTTTTAGCACATGGAACTGTTTTGTTGGATGTAAGTGTAGCCTCTAGAGAATTTGCCATTTTTTTGAAATTTTCAAAGTTAACACCTGAATTCCTTGAGTGAACATCATCAATTGTTTTCATTTGTGTATAATGTTGTTCTTCTTCTAAGGGGAAATTTTTTTTCAGAATTGTTTTTCGTGGTGGTTTTCCTAAGAATTAATAAAAATATTAAAGAGTGAAAGGCTTCAATGATAGCTCCGAGTAATACCAGTTTCAATGAATTGAATACAATCATTAGATAAATTAATCACACTGCCTTGTACAACAGGTTCACATTTTTTAGCGTACCATATACCCATTCTCAATGGAAACTGCGATATTATTGTCTTGTGAAGCTAGAATTTGGTTTTTGAATTTTTTTCCTCAACTGTCTATCAAAATTGATTAGACATATTTAGATATTCTATGGTATTGAAATTATGAATACACCCACTACCCACTAAAGGTAGAGGAAACTACATTACTCACGTTCTCTTCCAGTTGGCAGTCTATGGGCGGGTTTCACAAAGCTTTAATTGTCCTTTAAAAAAACCTTACGTAAATTCGAACGAATCGAATCACTCGTTTTGAATTTTCAAAAAATCACAGTGGCTCCAACTAATTTAACGGTACAATCAAAGTTTTGTGAAACCGACCCTATCTCTTTGATATTGACTCTCTTTCATTTGAGAGTGCGTTTTTTACTCGCTTCAGGGCCAGAATTGATGTTATGTAATGTTTTGTAGTAGGTTTATTAATTCTAAAAATATTATTAAAATTTCACTATAGTGGCTAAGTACAAACGCGTTTTTCTCAAATATGCACATTCGTGATTTTGGCATTGGACCAATGATATATAACAAGATTACTTAACTGTGCACATTTTCACGTATCTTAAAATCTAATGATTTCAAACAAAACATATTCATTATTTTCTCTTAGCTATGAGTTTTCATGAATTTCTACAGTTTTTACAATTATTATTACAAGAATAAAATCAATGAATACTATAAGATCATTGAATATAAATGAGTTAAGACTTTTAAGCTTATGAACAAAGTGAAAAATTTCCGAATCACTAAACATTTATTGAGAAAAGAAGTACGGTAGCTTATCCAATGTCTGTTAGTCCACCGGCGAATAGGAATGTTGCGATAGAAGGTGCTTTTATTTTTACTCATTTATTATTGATCGATGATCGGAAAAAACGTCAATGAAAACAAATATGTATAGTTGAAGATCTTCATTATTCTTGAAATTGAAATCCCAAGAAATGAGTGGCCACTATAAAAACTTCACCCGGATGTCACTCACGGATTTTGAATATAGGTATTTCAAGTTTGATTGGACCCTCAACATCTCTCCCCAATGAAACAGAAATGTCTGTCCACGCATCATTTTTTAAATTCTTCTTGTGGTAATTCGGGTTCCTTTGTTAATGGCGAGAGAAGGTAGTGAGTTTACTTGCGCGATGTTGATTGGTCCATCGCTCCCGCTACGTATCAGCTTGATCTTTATTTTTTTCTTAGAATATGGAATATTTTATATTCTAATTATCTATATCTAATAATCTATTACACAGGCATTTTGAAGATATAAACACTAATTTGTGACAATCTTTCTGACAAAAAAATTTGAAATAACTCAAAAATCGCTCGAAGTGGTTACGCATGCCATGCATCAGATTGGAGTAGAATTGAACGAAGAATTCAAATATTTAAAAATATTTGTTGCATTTGAAATAACGAAGTTGAAATTCGTTTCCTGTAGAACCGGAAGTAGATTTCTGCTTGAAAATAGTTTACAATTCAATGTCATGGACTCTGAAACAAAAATACAAAATATTGAATTTGTAGTACAATTGCTTTCTCGAAAAGTTCCAATCAAACACTTTAAAAAATCACCTTGTATAAAGGGTGAGGGTGGTTCATTGGTAAATGGACAGAAGCTGAGTGTAGATACGGGACACTGAGTTGATTCAGAATTACTTATATTTGAAGACTCTATCTCTCTTTTTAATCAAGATAGAGATAGTGTTATATTGATTTTGTCAACTTCTTCGAATACCTCATAACTTTCGTTTCACTCTTTATATTTTGATGATATTTAATATGTTCATTCTCTGGAACAAAATAACTCTGGTTCACATAGTCTGTTCAAATATAAGAAAGAGCAAGGTAAACAATTGGGCTCCTAAGAAAGCGAGGGACTTCTGGTTGTCCGTAGCTAGTCCAAATTTAGGATTATTCACACAATCCTACTGTTTCAACTCGATACTCTTCTCCGAATGAAAGACACCGGACGAGTTTTTTCGGGAAACCTAGAAGTTCAAAACTGTCACTTGCGGATTCAAATGATACTATGATTACTTTCCACTCTTTGCAGTCTCATCAGTAATATCCACATTCAGTTGCGAGTGCGGTGAGTACGATGCTGGCAGTCTCTTTCGGATGAGGGATAGGATTTATGACCGTTTGACCAAGTTTTGTCTATGCTCGGACTATGCTATTTTGGGTTGTTTACCTTGCACCTTCTTATATTTGAACAAACTATATAAACTCCGAAATATCTCGCCTTGAATCTACTGCTAAACAAAAATTGTAACGCTAAAATTATATTCATAACCACGAGCTAGTTGATAATATATCCAAAGATCCAAAGGTTATTAGTTACTTTTCAATATAAACAACTAAAATGTTGTTTTTCTTCCTAGAAACATTCCGACTCGAAAGAAATGAATTGAGATGAGTCACTGGTAAATCTCAAGAAGCCAAGAACATCCTCGTAGTAAATAAAATGATAATGAAATATTTTTCTACAGGGTCATTCTATCTATTCAGAAGTATAAATCACTTCTTCATTTTAAAATGTCTAGCTATTTTCGTCTCGAGGGCGCGGAGAACATAATATTCTAACATGCACGCTATATTGGGAGAAAAGAAAACCCCGAATACTTCTTTTTCGGGATGATGAAATTGACGACTACTTTGCTGAAAAACATTCACAGGGGAGAATGCTTTTCAATTCAAGATGGTCACCTCCATCTTGAATATATATATATATATTATATATATATATATATAATATATATATATATATGGATTCGTAGTGCGTTGTGACCTCCGTTAAGTTCAGTGGGCGACCTGACCTCCGGGTGAAGGAGTGGTGTGATTGAATTTTTTTTTGTCAATAGATTTAGAGGGGAAGGCAAAAAATATAGGGACCTTGAGAGGGGAAAAGATTTTGCTCGAAAAAAATTTTTTCATATGAGACAGACCTTGCTACCTCCGCTTATATTTGTATGGGTCGTGCGCTGTGTCCTCCTGCAACGATGCCAGATTTTCGGAGGACAGAAGGTAAATTAGTTCGGAATAATCATATATGGAACGCAGCTGTTCTTTCAACACATGTTTGGAAAGATAAGTGCTTTACGCTGCTCATTCCGGAGCATCGGAATAAATAAAGAAACATCGTCTTGTGCCTGACAAAGGCTTCGTGAACTAATGGTCGCTATACACGGCTATGAAATAGAACGAGAGGTTTCTCAAAGTTTCAAGCATTATAAATCGAGATACTTTTCACAGAACAAAACAAATTCTATTGAATTGGGAAACATGCAACTGAATGTTGAAAAGATGAAGAAAAGTTAATTACTCACAACATTGATGGGATTAATCATAATTAAACCTTTTTAGCCAAAACAAATATTATACGTTATATTAAATTATAAAAACCATTAGATAACCTTCAGTTTTCTATTCCTTCAATGCACGGTTGGAAAATTTTCGATGTTTCCGCCCTCCCAAAAATTTGGTTTCGTCTCGTTGCTGGACATCTTTAACGATATTGAATGAAGAATATTATACCTCTGAAGAACAATAATGCTTTCGAGTATAATATGAAAGTCTATGTTTTCGTTAGTTTGTTTATTTGTCTTCACAGAAATCGGGAAGCAAATGTCCGATTTGATTGTGGAATTGATTCTAATATACTCAACGAGGAAATGGGGCAAATATAGAATTTTCATGAACAAGTTGTTATATATAACCAGTGTTTTTCAATCTTTTTCATGACACGACCCCCATAGCATCGAAAAAAATTTCGCGACCCCCCAACCCTGGCTTTTTCCATGTATGTTAACGTTGAAATAATTCAAATGTATAATATTGTAAATTCGATTAGAGGAAAAGAGTTGCAGACTCGTCTGTTTCAAATCATTTCCATTTGTGTTGCAAGTATAGATTCACCCCATTGAAATTTGCTTTACCATACAGAGTAGTTTTCGATAGCAAAGTACTGACCAGAGTTATGGAACTTCACGCTGAACTTTCAGTATAAAAACAAAAACAAACAAAATACTTTTTTCCACAGCAAGCAAAGTCACTAAAATTGGAATTCATTTTTGACCTGGAATTCTTTTGGAAATAAAGCTTTTCAGCATTCAAATAGCTTGAATAAACGTCTTCAAGGACGAAATGAAAATGTCATCATAGGAAAAGACAAACTTAATGGAATTGAAATGAAGCCAACTTTTTTCATTGATGAAATGGGAAGTGGGATAACATCAATTCACATACTGGGGTCTTTAGTAAATCCGTGCGAGGAATCGACGATTTGGGGACCAAAAGGAGCAACATTGAAATTTCAAATGCAAACCCATGTTTTTCATTGCAGATTCGGATTAAGCGGAAAATTTTTCATCTGAATTGGTTAAAACCAAAAATGTTTTCGTCCTCATTTATTTTTCAAAAATCTGAGGCGTTCATTCAGAAAAGATTGCGAAAATTCATATTCTAATACTGATTGGGTCAATCAGATTTTGGGCCCCAAGGGGTCTTATTCGAGATACGAGATCCAACTTTGATTTTTGAACAAAAAATGCTGCATAGGGCCCAAATATGGACGAAAAACGTTTTGGTTTCAACCAATTCAGATAAAAAAAATTCCTACTTCATCCGAATCTGCAATAAAAAAGTTGGGTTTGTATTCGAAATTTCAAGGTTATGCCTCATATATAAGGGCCTTTTAAACTCAAAATCTGATGGGCCACTCGATACCTCGGACAAAATTACCAAAGACCCCAGTATCAAAACTTCGATTTTCTAGACTCCTTAATCATCAGGTATATTTGAAATGAAAATGGTATCGAATAATGTGAAGAAAGAATAAATTGTTTCATAACTTCTCACTGAAAAAAAATAATTCCACAGTAAAATAAACTAGTATTCGAAGAATTTATTTGTATGAATAACATTTCCAGTATTTCTGTATAATCTTGATAAATCTTTTTTTATTAGAATTCATTGATGTTTTTCAACGAAGTAGGACCTAGTTCTCTCGACTTCTCGCGACCCCCATACAAAGGCTTTGCGACCCCCTGAGGGGTCGCGACCCACAGATTGAAAAACACTGATATAAACCATTTGATTCATGGCTTTTACGGACGACGCTGGATGAACTACAAGAGATAGTGGAACTCGAAAGGGACATTTTTTGTAGTGTAAGAAAATTTATACATAAAAGTCCGAGACTACATATGTCTAACTCTCATCGGGGATAATCTCGATAACCAATTTTAACATATTCAATTCAATCCAAATCAATGTTCAATTTGAAGGGACCTTTTGACTGGTATGGAATGAATTAGAATTTAAATAAATATGACTGTTATCATTCCTTATAAAAAATGCTTTTCAAAGCATAGTTTCCTGAAGAATATTTCCCGAGATATGACGAGAGGCTGAAATAAAAATTTAGACAAGAAATAAAATTTACGATCTATCGTAACGAAGCGTTCTAACGCTTCATTTGATTGATTCTAACGAATCATTTGATAACTTGATATTGTTTCAAGTTTTCTCCATCATTGAGGTTTAAGATTTTTTGATATTGATAATAATTGTAATTATTTTTTGATTTAATTTTTCATATTGAGATTTTTTGATTTTCTGTTCTCACGTTCATCTGATGCACAATATCTGCGAGTTGAAGCATCTAATGAAAAGTAGCATAATATAGTGTACGTGTACAGGGTTAATATTGGTCGTAAAAAAAAGTTTAAATGAGCAAAATTGACGTACCTATTTTTCATGGGCATTCAGAATTCAGTACTAGGAAATACAGTTTTCGTAAACCTAAAAATTTGTTCTAAACTATTGTTGTTTTCTAAATGGTACAGTACGTGATCAGGCATTCAAAGTTTTGTGAATCCCACCTTGAAAGTGGTTTTCCGTCTATGATCACTTCAAATGAAAAAGGTCCCTCTTATTTTTTAATTCGCAATATGATTAAATTAAAATTGATATGATGAATAGTGAGTAGTAAGGACCTCTTGGAATATTGACCTTTGAAATAGCATTTTTAGTGTACCTGGGGCGGACTAATCTTAATTCAGCTTCTTCGAAATGTACTTCTGTAAAATTCTTTCTCTATTTCAGTATCGTAATGAGTTCATTACAGTACTAAAAGTAGTGCTGTAATGAAATTCATTACAGCATTGTTTTCAGTTATATTTCTCGTTTTGTGGTTGTCAGTACTGACCTCCGATCCACTCAATTTTCGAATCAAATCAATTTAAATTCCGCAATCTGTCAAACTTCGTTAGTGACACCAACTGCCAAGATACAATACAAAAGTCACTAATCTGAATTTTTTATTTGAATTTCGAGAGTTTTCCACAAACCTTACTGAAATAGACAAAATATCGTCTAATACTCGTTGCAGAAGGCAATTCCAACACTCATGCTTTCGAAAACTCGCTCCTTCGTCGCTCGTTTTCGAATTTCGCATTCGTGTTGGAATAGGAGCTCATTCTGCAACTTGTTTTAGAATATACTATACTTTTTCATAAAACTTCCCTGCACTTTCACTGGTGCGCTTCGACATATTAGGCTTGAATTTATCCCTACAATGCATAAGAGATTCGAGTTTTCTCTGCGCGCCAGTGAAAGTGCAGTGAAGTTTTATGAAAAAGTGAAGAATTTTACAGAAGTACATTTCGAAGAAGCTGAATTAAGAGTATTGGAAAAAGGTTTGAAACACTGTCCGAATATGTTTGATAATAAGGACCTCAAACATTTAGCAGTTAATGTAAAATTAGCTTTAAATAAGATCGAATCTCCTGAGATACAAAACTTTGAAAAATCTGTTTGTATGAGAATGATATCCAATGCTCGTATTAGACAGGATAAAATCGAAGTTGCCGTTTTGAAACAAATCAAAAAAAAAAGCCTCTGAGAATGATCTGATAATTACAAAAGCTGGCAAAGGCAATATAGTTACAATTTTGAACAAGACTGATTATTTACAAAAACCAGAATTATTGTTGAACTCTGATAACTTCCGAGAACTGAGAGTTGACCCAACATCGAAATTCCAAAATTCACTCAAAAAGTATATCAAAAATTGCCCAAAACGTATTATCTGAAATAACTTTTCCTTTGACGATAATGAATCCAAGAATACCGCAATTATATGCTCTACCTAAAATTCATAAAGAGAATTGTCCTATGAGACCCATTGTTTCCTATTCTCATGCACCAGCTTCAAAACTCTGTAGATATCTGAATTCTATTTTACCAAAAATGGTTCAACATGAACCAATTCACTCCATCAAAAACACAATCCAACTTACAGATGAATTAAAGTCACTGAAAATCCCTCCGAATGCTGGGTTAATTTCGTTCGATGTAATAAATTTATTCCCATCAATACCTCATACAGAAGTTAAAAATTTAATCAATGAACAGCTTCATAATAATTTTTCCCTCAGTGCAGAATTGATAGATGAAACAAATAAACTTCTGCAGTTGTGTCTTGAACAGAGTTATTTCAAGTTCAATGGAAAATTCTATCTACAGTTGGATGGTCTACCAATGGGTTCTCCTTTATCTCCTCTTTTAAGCGAAGTATTCATGACACATTTGCAAAAAAAAATATTCTCGTCAATTAATAACAATGTGACTGAATTTGTACTATACTGGAGACGATATGTGGATGACGTGTTTTGTATTTGGACTTGCTCAGATTTGAGCTTGAATTGTTTTTCCAACTGATTAACTATTTGTATGTGTCGGTCCAGTTCACATTGGAAATGGAAAATGAAAATGAGTCGTTCAACTTTTTGGACATTCAGATAAAAATAGTAGAAGATCATATGGAATTTGATGTGTATAGAAAACCTACTTTTTCAGACATCCTCATCCATAATAGTAGTTCACATCCATATAAAATAAAAATGTCAGCTTTTCATTCCCTGTTACACCGTCTAATATCAATACCACTTTCAACAGCTGATTTCGAAAAAGAAGTGGAAGTGTTTAGGAAATTGGCATTGAACAATGGTTTCTCTCCCAATATTATAGATAAATTAATTGACAGAAAACAATATCAAAAACTATTATCAAGTATATACCCCACCAAAATTAATAACTGTATTGATAAATTTGCTTATATAAACTATATCCCACAAATAAGCGACAATATTTGTAGTAGATTAAGACGAAATAAAATTGACATTGTATGTACCAACTAGAAAAACTTAAAATCAATGTTTTGTAATGGAAAGGATAGTTAAACAGCTTTTGAAAAAAGTGGTATCTATAAAATTTTTTGTGACGAATGCCCAGCTTTTTACATGGGTCAGACTGGTCGTTCTCTTAAGATGAGGGTTGATGAACATAAAAAGTCAATTCTACAAAACAAATTAACAACTGGTTTTTCTGATCATTGTATCACTTGTAACCATTTCATAGATTTCAATAAAACAAGAATATTGCATGAAGGGGAAAAAAGCAGACGCCTAGATCTAGAAATTTTGGAAATATTTTCTGCGTCCAAATATAAACAACCAATTGTGAACGATCAATTAGATTTCCGCTTATCTCCGTTTTAACATCTGTTGTTTGATGTTTATTTCTTTGACTTATGCGTTTACTTTTCAGTCTTGAGAATGGGATAAAACCCGAAACATGTCGACTTATCAGATGTTTAATTTATTAAAATATTGTGAACGTAGTCTTGTGTTTTTATTTTTCCAATTGACCAAAGATGTTTCACCAAGTGTTGAGCGAGGAAACCATTTCGTTAATCAAGGGGCATTTTCCATCAAGAATTAATGTCGCAGATAACAATCACATTCATTTTTATAAGAATTCATTCCATGCCAGTCGGGAGTCCTCTTCAAATTGAACATTATTCTGAATTGAATTGAAAATGTAAAAAATGGTTATCGTTGGTTGTCCTCAGCATTTGGACATATGCCGTCGTGGTCTTTCATATAGAATTTTTTGAACGCTACAAAATTGTCTCTGACTATGTTTCTCTATCCCTTATAGTTTACACAGCGTCGGCCGTGAAAGCCTGATAAAAACGACTTTTTCATGAAAGCTCAATATTTTTTCTCATTTCTTCGTGACATAGGAAAGTGAAACCTACATGAAAACCCCCCAAAATATATTTTCTACATTATAGTGAAAGTTTCATCAACGGACATTCACATTTATATTAGTATATGGATAGATTTTCTTCAAATCATACTGGGTAGTTAAAAATTTATTCCAGTAAACTAGTTTTTCAGTGGCGTCATTTGGGAGGCCGTATATCCGTAGGGGGATCCGCTAGGAGAAAAAAATTATGGGAATATATCATATTATTTTTTCAAACTATACATGGTACGAATGATGTGAAAAAAAGAATAACGTTAGCAAACAAAAATTTTTTCCCGCGAAGTGTTGAATTTCAATATTCACAAAAATGAGCTGCGACATTCAAACAATGGGCAATCCGAGAGGAAATCACTCCTTCCCATACAACCGTTCACAAAATACATTGGGACTTCTTCTATATTCCCGAAATTCAAATGTCACCGCAATGACATCTCGATGACCTTGGCTGTTCCAACGGGCCAGAATTCAAAATCTGTTATAACGTGCAATTCGGTGTCAAGTAGGCTACTTGGAAAAAATGGCACGTTGGGATATTTTACTTGACAGTTATTGTTCAGAATGTAGGTGCCACCGATAATATTGCATGAAGATACTCCAGTATTTTCTGACGAAATGCACAGGGTATTTTTTAAGGGAGAAGTTTTTTTTTGACAGGTAGTAGAACTCATCAAAATCAATCATTCAAACTTCCATATTGCTCACTGTTATGAATCAATGCCGCGTTTTTAGGAAGTTGAACATCAAATAAAATAATCACTCGACTTTTTTGCGATCTGTTCGACGCACTTAAATTTTTAGTAAACATGTAGAATTATTTTTCAACTTCTATCTGGCGATTTTTTCTGAGAGAAATAGTTAATTCCAAAGTGGGGACAGAACCCAGACGGCACAGAAATATTCCATGCATATTCAATGAATATACCGCTGGCATATTGAGATATTCCAAACATATTCCAAATCTCCCACGGCATAAGCCTGGCAGATAGCAGGAATATCCAAGGTCACCATGAAACATCTGCCAGGAATATCCCATGATCTTCAAAAATATTTCCATGGCATATGCCATACAGATTCATCTATGAATATCTCCCTTACATATATGCTGGCAATATCTTTTTATCTCCTGATTTGTCCATGCCATATGCTGGTAATATCTTTGAATATATTTAAATATATGTAAATTTTTGTAGCGGTACTAAATAATAATGCATTGATTAGATTGTTTCAAAAAAATTTATTACAGTTTTAAGAATATTTTGTACAATAACAATAATTAACAAAATTATCACATTAAATTATGAAAATGAACATAAAGTAAAAATATAAATATAAATCAACTAGGTATTTTACAAAACAATACAAGGAATATGAACTAAGAATAAGTAAAAATTAACATTTGATGAATTAAACTAAAAAATAGGGAAAACACAATGAGGTAATATTTTAAATGGTATAAATCTTGAACTGTGAACTTCAATTATTTGGTTTGTGAACTAGCACAAAACTTTAATTGGGCAATTAAAAACCTCACGTAAATCGAATCACACGTTTTGAGTAATTTAATGGTACAAACAAAGTTTTGTGAAACCGACGTTATATCTATATCAGCACCTCAGAGGTAAAGTGTGTTAAGTCACATTTTTTCAGACACGAACTATCTACAATATTGGATTCACATTAGTAAATTCTAGCTAGTGGAACACATTTTTGACTCCCTAGGTATATGAAGTCGCCAAATAATGGCAGTACACATTCTTTGAAACAATGATCGAACTGAATAATCTCTCTTTTGTCTAATTTTGATATTGTGACTTAGCACACTTTACCTCTGGGGTGCTGATATAGATATGTCATAGATCCTACGGATTTCCGGTTCCCAGTCTCCATCCCCTTCTGTCCACACCCATTCTCTCGGTCTCTCAGGTAGATTTTGATCTTCCTCGCCTTTTTCTTTCTTTTGATCTGGCTTTCTCTCAACTAGCAGATTTGGCCCTGAAAAAAACAGTGATTCTAAGATTTTCAAGATAAGAGGCCGTCTACTGCTCTAGTAATAGTGGAAGTCTGTTCTAGAATTGTTTGATATTTATAAACTTACTTTGAATTTTAATAGGCAGTGTTGGCATTTTATATCGAGGCAACCTTTCTTCTTGAAGATGATGATATATGCCTGCGATCCCTCTTTTTGATGAGTATCTCAGAAAACCTGTTTTGCGTCTGAATCTGTAACAATTCCACTAACATTTTCGACCTGTTCAGCTCGGCTGAGACTTACACCTGAAATGATAATCCACTCATGCTCTTGTAGTTGTTACGTTTGGATTGAAAGCAAAATTTTGGTAACAAATTTAGTATTTTCATTCTGATTAAGAACCTCTAAAAATATTAATAAAACTTAATTATGGATTTCATGATCACTGAAATTATTTATACTATACCTTTGAGAACATTGCACAATTTTATTAGGGATGAAAAGTTTGTTTTTGCCTTCTCCCAACCCAACAAAAATATAGGAAATATCCTTTCTATCACTTCCTCACTGTTAAGTCCTCATTTCTTTGACCTGAAAAAAACGTAAATATACATAACCAAAGATAAAGAACTGACAAACCTTTTTCAAGCATTCCAAATATAAGAGTACCTACCAATGCCGATTTGATATTCATGCTCTTGTCTGTCTGTCTGATCTTTTATCATGTGCTTGGCTGCACATAATACTCAAACAATAACATCTTTGATCTCAACGTGACGACCATTTTGATACGCCAAACTGCTACTAACCACTAACCACAGAACACAAATAACCTCAATCCAAGACCACAAAACAAAAATTTGAATATTTGGACTGAAAAAGTAACAAAATGGCGATGATCAGAAAAATCTGTTTTGTTTACATCCATGAGAGTCAAATCTCAGTAAAATCGAAATTTGATATTCTTATCGGTAAATTCAGGGAGTTTAGAATGGATGAAAGCCAAAAATAGTAATAGTAAAGAAATGATGTTTGTTTTATTTATATCAGATATTTCAATAAAATTCAAGGAAATATCTAGAAAGGGCGAAAATATGGTTTGAAGTGGTCACATAACTTCCTCAACCTTCGATGGCTCTGAAATGTTTGAAATGCAATGTATTTGGTTCAATGAAAAGCAAGAAGAAATAAGTTGAACTAGAAAGATTCCAAGTTCCAGACAACACCTTTGTCACCACATTGCAGCTGCATGGAAACAAAAATATGAGCAAAAGTGATTCGATCCTCCAGGGGAATAAGCCACTCTCACCTCTGCTGACTAATATTTGATTATCATACGAGTATATGATTTTTGACAACTTGTCTACGGCCTCTTTACAAATCTGTTCGAATATCATATTATACTGTTTTTCTGTTTTTTGAAAGTATATATTTGATCTCCTTCCTATAAGATCAAAATTATAATGGATCTCTTTTTCTATTTCATTGAAAATTTCAGTTATTTAAAAAGTCACTCGACTGTCAGTCGATATAGTATAGTATGTCCATTTTTCACAAATAAAAACGTTTAATTTGTTGCCTGCTTTTTCATTTCATTGTATCAATTATATAAATAAATTACAAATCATTGATTCCATTTTTTATTCAGATCAAATTATTAAGCGAATGAAAGTGTTATTTTTTTAACTTGAATCAAAGTATAATTAACTTCATTATAACTGCGATTCCTCGAAAATATAATTTATATAGAAAGTTTGTAGTTCTTTAACAGTTTACTGGAAAATATCAAACTCATCAGTTATTGATGAGTTCGGAACAAAAGCAAGATCGAGGTAGTGGTAGTACCTACACTATAAAAAGTTACCGTTCAAAAAGGGTTTTGTAACGTTTGTAATATTCCATGAAGATTCATATATATATACCAATAAATACCATTAAATAATATTCTAAACACATATCATATGGATATTCCCGTAGCATATACCAGACATATCTGGGATAGCATATATCTGGAATATTCCTTTGAGAGCAGATATATTTGACATATTTTTTGCATATGCCTCGCATATTGCAATATCTTTTGGCTTAATGGCAGATTGGAGGAATATTCCGGGAATATAGGGTGCCGTCTGGGAAAAATTTCTTTGTTAAACAAAAATTCACAAATCCTGCTATAAAACTCGTCTAAATTGTTTTCATGAATTGGTCGTAATGATCATTGTTCGATCAGATTGAATTCATCATCGAATTCGATCAATTTGAATCATATCAACAGGTTACTATTGGAATAAATCTGCAGCATATTCCAAAACTGATGTTCGAACATAATCAATATAGAAGTTTCAATACGTTCAAGTCAGATTTGGACTTGGCATTTCTCACATTTGCGGGTAACTCTGGTTCGAATAAATTCGGAAGAGTGAATATTCAAAATGTTTTCATGTTGATGAGATCTATTACCTGTCAATACAAAGCGTTACATTTGAAGACACCGTATGTATTCAGATTGATTAGAGAAAAGGATTGTATCTAATTTAATAATTTAGATTTCATCAAACAAATGTTCATATTTTACATCTATATTGGGGACAAGCTATATTCCCCGTATAGATACGTAAAAAGCTTTCATTCTCTTTCAGTTATGCGTGAATGGTACAAAATGAATACGTTGGACGATGGAAAACAAGCATATTTGAATTCCCTCATAGGACGAAGTTAAAGCTTGTCTTCCTAATGCATCACACCATTCCACTTGAAAAAGCGATAAAATAACCTTTGAGATATGCCACCTGTGGACATCTGCTCTGAGGGTGTACCAATACACATTGTTGCCATTCACGGAGGAGGATACGTCTTTCGGGTCTCTCAGAGTTATTCATCCATATATGGCGCAGCACACTAGCGCCCGTGATATATACCCGAACTAAAAGATTGTTCAGTACAGAAACAGGGTGCCTTGTGACCTCAAAACGATTTTTTGATATGTTGATCCTTGAGTCATCCTGATTCCAACAAGCTAAAAAACAAGGCGATACGTTGTCACCTCCGAAATCGGAGGTGACAGCGTTATATATGAGGTCAGAGCGTAAAACGAGTTTCTGTTTTGGAGGTGAAAATGACCCTTTATAACTATATATATATATATATATATATATATATATATATATATATATATATATATATATAGGGTGTTTCAAAAAAGGCGATCCCGTCTCTAGTATAGATATAACAGTGAAAAATAATTGGAGTTTGTTAAATTCACGAAATTCTTCAGAATCATGAAAGTTATTTCTTTCATCAATTGACATTTGTCCAATTCCTTTCGAAAAAATGTTGCCTAACAATGAAAAAACTTTTAAACTCATTAACGTTTTGGAGTCACTATCAGACTCCTTCAGCAGACATATTAATAATTCATGAGAGTTTTTAGAATCGTGAAAATTGTTTGATTTATCAATTAACACTTGACAAAAAAATTGTAATTGTTTCTTGCTTCAGAAACTGAAAGAAAGAACCTTAGAAAAATTTCAGAGAAATGCTCTCCATAATATATTTCTATCTATATCTACAAATTTTTCGTAACTCCATCCGTATTCAAGGTGAAGGGCGTTGAGAAAAAAATATATACACATTTTTTACGATTTTGCCGAAAACATTGTAATTAAATACGAGTATGTTTAAGAAGCTGATACATCCAATGAGTTTGTTTTTATATCGGACTCTCATAGAGGGCTCTAGTTACGCGGTTCGTACCAAGTAGTATTGAACATAACTTTTTTAATATCAGATTTATTGAAAAACATTTCAAGTGACCTTAAGCATCATTAAATTTCACACCAAGATGGAACTCTAAAACTCGATAGTGTGCACCTTTTTCGGAATATTTTGCTTTGAAAATTATGAAGTTATAACCGATACTGGTATGAAGTAATGATAAATGTATTAATTGAACAAAAAATCACAAGGAAATTTAAGAAAATGCTGATACCATAAAATATAATTCAATTAGAGCAGGTGTTCAAAATGTCCTCCGTTTTCACGTCCATTCTTTTTGCTAAAGAATCCATTAATCTTCTAAACCGTTGAATTCTGTTTTTCAAGTCTTGAGGTGAAACTACCTCAGTAGCATAAATTTTTTCTTCAAGATACGATCAAACTGTGTAATCGTTGGATTGATATCTGCATCTTTACCAATCCATCGATTCGGAAAATAGTTACTCAACCAATTACGATACCTTCTATTAAAGTACTGTGGAGAACCATCGTGCTTAATACTAATCAACAAAAATAATAAATTAATAATTTTATCAATACCTCATACCAGCATCGGTTATTATTTCATAATTTTTAAATCAAAATATTCCGAAAACTTACACAGTATCGTGTTTTATCAAGAGTACCTTTTTGATGTAAAATTAAATGATATTAAAGTTCACTTGAAATTTTGCTTAATAAATCTGATATCAAATAAGTTATGTTCAATTCTACTTGATACTGACCTTGTAATTAGCACCCTCTATGAGAGTCAGACATAAAAACGAATTCATTGGATGTATCAGCTTCCAAAACATATTCGTATAAAATTTCATTACAATGATGCCAGTAGTTCCGGCAAAATCGTAAAAAATGTGTATAATTTTTTTTTCTTCAACGCCTTTTATCTTAAATACGGATGGCGTTACGAAAGGTTTTGACTAAGCAACCCTCTTTTTTTAAACACTCTATAGATATCGATAGAAATATATTATGGCAAGTCTCTGCATTTCTCTGAATTTTTCTAAGGTTCTTTATTGCAGATTCTGAAGCAAGAAACAGTTACAATTTTTTTTTTGTCAATTGCCAATTGATGATCAAACAATTTTCACGATTCTAATAAGTTCAATGAATTATTAATATGTCTGATGAAAGACTCCAAAACGTTAATAAGTTTAAAAGTTCAAAGTGTTATTTCTTTTTTGATTTTATTAGGCAACATTTTTTCGAAAGGAATTGGACAAATATCAATTGATAAAAGAAACAATTTTCACGATTCTGAAGAATTTCATGAATTTATCTTATGGAGGAGTGTGCTATGGACTTTACAGAGTACGAAAGGTTATTTCTTTTTTCGTCGTTGGGCAACAATTTTCTGAAAAGAATTGACCCCTGAAAAATTAGTAGGTAATTGTTTCAGAAACTGGGTGAGAAAATCCTAAAGAAAAATTCAGAAAAATAATATAGAATGAACCATTCGAAAGACAAGGCGATGTCCAACTGCCGGAATTTGCGAAACAATGATAATATTTCATTTTGAAAGTTCCGGTTCCAAAATCAACGCAAGCGAGTGTTCAAAAGGGGAATCTATATGATCAGGAGAAGAAACCTTTCAAAATATCTATGTGACAATCGTGAAGTCTGTTGTGGATTTTCCAATTCATTTGCGAATCTGAATTCTGCTCGATTTTATCACATTGGGAAGTAGTCTGATGCATTTCCATTAATTGATTTTGTTCCAGAAACTGAGGGCAAAAACCTCGAAACTCCCAGAATAAATTACAATCTGACGAAGATTCTCACAAATATCAAAAAATGTAGTCCTCAGTCATCCGACTTTTATCAGAACGAGAGATTTCGTTGATCAAATTTGAGTTCTGTGGCATCTGGAGTCTTCATGTTCCCATTGGAACTTTTGCTGAAGAATATAAATAAAGCCTAATAATATAACTTTTACTATAACCATCAATGCAGGTTAATAAATGCTGTCCCACTACATTTTCATCACACCGCCATCAAAATATAAAACTAGCTTACATCTCATCGTAAAAAACTCAAAGGATAACCTTAAGTTTAACTTGATACAGAAAGCGTATAAAGAACGAACAAATTTTTCTCATCGGTTAGCATGTATGGAACGTTTACTGGAATGTTCATGGAATACTTTTGCGTATAAGTAAATTTGAGAGGAATTACCCAAACATTTTTCTTTCAGAACACCTCAGATAATCTTCAGATCTTCATGACACTAATTCGAGAATTACAGAATTGTCGGAATTATTCGAAACAAACAAATTCTCAACGACTTAGTAGTTGATAATAAAAGAAAAATGCGATATTAAGCATTTCTCAGTTCTGGAGAGACTGCTATTTCATGTCAAATATGAACTTTAGAACTGTATTTTCATAAATATGACGGGTGTTATAAAACGTTATTCGATTTGCATCGAGATTCGAAGAACCTGCACATACTGAGGTATCTATGTCAAAGGACAAACTTCCTATTCCATATTCAATAGAATAAATTTTATTTGAATTCACAATTTCAGTAAGATGCTTTAAGCATTGTATAAAGAAGGTATATTTATAAATAAAGGAAAGTCCAGGAGTAGATACTTTCCGGGATCGAGTATGCCTGTTTTAAGCATCCCCTTGGTTAATACATTCATTTCAAAATATTTGATCGAGTTAGACTTAAATAATATTGACCATTAAGGATCTCCATAGCTGAAACCAACTTCTCTAACGTTCAGAGCAAATATTATACTCTATAATCTTTGGTTTAGAGTTTAGAGGAATATCTACACAGGCGTATATAGAAAAAACTGAAAGGGGGGAGGCGCTTAAGAGATTTTTTTTTACTTTTATCGTAATAAAAATGCAATCATTGCCTTTATAATGGCTCCGCGAGGAGGAAGGGCGTGGGCGCCCTGTGCCCCCATATGTATCCGCCAATGAATACCTCTAATATTCATTTGAGAAATTCTATGAGATGAACTCGTAAGAAACAGAATGATTGTGTTTTGCGTTTTATCAAACATTTCTCTGATTTATCTCATTATAACTCGGTCAAAAAATATTACGTTTTTCTGGAATAATTTCGGAAAAAACTGTAAATTTTCACTATACGTCGATGAACACTTTTTATCAATTCTGAAGGGTCAAAATATTAAAAAATGTATTTGGTGTTACAAAAGCAGAACATTCGTTATATTCTTCTCAAATGAAACATATATGCGCGAACATGATTTAAGATTAAAAAACTAAAATACATGGCCACAGGAGGAAAAGCACATATAACTATGACCACCTGTGGAGCGTAATTGAATAATTAAATTATTTGTGACCGTGAATCTCTGCATTTAAAGATTGCGTTTGTTATATCAGAACATCGAGTTTGGACTCCTGTGTATGGTTCTGATAATAAACGATGTAACGATGGGACATTGTTTATTTGTATCATTCTTATTATCTCGTTGTCCTATTGATGCGAATGGAAAATTAAATAATAAATAAATGAATAGACAAATCAGACAGATTATATTTTGAAAATGATTCCTACAAATTGCAAGAGTGATAACACTGATAACTCTACGTTATCCTCGAGGGGGTTATACTACAGGTGATTTGCAAAGAATTAAGTCTAGTAAACTATGGGTCCATGAAGTTTGGCCACAGGAATATTACAGTTTTTTAACTTGTTGACGAGAAAATTATGCATGTGAAAGCTACTAGAATGATGAAACACAATTCATACTTTTCTGAAGGCTGAAAATCAAGAATGAATTATGTAAAACTAGGTGGCCTGCGCAACTTCGTTTGTCCAAATCGGCTATTAAAATTATTGTTATTATTATTTATTATTATTCCAATATAATCTTCAAACACGAAAAATCTTGAAGAAACTCAGATCTTGATTGCAACACCACCTACCAAATCCAATTGTATTTGCCTAACTTCTTGTAAATATACGTCTTACCCATAATACAACTATTATACTACAGTACTATAATCAAATAATCACCCTCAACGCATGGGCCCTCCCGTGACGAGGTTTCTTCGGGGGTGAACGTTACGCAAAATGAAAAAAAAAACGCAAAATGAAAGCAGTCGCAAACGATGTCTCTCCCTACGTAGAGTCGGTTGAATTAGTATTCATTCTTAATTCAGATTAAACTTATATCGTGATAACTTTCGAACTATTCGTCCAAACAGGCCCGGATCTACGACTTTTTCTGGGGGGCAAAAATTCATGGTGGCGCCCCCTCTCAAGTTTGGTATAAGAATTGAAAGCTTTTAAAAATTTATATCTACACAAATGGAATGAATTAAAGGATCAAAATAAAATCGAAATTTTTCAACCATAACTTCTAGAGGAATGGTCGTACAAGAAAAAAAAAAAAGAAGGAATTGTAGCTCCCAATACCTATCTTATTATTGTATTATTACTTTGAAATCTTGTAACGTCATAAGTTTTTGAGTAATTTCAGAAAAACCAACAACAACAAAATTTTCAATTCAATTTTTAGCTTTTTTTTCAGATCTCGATACGTTTACTAATCATGGAGATATCGATCCTCAAATAATGAAAGATCCTTTTTTTCTTCAACTATCGATATTTCAGCAATAACAAATCATACAAAAAGTTAACGGTGAGTTTCGAGGTTCTGAATGATTTCCCTTCAAAGGTTGTTCATTGCTTTTTCGAAAAAAAAATTTTCAGCTTGTCGCATGACTTTGAAAATGCAACGAAAAGGGGTTCCGGTTTTGGAAAATCAATCGCTGAATCATACGAAAACTAAGAATGTTAAGTGTGCCTTTTACACTTCAATATGTTCACATAAACCCTACTAAAAGCCAAATCAATCCAGCCAGCCTCATTACCTTTTAAACATGAGAAAGAAAGTTTTTCGAAGCTTATCCACAATTTCATTGTAGATGTTGCTCAAATATTCAAAAAAGAAATATTAAAAAAAAATTCAAAAAGTTTCTGTCACTTTGCATTTTTTTAAACTTCAAAAAATTTGGAAAACCTCCGCCTAATTATTTCCAATGCATTAATTATCAAACTGATCCTTTGTCAATTAAAATTTGAACAAAAGATAATACCCCTACCTGAATTTCGTCCATTTTCACTCGCTGTTCAGAGACAGCTTTTGTCTACTTTTCGCATTTTTAACTCGCATTTTTAAACAGATTTTTTTTTCAAAATTTCATGCTTTCAACAAAAACACACGAACAATGAACCGAAAATCCGACCGCGCAACCTCGACGTGGTGGGCTTTGGATAACGCAAATTCCGGCGGATATTATTATCTTAAACTTTTGAAATAAAATTCTCGAAAAAGTTCGGCAAAATTTTGTTTCACCAACAAGAAATTTTGAAACTGATTACAAGTTCACACAAATAACCAGAAAGACATACAAAGAGTTATCGTAGTTTGAATGAAACCGCAATTATTGCCAAGGCTCTTAGGCCGGGTCCAGACGAGTGTAATGTAACGCGTAATGTAATGCGAATTCTTTCGTTTGGACGGCACTCAGGCATTACGCGTAACGCCCTCAACGAAGAATTCGCATTACATTACGCGTTACATTACACCCGTCTGGACCCGGCTTTAGTTCCAGATGTGATTAGGAAGAGTCGGTAATTCCCCAGGCAAAGAAATTACTGGGTCTATGCTTGCGTTGCAGGGGTACCCGCAGAATGATTTTTTTCTCAGGGGTTCAAAACAAAAATTTACGAAAAACGATAAGGCGCAGGCGACGTTAGTTTCTATTCCTTTTTTTATTTATGCGTGGGCGGCTGCAGACTTTGTTATTTAAGATCAGCAATGCTACAGCACAGACTAATTGATTTAGCTATAGTTTCAATCGAGCATCACATTTTGGAAAGCTTGGATACTATAAAGTTAATAGAAGATTTCGCAATTGTGAAGACAAAAAGAGTAAAATCTTTGTAAATCAATATTCAACTATGAATATAATAATAATAATAATAATAATATTTATTGATCCTTTCAGACATGACAATGCATGTATAGGACAAGTCACAAAAAATCATAGACATATTCAGACATTATCTAAATTAACAGAAAAGTACTCATTAACACTATAGAAACAATTTTTTATAAGTAGACTTTTAACAACTTTCTTAAACCTGAAGATATTAAGGGATTTTATATTCTTAGGGAGATGATTAAAAATTTTTATACACTGATACCTAGGTGACATTTCAAACTTGAAAGTTTTGTGCTTAGGAATAGTCAAAATTTCTTTATTTCTTGTATCATGGGAATGAAAGCTCGACAGTTTTACCATACAACTCTCATTCTCCTTTACATAAACCAGGCATCTGAAGATGAAAATGGAAGCTAGTGTAAGCATGTTGTTTTTCGGGAATATAGTTCTACAAGAGGTTCGCGGAGCTACATTGAACATCAATCGCAGAATTCTCTTCTGAATAATGAACACTCTACCAGCATCAGAGGAATTTCCCCAGAGCAAGATGTTGTATGAAAGATGACTGTATACTAGACTGTAATACACATTTACAAGGGAACTCAGAGGGAGTATTTTTTTGACTCGGCTGAGTGCATAATACGAACTGTATAGTTTTTTACACACCGCGTCAACGTGTGTGTCCCACCTTAAGTACCTATCAATGTATATACCTAGAACATTGAACATCAATCGCAGAATTCTCTTCTGAATAATGAACACTCTACCAGCATCAGAGGAATTTCCCCAGAGCAAGATGTTGTATGAAAGATGACTGTATACTAGACTGTAATACACATTTACAAGGGAACTCAGAGGGAGTATTTTTTTGACTCGGCTGAGTGCATAATACGAACTGTATAGTTTTTTACACACCGCGTCAACGTGTGTGTCCCACCTTAAGTACCTATCAATGTATATACCTAGAAATTTCGTGGATTCCTTCGATGAGATGATAGTATCGAAATGACGAGTTGTGAATTCATAACTATCATTATATAATCAAAAGAAAATACACCCAGTTTTGCTCAGATTGATCATTATTGCATTGAGATCGCACCATTTAACAAAACAATGAATCAAAAGATCACACAATTTTTTCAAATCTTCCATGGTATCTGCTTTTACGACCAATGAGAAATCATCAGCAAATAAGATAGCTCTCATTATTTGGGTGACGTCTTTACGGTACTTAGTAATACTAATAAACAACTTCCTCAAATTTTCAGGAAGATCGTTGATAAACAATAAAAATAAGAGTGGTCCTAAGACAGAGCCCTGAGGCACACCCAAACTGAAATTATGCTCACTGGAAAAAGATTTATCAACTCTAACAGACGCAACTCGGCCCTCAAGATAACTAAGAATCCAGTTGTAAAATATACCTCTAAATCCCAGATTGTAACATTTGTCTAATATGAACTGAAACGAGAGGCTGTCAAATGCCCGGGACAAGTCAAAAAACAATCCCGCAACATGTGACCCCTCATCGAGACAGTCATAAACAAATTCAACTAAATGTAGGGCACCCGTTTGAGTTGAGCGGCCTGATCGAAAGCCGTGCTGTGCAGCATCTAGAAGCTTAAATTTATCAAGGAATTTCATCATTCTATGGAAGACCAAACGTTCAAAACCCTTCGATAAACAACTTAGGATAGAAATGGGTCTATAATTGAAGACATCATGAATGTCTCCTTTTTTATAGACAGGAATAACTATAGCTTTTTTGAGGACATCAGGAAAAACCCCTGAACAAATTGAATGGTTCACTAAGTGAGCAAGATGGCGACTAATAGAAGGACCTATCTTCTTAAGGATTCGTGCTGAGATGCAGTCAGCACCTGAACCCTTGTCATTTCTGAGCGTACACAGGACATTGGCAACTTCATGTTCTGAAACTGGATAAAAGAAAAAATTAACATCAATCATAGAAGACGTGGTGCATGCGGAAGATAAGGTGCCTTTGTAATAGTGATTGAGGCTGGTCCCAGCGATGGTGGCGAAATGATCGGCAAAAATTTCCGCAACTGCTCTAGGTTCATCATATGAAACATCGTTCACAACAAGCCTTATGGGTTCCTGATCATGACGTCTTCTACCTGTCATAGTATTCACTAGATTCCAAATAGTTTTATTTTTATTAGCAGAATTTTCTATAAGATTGCAGTGATAGTTCAATTTAGCATTTGTGATCAGTTGACTGTAAGAATGCTTGGCTTCCTTATACAGGTTATAAGTAGACAAGCACCTCATATTGTTATGTAACCAGTGAAGGTTCACTAGGTTTCGTTTTGCCGAGATGATTTCCAGACTAACAAAGTTTTTATCACAGTAATTTTTCTTAGTGTACCTCATGGACACCTGTGGACAACAAGTTTCAAATATATTTGTTATTAAATTGATAAATGCTTCAAAGCCATCGTTAACATATGGGTATCTATATAGGTATGTCTTGAAAATCACAATTAGAAACACAGTATTCAAAATCAGCAATATTTTGGAGGGATAGATTTCTTACTAGCTGACTCGATTCTATTTTATTCTCTGTGTTAAGCCTGATAGATAAATCGAGGGAAAGAGCTCGGTGATCACTGATATGGGGTTCATAAACATCTGCATTATAATCAAATATATCAGCATTTGTCAAAATATAATCAACTTTTGAGATTGATGTATGTCCAGTGATGTCTGTGAAGACCCTAGTAGGAATCTCTGAAGAAACCTTCAGGTTGAAACAGTTCATCAAATCTACAAGCAACTTACGGTTACCACAGTCCCTCTTCAGGAAATCAACGTTAAAATCACCACAGAGAAAGAGGATATCAGCTGAATCAACGCAATAGTTCAAAGCAAGTGACACTCTATCCAGGAAGACTTCAAAATTACCCGAACAAGGCCGATACACACTTAAAATGGCAATTCGACATTTACATGCCATCAATAAGATACCACTAATTTCACATTGCATTTCCTCAGAAAAACGCGATACATTCAGACTCTTCACCGACAGGCCAGCCCTTGTATAAATCATAGATCCACCATGGGCTCTGTGAGGACGGCAGTAGTAGTCAGATTGGATATAACCAGGGATGGTCATGGTTTTAACACAAAGAGGGCTGCACCAGTGCTCAGCAATGCTTAAAACATCCGGATTTTCTTCACTTAGGAATGACTCTAGTAAATCTAGTTTATTTGAGAGACACTGTACATTCAACTGTATGAGCTTCAACCTTTTTGTTGGTATTTGATCGGTTATGGGGCAGCTTCTCTCTTGAGCTTGGGCTGAAAAAAACGGTAGACATTTGCTCTGTTTGGCCAATTTGATGTATCGTTAGCTTTCTCACACTCAGAAATGGGCAGGACCACCTTAAACGACGAGTAACTCTCGGGGTATCTCGAAACAAGTTTCTCACACTTGACATTGATGAAATTTTTACTCAGAAAACTTAGTAAACCTTCAGCTGTGATTTCGGGCCTAAGATTTGATACGTGGAATGCCCTAGTCTTTTCAATTCCTTCTATAGAAGATACATCAGAACTAGTGCCGACGACTAATGTACTTCTTCGTTTTCGATATGTCCTCTTTCGTGAAACAACATTCCATTCCTTATCCTCATTCACATGATTCAAACTGCCAGTTTTAGTCGGTAACTGCATCTCGTTACTTTTACCATTTTCAGCTGTTTCGGGAAAAAGATTAATGGGAGCGCCAGAAGACGACGCTGCCCTAGTAGCTTTTCTATTGGGATCTTTTGATACAATCAGTCCGTCACGATCGGCAGTTGCGGTTTCCCGAGCAGTATCCGCTAGGGCTAGGCTGATAACTCCCGATGATGATTCATCAGTGATATTCTCTGATATGACTTTCCCTTGTGTCGAGACTTTATCAGTTCGCATATTGGTATTTATGTTTTCTAGTTTTTTTGCAGAAAGGTTATTAATCACCGTATTTTGTTTCACCAATTCCGCTTCAAGAGTGGAAATCTTGAATCTCAACATCGAATTATTTTCCATTAAAAGCGAATTTTTGGCTTCCAATTCATAAATTATTTTGAGGAGAAGTTCCTGATGGGTGGACTCACTACTTAGATTTTTATTAGCACTGTCAGGCATAGGGGATAAATCACTTGAAGTTGTTAAATCCTCACTACAACACTTCTTAGCTTATTAGCACAACTTGGATGGAACAGTTTAGTGCAAATGTTACACTTTGCACTATTTTTAGCAATTGATCGTTTGCAATATCCACATTCGGAAACATTAATTTGCAGAGACTCGCTCGGACCGACTTTCCGGTTCGTCATCTTGCGACAGAATATGTTTGACTTTACACTTTAGTAAACAAAAATGAGAGCGTACCTAAATAAATGTTTCATCTTTATTTTTTTTTGCCACCATATTGAGGAACCATCAGGTAACACTTTTTTGACAAAACTCGTAAGTATTTTTAGGGCGGCATAATAGCACACAGGCGGGCACAGCAGCGGCGGGCCTGGAAAAGACTGGACCATCGCTTTTCTTTCGTAGTATTGGGTGGTGCATTTTGGTAATTTTGTGCGGCACACAAGATAGGTATCTTAGGCTGAATGAATTCCTTGAATGTTATAGAGTTGTATCATAATAATTGTATTTATGATATGATATTTTTCAGCTCTCTATAATTGAAATCATATGATTTATGTAACGTCAAGAATGACAATTCTCGTAATATGTCTTAGTTTTTGTTCCTGAAAAATATTCTGTTTTCTTGTGTTATAACATGTTTGGTTTATCTATGGGAGATGATTGCCTTTCATTGGGGTCCCGTAGCGGTCTTCAAACATTTGAAGTGCCGGAAAATCATCACCTGGAAGGTCGTATCTGGTTTGAAAAAACCCTCACGACCAGAGAGCAACAATTTGTGGATTTTGAATTTGAATATCGAAGGAATTTCGAAAGACAAGTGTGATTACGTCTCCAAATTAGCTGATGAACATGGTATCAAAGAGATTCTTCTGCAAGAAACCCACACGGCAACAGAATCGTCGTGAAAGAGGACAGTTGAAAGGTTATGTATTAATTGATTTTTTGCAAGTTTAGCTTGTTATGTTGAAAAATTATCAGTTACGTAACTTTCAACAGATTCGGAAAGGGGAAATTGATGGAGTTTTTTTTTTTTCATTTCTTTCAAATTTTGTGACATTTCTGTCATAAATATTTATAAATCTCCGAACATTATTTGGCCAAGAAATCTTAATGTTTATGTTTTTTAAAGTAGCAAATGCATTTCCAAAATGCCTTCGATTTATTCTGAACAATTGGTTTCTTTTCTGCCTTTGTCTTTTTTCATTTCAGATTAAGAATTACGAGTCGTTTTGGGAAGAATCTGTGTATCCGAGACCATCGACAGATATCATGAAGATGATCAAACTGATGTCTTTCAAGATTTTCCTGATATTTTATGTTATTTTGTTTACGGGGAGGCAGGTTTTTTCGGCTGAGGTTTTTTCCCCTGGCTGTATAGTATCGTATGATACAAGTGTTGATAGTATCGTATGATTCTATAGTATCATACAAAGAATGTTATGATACCCCGTTCTTTTTTTACCTCAGCTTAGGTACTTTTTGTTTCAACATTTATTGTATTATTTTAGCTCTCTTTTTCATAAGAATATATATATATATATGTAACTGTTTAATAAAGAATTAATCGATTGATTGATTTATGAACTCTATGATAGCATCAGTGGTATTTTCGCCCTTTCTGAATCAGAATTGTTGACCACTGAACAAAAAAAACTCAAAATACTCGAGATCTGATTGCTCAAATGTTTTTTCTAACAGCTTAGATAAGTTCAAATTAAGAATGTCATGATGCTAGTCGCGTTTGAAGTAAAAATCAAATATCAGTCGTCTTATCTATAATTCAAATTAGCAATGATAGTTCTCAATATTGGAAAATAAATTTTGAATGAATTTTGAGGTTGCGGTGAGTCAGCGCCATCCGGAGATCTGATGGAAAGGAAGATACAAGGCCATTCAAAAAGATTTTCCACATTAACTTAGCTTGCACACGGATATGTCGATGGACACGTAAAGTATTTATCAGAATTATGCAAGAAATTTATCGAAGTTTGAGTGAACGAATATTTTATCGGATAACAACCCACATTTTCAAAATGCATATTGGAGACATAAGAATTGAAATAGTTCAGGAGTCAAGAAGTATGTAAATCAAATATCTGAATTTTGTAGGTTGACTTTATTTAATTTTTTCGAGAATGGCTCTTTTTTTCACGAAAGTAATGAAAATCCAGTTGAACGGTCCTGCTATTATCCAGCCCCAGAATCGAATATTGAAAATGAAAGAGTTGCTTCTATTTATACAGCCTGCTCAACCTGAATATTTTTATGGTCATCACAATAACGGGTTATTTTTTACTATACTTGGACAAAGTTGAATTTTTCTTAGTCTACGTAGACATAAGTCAGTTGATCCCACTATTTGAATCCTAGAATATATTTAATATTTCACCCAGGCCCCGGCCTACAGTAGGGGCAGACTGGGCATTTGCCCAGGGCGCCGAATTTTAGGGGGCGCAGGAATGTGGGGGGGGATGAACGGTGGAAAAAATATAATACAATGTTAAAAATGGTTATATGAATCGGATTTTTGAAAATGTGGGATAAAATAAACATAATTCGTGAAATACTATAGAAGTAAAATCAAATGCCATGTATATTCATAGTATTTGAATTTAATCATGGTTGTATTACTGTATTATTAGTATTTTATTATAACGTTTGAAAAATCTACATATGTTCTCCTGACCAAAAATAATAAAACTTCATAATAAAAGCTTTAATTTTATTATAACTGGCGTTTCGCCCTAATATTTTGGGCTTCTTCAATGATTAAAAATTAAAAAACGTAATTACACAAGAATACAACAACAGGGAACATCGGTGAGGTTACATCAATATGTGCTAGTATTTCTTCTTCTTCTTTCTAAACAATTAGTTCCAACGAGGATAGGCAACAAACAACACTAGAAAATCGACACCATTAGGTGTGTACATAAATCTACATTTATTTTCTTTTTTATTTTTTATTGTATTATGGGAATATATTCATGTAACTATTCGAAATGGTTGTGAAATCTGTTCTTATGTTTACATTTTTGTCGCATAGGGAAATGTAGAGGGATTCAAGGTATAGTCTCTTCCAGAAATGCGGTTCCGAATCCAGGATAGTGACTGAGTCGAAGTCAAAGGAGTGTCCCGAGTCTAGAGAATGCTTACATATGCCCGAATGTAATGGGTTAGATTTCTTTATATTATATTGATGTTGATATAATCTTTTTTTTAAGTATTGAGAGGTCTGTCCTATGTAAAAGTTATGTGGATCACAGTCTCGGCACTTTACCCTATATATAACGTTGCTGGCATTCATGGTATCATCTCTCTGCTTAAGTTTTCTGAAGATTATTGAGCTCCTGAGAGATGGAGTCCAAGCTGGTATGATCTTTAAGTTTTTGCACAGCTTATTAATACCATGCTCAATTGTTTGAAAATAAGGTAATCTGAAATATATGAGCTTTTTAAGCTCAGATGTTCCGGGAGACGTGTTAATGGGGTCATTTAACTCGGAGGGAGCGCGAACAGAGGGGTTGCTGAGGGGTGGTGTAACGGAATTTTCAACTTTTGTGATCCTTTGTCTTTTTTCGAGGTCGTTAATTCTTTTTTTGATGGTTCGGTTTAAGAAAGTGGTGGGGTAAGAATTTTCTTCCAGAGTATCTCTGATTAATTTCAAATTGGTTTTGTGATACTCATTGTCAGATAGGAGGATTGCTCTATCGACAAGATTGTTAATGGTGGAGGACTTATATTTTAAGGGGTGGTAAGATAAGAAATTTAAGTATCTTCCAGACCAAGAATCTTTTCTAAACCAGTTAAACTTGAAACCGTTGTTGCCTATCGATATGGTTACATCCAGGAAGTTGATGAAGTTTTCGTTCGGTAGTAATGAATTGGTTGAGGATTTCGTGGTTATCGTTCAATGTCACTTGTTTTTTCGAGCAGGTCGGCCGTCGTCGTGGATTAATTCTCGACGTTTCGCCAGTTCGAGTGTCTGACATTTTCAGTAGTTATACTTTCAGGAGACGTTCTCGCTGAAATGAGCTCCTGCAAGTATAACTACTGAAAATGTCAGACACTCGAATTGGCGAAACGCCGAGAATTAATCCACGACGACGACCGAAATACTAAAAAAAACAGGTGACATATGTAAGTATTCTTGTATAATTCATAATGGGGCTGGCAATCTCTAATAACGCACGGTTTGATATTAATGCTAACTTAGGTGAAACGGTGCCATCTATTCCGCCTCTATTCTATGGATCCTACCCCAGGGACGGGCCGAAGCCAAATTTTGGGGGGGGGGGAAATCCATCGAAAATTTTCCAACTGGACATTGAATTAGCAGGATACCGTTACACATATTATGGTATTATATTTGTTTAGCTAAAAAAAATTCAAAATGATGAATTTCAACAGAGTGAGGAGTTATTAACTTTTTTTCCTTCTACCGAACATTCAATTAAGCAGATTTTATGGACTTTGTTTTTTTCATGAAGAGTATCTTGATGTTGCTTGAAACTTTGAGAAACACTACTTGTTTGTTTCTTCAGTTTTGAACCTTTCCTTTATTTTATGGAATCGTTTTTTTTTGTGAGGAACACCTTGAAGTATGTTTGAAACTTTCAGACACAATTTTTGTTTCATTCTTTAATTTAGTTCAGTTTCATTCTTTGGTGTATCTCAAAGTTTCAAGCATCATAAAACAAGATATTCTTCACGAGAAAAGCAGTTTCCATAAAATAAAGAAATATACGTGATTGAATGTTGGGAAGATGAAAAATCAAAGTTAATTACTGTTCACTTTGATGAGCTTCATAATATTGAACCTGCTCATGCCCAACATGGGTCCATTTCACAGAATAAAAGGAACAAAATATTCTCTCACACTTGTCCTTCGTGCATTTTCTGTTCATAATTTTTTTTTTGTAATTTTTATAAGGCACCACATAACTCTAACTTCACTTTGAATCTTTTTTGGTTCATTATTCAAATTTATTTACACATATTGTTTATTCGCAAAACTATAACACAATGTACGAAGAGACGGCCTATTAGGCGTTTCTGGAGAACTGAACCTATTTGAAATCTGAAAATTGGGATTATGTTATTGTTTCACATTATCTACTGACTACCGAGTTAAAATATTATTGGAGCCTGACCACTTTCGGTTACACAGGGAGAGAAAAAAAAATTTCAAACATTTTTTTCTGTTTTCAAGTTTACGAATTGGATACAGTATGCAATCCTGAATACATTCGTACTCGTATAGTTGCATTCGTCAAAATAGTTTTCAAAATATCAAAAAAAAAAAGAGATAAGAGTATTCGGTATAATATTGTACATTTGCTGAATTTTGAAAAATTCGTCACAGGGTGTTCCAAATGTTGGGTCAAAAATTGGTATCAAAATTGACTCATTACTTTCTTTTTTCAAATTGGAACCCTATTCTTTGATGATTGCGTTGGAGTGTGCGAAGAAAAATTATGATAATGTTCTATCATGTTGATGCTCCTAAATTTAATAATTCTTGAGTTATTTAGAAATTCTGATTTTATGTCGTACGTAGCGTCAAATTCATATAATCTGTTCCATATCAACAATGATAAATGAATTCAGAAAAGAGCTGTGGCACTAGTTAGTTATTGAAATTATTTATCATCTATGACCAAGATCATTGTTGATATGAAACAGATTCTATACTGTTATCTACCTTTTTTTTCAGTTTCTTCTCGATATTTTGGAAATTATTATGACAAATGGAACGATTTGAATACGAATGTATTCACAATAGAATACTCTATCGAAATGGAAACCAAAAAAATAGAAACAAAAATTTTGAAATTTTTTTTCATCCCCTGAATATCATAATCCCCATTTTCAGATTAAAATAAGTCTAGTTCTCCACAAACTTCAAATAGGCCGTCGCACTTGTTACATCCGAAAGTAGCAGCTCAAATTTATGATACCAGATGTACTTGATTGTAAAAATATTGGGTTAAATACGAGGTTAAATATCATTTATTGCCGGCTATACATATATTGCCAAGTACTGATTGCAAACTTGTTTTTTCTAATTCAGATTCCTTCGTATTTCATAACTCTCTCGGAATTATGTATTTCAGCTGCTTTGAAATTTTGCCAACTGCTTTGAAATTTTTTTCAACTGCTTCGGAATTTTTTCCAACTGCTTCGAAAATTTGCCAACTTCATTCAACATTGGGGGGGGATCATCCCCCCCATCCCCCCCCTTGGGCCCGTCCCTGTCCTACCCTAAAGACTTCGGAAGGGAATTCGAAAATGAATGTCAGTAGCACTGGAGGAATTTAGTAGAATTCATGATATCTGTGAATACATCAGAGATGATTGTTTGAAAACTACTTTTCCTAATCTTGAAATAGCAATTAAGGGGTTTTCTGACCCCCAACAGTCAAGAAGAGATTCTTCTGTTTTGAGTATTCTCAAGAATGAGAGAAGATCAAAACTTTCATTCAATAAATTATTGAATTCTCTAATGGTACTGTTCTGTGAAAAATACCTTACCCTAATTACGATTTTTCGGAAATCATAAATAAATTTTCAAATTTGAAAGCTAGAAAAATTTCTTTTGGGTCGATCATCTTCTACTTTTTCATTTGAAATTTAACTTTTCGAATGTCCAATCGTGGTTTGTAGGTAGTATGAATAATATTTTCGATGAATGACCTGCTTTTCAATTTCTTGTGAGGCGTAGTTGCAGGGCCGCTGCCAGACATTTCGCTGCCCAGGCAAAATAAAATTTCGCCGCCCGGGCTCTGAGTAGAAGTTAAATGAATTAATTTCGTTTCGAAACAATAAGCGCGTCCTGGATTTTTATTATTACCAATTGCTTCTTTCAAGGCAACACAGCTCTCGCATGTAAGAAAAATTCAAGACAATGTTACCCGGATTACATGAAGATTTTTTTACTGTTTTCGATTTTCGATTTGATATTTGACCTCATAACATTTTTTCACGGTACGGTGGCCAAGTTCTCGACTCAAAAATTTGATCCGGCTAATGTGAGCTCGAATTAGCCCATCAGATTTTTGGACCAAAAAGGTCTTATACGAGATATTAGGCCTAACTTTGACATTTCGAATGCAAACTAGTCTTTTTCATAGCAGATTTGGATTAAGCGGGAAAAATTTTCAACAGAATTGGTTGAAACCAAAATTTTCTCGAACATATTTGGGCCCTATAAAGCATTTTTTCTTCAAAAATCTGCGGGATTATTCATACCGGGATGCGAAAATTTATATTCTAATAGTGAGGTCCTCAGTAATTGTTTTCGAGGAATCGAAAGGAGCCCATCATATTTTGGCCCCTATGGGGCATATGGGTGATATGAAGACAAACTTTGGGTTTTCAAGGATGACGCCCAAAAATGGACGAAAAAATTTTTGTTTTACCAATTCGGATGTAAAATCTCCAGCTGAATCCAAATTTGAAATTATAAAAGAAGGTTTGCATTTGAAATTGCAAAGTTGTACCTCTCATCTCGTATAAGCCTTTCTGGACCCAAAATTTGATGGGTTGAAAAAATATCGGAATAAAAATTTTCGCATCCTGATCAGAATGAACGTTCTCCGATTTTTGAACAAATAACGCTGCATATAGGGCTCAAATATGGACAAAACCAATTCGGATGAGAAGTTTCCCGCTTAATCCGAATTGGCAATAAAAGAAGATGGGTTTGCATTTGAAATCCGAAGTTCAGCATCATATCTCATATGAGGGCATTTTGGTCCGGAAATTTGATCAGCCCATTAAAGACCTCAGTCTTTAATGGGCTGATCTCAATTTAGATTTTCCACCTGAGAGCGAAATAAATTCCCCGTTTCCAGACCGAACCACCATATCCTTCTTCTATGAGTATTATCAAGGAAATAACTCATAAACGCATATTATCAATATGCTCACTTGAGACGATCGATGAAAAAAACCAAAAAGAATCTACTACATTTCGTATCAATTAGCGAAGAGAGCAATATACGTATCGTCGTTTGAAAGTAAAATCCGACGGTTGAAATTTTTTAAACCCCCTTTGAAATAAAAATTTTCAATCCTGATTGGCAAACTGAAAATAAAAATCACTTCAGAATTATCCTGGAAGCTCTTTACGTTTTTTTTCTGCCGGTATAACTCCGAGTTTAATTAAAATTTTTATTCAGTTGTTCGTGTACCTACTAATAAAAATGGATTGGTCGAGCAAATTCAAAAAGCCGCCTCAAAGTCTTGGCATCTTTTGGATCTCATACTCAATAACAGGCGACTTTTCCATTTTGAAGAAGAAAAATGTCAAAATTAAAAAACTGATTTGCCGCCCCTAGAATTTGCCGCCCCGGCAGGTTGCCCGGTTTGCCGGCCCTGGCGGCGGCCCTGCGTAGTTGTTTGAAAAAAAAACCTATTGATGCAATCATCATAAAAAAATAGCTGAAAGGGCGCCAACAGACCATTTGCCCAGGGCGCCAATCACCTAAGTCCGGGGTCTGATTTCACCTCTCTACAAATATTTGAAGTTGACTCACTCAATAAAGCTCTGAATAGGTTAGCATTGGGTGTTATTATACATTTGTTATGCTCTTGCAGAAAATATGCAGGTTAGAGTTTATTAAAACAAGATTACTGAGTGTATTTATATCCTTCATCAAATTTATAAAATGAAAATTTTCCTAGCAAAATATGCTCCAGCTCCCGTTAAAGAACTCTCCAATTATTACCGGTATTCTTTCTTGATTAAAGCTGTGAGCAGAAACAAAACGGTGAGATTGAATCTTTTACCACCCATCACTTTTGATATAGCCCAACAACATATATTTCGAGTTTACTATCAAGTGCAACAATGGTTACGTTACATAATTTCATTGTGAATAGCAGATGTATCGAAAAAAAAAGAGTGGAGAAAGGTATATAAAATAGATCTATGCTGCATATATTTATATTTTATTTTCTCCTAATGAAATTTTCTCCGAGTTGGCATGACATTCGATCGAGACCCAAAACTGAAAAGACACAAATTATTAGTTATACCTTGAAAACCGGTGGCTTAAGAAATTCAGTTTCACGAAAAAATAATGGAATCAAGAGACCCTGAATGAGCCTGCTAAAAAAAATGTATCTAATATTAAAAGAAATTAAGATGACATTCACACGAGAAGAACAAGAGTAGAACAAGAAATATTGCTGCACAGCGGTTAGATAAATATGTGTCGAAATTATAAATCTGCTGAATTCGAAAACGATGACGAAAAGAAAACTATAAACAGAAACTATCGATTAAGGAACGGAATGTTCAAGCAAAAATAAATTTAAAATAAATTTTTTTTTATTAAATAATTTTTATCGAATGGATTTTGCATGAATTTGTCATATAATTGTCTTTCGCGACTTTCTTGCACAAACATTGCGGCTTCATACACAATATTAGTCATATTCTGTAACACAAGTTTATCCAAATTCATTTATGAATGATTCACAATGCTCGATAAATGAATAATAAAACAGGAATTTCAAAATATGTGCCTTCTCAACGATCGTATGAAAATGTCCACTCGTTGTCGAACGAACGTTTGAGCGATGATTCTGAACGAACGCTCATGGTGTCACTAGCGTGGAGTCAAAATTCTCGAGAACGACTCTATGAACTATTCGTTCGAAATCATCACTCAAACGTCATCGTATCCCCACGCAACAGGTTTAGTTTTTTCATTTAACCCCACAGACATGTTGTCAAGTTCATCATTCGTTCGAAATGAACGTATACGTTGATCGAACGAGTGATCCCGGGAATTGACACCTGGAACTACTGATCGCCTAGTGAGCCGAAAGGCGATTTATTTTTCTACAGAAAATTTCCTACAAAAATCGTTTTTGTTCAATTTGAAAGAAATTTTTTTTCACCTGTCACGGAAACGTACCATTTTTTGTTAAATGGACTGTATCCTCGTCAATTTCACAGCCTGATGTATCCCGAAGTGTCCCCTAAATCGATAGATTATCGATAGATAATAAATCAATAATCAATCGGTCCAAGAAAACCGCTGAATCGATCGATGCACCGATTTGGGGAATGACTTTAGAGAACATCAGGCAGCCAAATTTTCTCATAACCTAAGCTTTCCCCCCAATATTGAAGATGATACAGTCCATTTACCAAAAAATGGAAAAATGACAATTTTGCTCTCTTTTACCATGTTTATGTGACAGGTGGAAAAATATTCTATTTGATTGAACAAAACAGATTTTTGTTGAAAATTTTATGTAGAAATAGAAATCGCCTTTCGGCTCGCTAGGCGACCAGTATTTCCGGAGATATCGGCAGTTGAGTGAAAAAGGTTCCTTTTGCATTCAAATCTGACTATCTCGAAAGTAGTAAAAAGCAAATTAGAGCTGAATGAACAGATTATGCGACATTCGCATCGCATTGGTCTAGCTAGAAAAAATTCTCCGTGGGCGTGGAGCAAAAAAAATAAAAATTCGAAAAATTATAAAAATTTTTTCTTCGTGTTTCATCCGATGATTGTTAACCATCAATTTCAGAAACTAGAGTCTTCAAGTTTCAGAGGTTGGTTTTTTATTTTCTATACGACCATTTTGCAATGAGAAACAGCCTGTTGAAATGAAAATTTTGAAAATTTTTCTGTTCCTTTCATTGTTTGGCGAAGTGTATTAGCAATGAAAACATCCTAAATATGTGGTAAGCAAATACCTTTCATGAAACATATTACCAACCATGAAATACCTTTCATGCTCAAAAAACCGGAAGTCTCTAGTTATTCATTCTCAATGGTTATTAAAGTTTTTTTGTATTGCCAGTTTTCCCAGGTGCATAGGTGCTATTGACTGCACCCAAATAAAAATTCAATCGCTAGGAGGTGATCAAGCCGAATTATTCAGGTAGCGTAAACAGTTTTTTTCCTTGAATGTACAAACAGTAGCTGATCCGTCTCTTAAAATTAGAAACATCGTTGCTAGATGGCCAGGTTCAGCTCACGATAGCCATATTTTTCGAAATTCTATGCTGTGCAGATCATTGGAAAGAGGGGATTTTCCTCACAGTGTATTAGTAGGAGATAGTGGCTATGGAATTAAGCCTTATTTAATTACACCTTTAGCAAATCCAAGGACACCTTCTGAAAGCTTATTTAACAAATCACACATTCGTACAAGAAATTTAATGTCGTTGGTGTGTGGAAACGTCGCTTTCCAGCCCTTGCCATGGGAATGCGTATCAAATGAGATACAGCTCAAGCTGTGATTGGGGCAACAGCCATTCTTCATAACATAGCATGTGACCAAAAAGAATTGATCCCTTTAGTCAATGATGAAGAAGAAGCTGCTGTATAATTCACTACAAATGTTGATCTTTCAGAATTTCCCAATAAAAGGCATAATACAAGTACATCTACTAGAGATACCTTCATAAACATGTATTTCAATAGATTGAATAAGAGAAATAATTGAACTCATGTATGCATAGACAAAACTGTGGAAACATTTATTAAACTGAAATATAAACATTAAATATATTCTTCTATAAATCAATCATCGATTTCAATCTTCTGCAAGGCACATTTCTTATCCATCAATGCCAATTTTCGACGTAAGATCTTCATTTTTATTTCATGTTCTTCTAGATACTTCTCTTTTTGTACCTTCACAAATTCTAATTTTTCATCCATGAAAGATCTTGGGACTTCGGGACATACTTCTTCTCAACTTGTGAATTTACTGTTACTAATTTCCCCAGAAAATAAAATAAATAAATTGCTGTATTTAAGGCAATTGAGCTATGTTCTTCAGACTTATATAATAAATTATGTGAAATAAAAATGAAATTTTTTCGAAATTGGCCGCCTCAGATCTTTTGATTAATATGACGTCTTATAAATTCGTTAATGCGTCAGACCTACAATTTAGATCAAAAGAACCATTATTTTCTACCAACTTGAAAAAATTTAAACTCAACTCATAGTTACGAAACCTCCATCGGTAAAATTATTATAAAACGCCAGGTACGTGTTAACCATCGAGTGCCGGTACCCTAACCATAAAGGTTAACCTTCGATTGTAAAACCGGCCCTAAGAGAGCATTTTCCACGACGACGGATCTTCGTGAATATCTCATTCGGCTTGTCTCGAATCGCTCACTGCGCTTATAGGTAAGCGATATATCACGAACTGTGATTTAATCACTGATATTAAAAATTGCAGGTATTCATAGTTCCTAACCAGTAATTAAAAGCGTGATAAAATGATCACTTTTGCATATTCGAAAAAAAAAAAACAGTGAAACAGTGAAATGGCAGCTAAGCAAGAGTATTATCAGCTGTGAAACTGACGTGTACGATGTTGGCCGATTACTTTTGGATTATGAAAGGTGTTTTTGTTGTGCTGAATTTTGTCTAATTTTCCGAAAGATCAACATTGAAAAGAACACATGGCCCATTACTTTGTTTTTTTCTACTGAAAAATGAATGGGATATTTTTGTGCAATTCATATTTTGTAAGTGAGTAGTTTAACGAAAATTCTTCAGATTATCCGGAAAATTACAAAAATGAAAAAAATCAGCTCTGCACTCTTTTCTTTTTTCGACGAAATTTTTTCTATATGATTGTGCCGCAATTGTGCCAACTTGGGTCGGTCAGTTTTTCAGAAAAACTTCACACACACTGTGGTATACCGATTTTCCACTACAAATATAGTGATTTTTTTTATTTTCTCCTTATGAGGGAACCAAATTGGTATAATCATATATCAACTGTAGCACAAATTCTCTTATTAATTTGTTAGAAGATGGAACGAATGCCCTTTTTTCGGTCCTTGAGAACCACATGGAATGAGGAGAAAATTTCAACGGCACAAAGCAGCACGAATCAAGCACAACAACAGGAGTGTTTTCCACAGTCCAGGAGTACTGCGCATCTTCGCCTTCGAACACATCTGGGGGCACGGTAGTGCCCCCTCCAAGACGAGCCAAGCGAAGCGCCTCTCCGGGGCAATACATATATTGTCTCAAAATCTTTCGTCGTATTTTTGAACCCTCATAACTTGAGTTTGGAATATAGTAGATGAACAAAATTTTCAGGATATAATGCCAGTAGTGAACTTATGAAACTTGCCAAGTTTCAAGTGCATAACTCGTACACTTCAGATTTTATAGATATCTAAAAACCCCCGATTTCGTCACATACTCACTGATGATCGTAAAAACTGTTAGGGTACTTGCCGATGTCCGATCGAGTTGAAATTTGGTATGTGAGCTAGTTTTAGTACACAAACAACGGAAAAATTCTTAAACTTGAAACTTTCACCCCCTCAACCCGTAGAACCAGGGGATGTATAAGATTGTATGAGACTTCCGCCAATTTTGATGCTAATGGTCTGAAAATTGATATGTAAAAAAAATATGCAAGAACTTTCAGTGAAAATTACCCTCGCATTTTGAATAAGGGGATAAAATGAAGCGCTCGAAAACGCGTCACGTGTATTTACTCCAAATACAATTTCTCGGTAATAACCTCAACCACAGTTTCCATTGTGCTATTTCCGGTTGTGATCATTGTATAATGATAGGATTCTTTATAGAATGTTGTGATGGCTGATCCCAAATACATCGCCATCGCAGCTTGAACCTAGGTAGGTAAAGGTATATTTCTATTCTCCGTGCATTGATCATTTTGAACATGAATTGTGAATTAGTTTGACGTGAAATAGATCTCGCAGTAATTAGGAATATTTTATATAATTATTATTGGGGAAAAATGAACAAAATTAAAGGATGATGTTATAAGCAACGTACAAAAAAAATCCAACCAAAAACATTTTCATGTGAAATATTGCCATGACGGGGTCGTCTTTCTAACATTGTCAAAAAGTTATCAGATCTCATGTAGAGCCAAGCTGCTAACTCTACACTCTTCATCTTCACAAGTCCTTAATTCACAAACTCTATGCCTTAGTCAAAATAAGTGACTTGGGCGCTTCGTAAATATAAAAACTATTGTTTAACAATCTGAACAGTGAATGAATTTTTCACCTTACTCTCACGTGGCGAAAGAGAAACGGCCAAGTCACTCATTTCGACAAAGGCATAGAGTTTGTGAAATAAGGACTGAAGATGAAGATGTAGAGTTAACAGCTTGGCTCTACATGATATCTGATAACTTTTTGACAATGTTAGAAATACGACCTCGTCTTGGCAATATTTTAAATGAAAATGTTTCTGGTTGGATCGGTTTTACAGCTGATAATGGTCTTGCTTGGTCGTACTTCGATATTTTCTGTTTCAATCGAGACAGCGGCTGGTGCTTGATTCAAAATGGAAGTAACTTAGCACATGCGTGAAAATCAAAATTGAAAATATCCACAATAGGATTACTTTTGCGTTTGTATTCCGCAACATATTGTGAACACTTCTTTTCTTGTTGGTTGTTGGGTATGAATTCTATCGCTTCTTACGTACCTATGTGCTCGGTTGAGTCCACTGTGAATCAAGCATAAAAGTCATTCTTGCATAGTAGGATAGGATAGGATAAGATAAGAAATCAGGCCCGCCGCTAGCTGTTGGTGCGCCCGTGTGTAATTGTGGTTATGCCGTTCTATAAATCTTACGAGTTTTGTCAAAAAAGTGTTAATTGATAATTTCTCTTTAGGGTTAGAAAAAATCAAGAAAAACCCTTTTTTTCAGCAAAGTGTAAAATAATATACACAGTTACTTGAATATTTATCTAAAAAAATTTCGCTCTTTTTTACCTTTAGGTATATTAGCGAAATTTGGAACTGAGGAATTTGAGTCATAGATTGGTAGAATACTGAAGGGCACAACATCGAGACCGTTCATAAACCGACACAGAAACTTGGCCAAATGATCAGAACTACCAAAGACAATGTCGATCCACTTTCACAAACCGGTTTTTACAGAATACCTTGCGACTGCGGCAAAGTTTACTTTGGTACAACAAAACGAAGTGTCAATAAGAGAATCAAGGAGCACGAAGAATGCTGTCGACTCAATCAGACAGAAAAATCTGCACTAGAATCTCATATAAAGAATTCGCCGAAGATGCCTACTGCAGGTGTCGTCGAAACGTTAGGTATGACATAATACAATGAGCTCGGAAAGATCCCCCAATGTAGTTATGTCATGGCCAAAAAAATATGGTTTTAGGGTTTGTGGATCATCTTTTAACAAATCGATACCGTCAATGTCTAATTTACTAGTTGCATAATCTTTTAGCTTCAGATCATTGCAATACTTCATTAAATCATCATTGAAGTAGACAAATAGGATGTGGCTAAAAAAACCAAACTCCTCGAATTTACCCTTTAACGAAGTAATTGTTTGATCCAGGGTCCCAAAACCAAATTCCACTCTGTATTTGGTTTTTGGGTCAACTTAAACTTCATCATTGTGTTTTCATTGAAATAAATAATTATATTATAATAAAAAAAATTTAAATTACTCTAAAAGAGGAATCAGAACAGCACTTGGTGTCAGATGGTATATCAGCATATCAGCAATAAACAAATTAGAGAAGAATTGAAAATTAAAACTTTAGAGCAAATAGTACTTTAACAGACAGAGAAAATGAAGCAAAGAATGAAAGAAAATAGCAAAGATTGAATAAAAAGGATACTTAAAAAATTCCTGTCGAAAGACTGACAAAAGAGCGTATATAGCTCAATATACACACTGAATCTGGAAAGCAGACTAGCAGACGAGGAGAAGTACTGATCTGAAAATAAATGGAAGAAACTGGAAAAATCAGATGAGTGGTGAATGCAAAAATTTCCGGTCCTCATATTTTTATGCCGTCGAGGGCATAAAGCGAAGTTAACACTTCCAACTTTAATTGGAAATTGATGAAAGGTATAAGGAGCTCCTCTCACAAACATAATTCTTGATGGTTATATTATTTTTTCTTGGGATGTCGCTTCTTATGCTACAAGCCGGTTGAGCATTATGATCTCGATGACTCGATGACTCGATTTGCCGACCGCCTGGACTTGACTCCATGTGCGGTGCACACCTCGCACACCCACTCACGGCGGGCCTGGATAAAATAGAGAACAAATTGGTTGTTACTCGATAAAATTATCATGTAAATAAAATGTGTTTGTTTATTTACCTATCCGAAATCAAGACATGAAAATATATACACATCATTAAAAGTTTTGGTCCTCTCCTCTCAAATTGTATGTCTTGAATTTTCACATCTTATCATTCAAATCAAACAATGAACCAGCAAAAAGTGTCCAATGTTCCAGTGTATTTTAAGAAGATCTGTTTTCAGCGAATAACGAGAGTTGATTTATTGAGAACATTTCGTAGAAAATGCTGGGACATCCAATTTCTCAGTTTGGCCGTTCAAGAATAAAAGCCCTACTTCAAAAAGACTGGTCGAACCACCAAGGCGCACTTTTCCTGAAAACCGGCAGCGCTGCCCGGAGACCAGTGCATGGTCGACCCAGATTCACATCTGCAAAGGAAAACCATTATATCGCAAATTTTACTCGAATGGAACGGTATCTGTAAATTCGAAGTAAATTTTTGGGGAACTATAGACGGGTAGTCTCAACCAGTACTGTTGTATTCCTCAAATTTAAGGGCAAGAAAACCTCCCTTGGTTATCACCTGGACATGGAGCTACCCGTCTGCAATGAGCAGAACACCACCAAGACTGGCTTTTAACAAAATGGCGCAACTTACTTTTTTCGGACGAGTCACGATTCGGTTTACAAAGTAATTGTCGAAGAGAAAGGCTTTGCATAGATCCAGGTAGACTAGAGCTCCCTCACTTGGTCAGCACCTGGACGTGGTGTGAGGGCTTTTAGTAGCGGCAAGTTTCTTAACTTTATTGTGGGTTCTTGTGTATACTTTGTCGCTCCGTGTGTGGAGTAGTCTCCATTTGAGTTGATCTCATAGGGTATAGTATAAACCAGCTCTTTTGAATTGATCTTTTGTCTTTTGATACTGTTTACATTATTGTGTGTGTTTTTTATATCCGCTGCGCCGTGCATGTTTATTGTTTGATTCACATTCAATACGGGCGACGAGACGCTTGAGATCGAAGCGGCAACGGTAAGTGGTGATCCTATACCGGTCTGTTTCATCGACACGCAGCGCATGTTGAATTCTCCGCAAAGATCACAAAATATTTCTATCAATCCCGTCAACATAACATCTGTCTAGTTAATAATCCTTATTCCGAGGCCTTCCTGATCTGTTAAAGCCTTTCTTATAGGTCCAAGAAAGTGAAGAGTGTCCCTCCTTTACCTCAGTTTTCGTGCATATTATGGAGAATACGTTGGAACAAATTCTTGGGGAGCTAAAAACGAATAAAATTGAATTGAATAACATAAGAGCTGACCTAAAAAACAGCATAAAGGCTAGCGAGGATAACATTTTGCTTAAAATAGAAGAACTCAAGCATAAAGTGGATCAACTTGAGGAGGAGAATGCGGCTCTGAGAGAGAGAAACGAGTTCCTAGAGCGGAACTCCAGAAGGAATAATATCGTGGTTTTTGGGTTGGGAGGACAATCTGTTGATCTCACAGTGGATTACATTCGCGACAGATTATGCGAACTGGTGGGTATCGAGATCCAGAGAGTTGATATCAATAACTTCTATCGGTTGGGCAAAAATCTGAATAGCCCAATTAAAATTGAATTCACTTCATACTTAAAAAAAAAGGAACTTATTTCTAACTGTAAAAAACTCAAAGGAACTGAGGTTAAAATTCTGCAGGATCTTACCGAACGCCAACGAAAAGATTACAGGATCTTAAAGCAGAACCTTGTCCAGGAACGTCAAAAGAATAAAAACTGCTTTATTCGTGGCAATAAACTTGTAGTTAATAACTGTGAATATACCTCATCCGATCTACGTGAGGGTAAACTAGAAAAAGAGCAGAAACGAACCAGTCTACCATCAAACCCGACTCAGGGATGTTCTATACAGTCTGAGGGATCTGGAGAGAAAAGTCCTATTGTTTTGCAGATACCACGAACACAAGTGTTGACAGGTGTAACAGAGTCAATATCACCTATATCTGAGGCGCAGCAGCAGACTATCATTCCTGGAAAAGATACCGGTGAAAGAGAAAGACCGACGAAGTCCAGTCGGGCTGCGGTGAATCAGAAAGTTACTCGTTCAAAGACGAATTCTTCGAGGGCTGACTAAATTTTGGAGGTTTCAATCATTTATTTTTGTGATACCTACCTACTGGTAGTGTATTTTATATATTATAAAAAATTATTATTGTTATATATTTAAAAAAAAAAAGAAGAAAAAAATTTTTTGTTTTGTGGGCATTCTTGTGTGATGGACCAATACATCCGGGATGTAAATTATTCCGCTTTCGATACTTTGGAGTTGGATTCCATTGTGGAGGTAAACAGCGTCCTTGACACACCAGCTGGGGGAGATGAATTCAAAATCTTCCACCAAAACATTCGGAGTATTTCGAAAAATTTTGACGACTTGTTGATGTGTCTTCACCAGTCGTCATTCGAATATGACTGTGTGGTATTAACTGAAACATTTAACTGCTTCAATACTGACTTGTACTGGCTGCCAGGATACACAACGTTGTTCAACGAGGGTGAAATCAACAAGAACGATGGTGTTGTTGTTTTTATAAGAGATCAATTAAACTTTGAGAGCACAATTGTTAATATTGGAATAGTCAAAGCATTACAGATCACGATGAAGAGAGGGTATGAAAGAAGAACCATGTTAACTGCCATTTATAGATCTCCATCTACGGATGAAAAGACATTTGTGAAAGACTTAAGCTTATACCTCCAAAAAACTAGAAGGGAAGTCTTGGAGAACCATATTCTTGTTGGAGACATTAACTTGGATATACTTGTTGAGAACGAAACTGTCTCCGAATATCTGGATGTACTAAGTGAATATAACTTTTATTCTCTCATCAATAAGTATACGAGAGTTCAAAATGATTCAAAAACCTGCATTGACCATGTTTTCGTACAGAGTGAAACCCAGGACCAGGAATCATTTAAGGCAATGGTACTCGATGCACACATAACAGACCATAAAGCGACAATAGCCAGCATACCCTTTGAAATTAATCGTGAGAGGAAACGCCCGGAAAGGGTGAATAGAGTTGTGAATTATACGGAACTGAAGAATAAACTAAAAAACCTTGATTGGTCTACATACTATGGTTGTGCGGATGTTGATGATATGGCGAGCAGATTTGTAGATGTGATCAGGGTGAATACTGCTGAGAGCTCAATGGAGAAGATTATACCGAGAGGCCAAGTGAAGCGAAAAGAATGGATTACTGCGGGACTGGTCAAGTCGACAAATAAAAGAAAAAAATTATTCAAGGATCATAAAGATGATCCAAACAACGAGTTCAAGAGGAGTGCTTACATTGCATATAGAAACTTCTTGAACAGACTGATAAAAGAAACAAAGAAAAAGTATTATACCAACTTAATTGAATCACAGAAAGGTGATTCAAAGCGGCTATGGAATGTCATAAAGCAAATTGAAAAACCCAATATAAGACAAAACATTCCAAGTCTAATAACTGCAGATGCTGTAGAGATATCAGAAAGCAAAGCAAAGGCCAACGCTTTCAATGACTATTTTGCCAGTGTGGGAGAGATATACGCCTCCAAAATAACCAAACCACAGACCACGCCTCCGAAAAAATATTCTACCAATAATTCATTCGCACTCTTTGATGTAACTAAAGATGAAACCTTAAATATAATTAAATCTTTGAAATCAAATAAAACCACTGGTTCAGATGAGATAAGGAGTGAAACATTAAAGGCAGTTGCAGAAGAAATTGTAGAACCATTGACGCATTTGATTAATTGTATATTCCATACTGGAATATTTCCGCAGATACTGAAGAAGACCGTCATCACACCTATATACAAGACAGGCGCGAGAACTGAGGTGAGCAACTATAGACCAATTTCCATCATTAGCTCAGTGGCAAAAATAATAGAGAAGGCAATAAATATCAGAATGACGAAATACCTCAATAAATATGGAATAATTTCTGATAAACAATTCGGTTTTCGCGATGGACTGTCAACAAATGATGCAATGGCTAGCCTTCTGGAGACAGTTTTCAAATCGGTCGACAACGCCACTCCAACTCTGTGTCTTTCTTGACCTGGCTAAAGCCTTCGACACGGTGTGCCACTCGGAGTTGTTGGAGCGTTTGGAGGAGGTGGGTATACGTGGGAATGAATTGGCACTACTTAAAAATTATCTTAAAGATCGGATACAGGAGGTAGTGGTTGATGGTGAGGCCAGTGAGGAAAGAAAGATCAAGTTTGGCATACCTCAGGGTACAATACTAGGCCCATTACTGTTTTTGGTATACGTAAATAATTTACTGAACTCGTACACTACTGGCTGCATAGTTAGCTTCGCCGACGACACAGCGATTGTATATACAGCGGACAGCTTGGACGAGCTGAAGAACAGGGCAGAAAGTGATCTCATAAACGTGTTTAACTGGTTCAGCCATCAAAGCTTGACGGTGAATATAGAAAAAACTTTCTTCTTGCCGTTTACATGCTATAGAAATAGCCTACCAAGGTATGTTAAACTAACACTCTCAATTGATGGTAAAGTGGTTGAGATACGCTCCAAATCAGCACATAAATATCTGGGAGTCACGTTAGATTCCCACTTGAGATGGAATGTCCATGTTGATAATATGGTAAGAACGATAAGACCGCTTTTGTATAAGTTCAAATACATGAGAACATTCCTAGACATCAATTATATGAGAGTACTTTATTATGCCTTCGTCGAAGCTCGTCTACAATACGGTATACTCAGCTGGGGTGCAGCACTGCCAGTCCATCTGAAGAAGCTTGAAGTTCTCCAGAAGAAAATTTTGAAAATAATGTTCAAAAAGGAGAACACCTATCCATCCAAAGCTCTGTTCAAGGAATCGGGCCTACTGGACATCCGGCAGCTCTATATGTGCAACACATTAATGTATTTATATAAGAATAAACATTTAATGAAGAAGGTCGACCATCAATATGAAACTAGGAATAAAGCAGAACTGTTCATTCAAGTAGATAGAATGAAAAAGGCGTTGGGCCAGCGTTCCTTGAGGTATCAGGCCAGACGAATATTCAATGCGATACCTGAAGTATACAAGAAGTATACCTTTGAAGTAAACTCTGTGAGACTGATGCGAAGTAGAATTAAATCATACATAAGATCTTTGGACCGAGGTACAGTACAGTGAGGGGATGATTTTGGACTTGACCATAGAGTGTCTTTACATGAGAATCCACTCATTTGTGTTTGATATGTTAATTTTATTATTGTTATCACTTTTCACTCAGCCATAAGAATAATGCATACTGTGAGCATTATAGGGAACTCGGGAAATAAACAGACAACCAACCCATGCACAACCGAAGGGTTATTATGGGTTATTCAGTTTATTTGCCTCATTTAGGGGAAAAAGGGCTAACATACTTTTCGTTTTATATGTGTGTAATATCAAATGGCACTAAAATTGTACATGTTATATATAGGTGAATAAACTTATTATTATTATTAATGACCTTATTTGTACCCCAGCTTCGGGAAGGTACTTGGCGAGCGGCGAAACTAAGACTGACCACTCTTTCCAATTGACAAAAATATTGTAGTTTATCCTCCTCTTCTATATCAGGATCAATCTGCTGAATTAATTCCAAAATCCAAGCCAACCTTCCACCACATCACAAACTGTCCAAATTCAAGCTTGGTATATTCAACTCATTTTCGGATCCTGACTCATCGGAGCCGCTTACTCTGCATTTAACTTGTCAATGTATCCACCATCTCCATTTCCATAAACATCTACTTCTTCAACATCTGAAGAACACTTTCTAGCAGAAATATGACTTTAATGTGTATTTAAGCTGATCTTCGTCATGCTGAGGCTCCCTTAGTTTTTTCCATAATGTAGAGAAGAAGTCATGTCACGGACGCCAAATGCTGAAATTGATATGCCTTCAGTCTTCCTTCTCTGCAGAATGGGGCTACCTTCCAGATAGAGCCGAATTCACTTAATTAATCATCAATCTGAACATCCCCTCCCTAATCCAAGCAAACCCAATGAGCGAGAGTCTTCGAGTGATGAGATGTGAGGAAACGGCGTGGTCATCTATGGTCCTATTGGCCCCTCGAGACTTCAGACTCGGGGTAGACCCATATACGTATAAACTCCTATACCGCTAGCATTGGCCCGTTTACCTGTATTCATTTGAAGCAGCGATCACGTGGTACAATTGTCCCCAGCTATGCACTGCGCATGCGCGAAAACCTAACCTCAAATATTTCCAAATCACTGAGTTAGATAAAGATAGTTTTATATAACTCAGTGTTCCAAATAGTTATATTCACTTGTCAAAATGTGATGTCAGATGTAAAAAACGTAACCTCACTTTTTCTCTATTTGTCAAATACTAAGTTTGCGCATGCGCAGATTGTTGTATGGGTCAACGGACATGGCAACTAGATTGCATCAATTTTATTTTCACGTTAGCAGTATAGGGTTTAATAGGTATATGGGTAGACCCAAAGTACACCATTGACACCACATGCAAGGGTACACATGTTGGTACCTCATGCAGGCTGCTAGGGCTCTATTGGAAACCTTGAATCTTTGGATGGGATGACCCAAAGAGTACTATTGGCAGTCCGCTAACACAGGCTCCTCGCAAATCTATTCTCGACTAAGCCAGGGGGATAACCCCAGACTTCCCTGATGAGGATCTACCTAAAACTCGAGTTCCGTTATCAGAGTGGAAGGGAAAACAAAATACGGAACTGGGGTGACGCATTGTATAGTTCCCCTTTACTACGATAACTGTACAATGGGGATCCCTTAGGGCCATTCGCACCGACTCTCCTTAAAATAGGTCTTTTCTAAGGTTCACTTATTGTTAAGGGTAACCTTAACTTCTTTTCGTTCGCATCAGGACTACCTGCTCATCGGCTTAGTTAAGTCCATGTTCAGTTTGACAACACTGCAAAATATTCGCATTTTACATTCTGGAGCACAGAAATATTCGATTCTGTGATTAGAGTATTTGTACTAACCTCTTATTTTATTCAGGTTTATTTATATTTCGAGTCGGGTTGGATGTACTAAATTCTGGTAAAAGTGACTCGAAAAATCTGAATCGGTCAAAATCTCGAACCCGATGATTCATGACTCAAAACTTTTTAGATTTGATACTTCATTCAAAGGGATATGTTGAAATTCAGAAATGTTGTCATATAATAAAAGTTCATCGTTCACTTTTCTGTATATACACAGCCATAGTAACTATCATATTCATGGTAGTTTCTGAATTCCAGTATAGACCATAAGGTGGAATGGAAACTTTATCAAATAACAGTTATTGATTACATATCAAGGAAAAATTTCATCTTTGCAAGCCAATTTATTGAAAAATAAATTACATATGAATCCTGAACCTGATGATTGATGACTGTTAAAATGTTGTATACTATGTACTTAATTTTCTTCACAAATACGTTGAAACTCAGCAATAGTGTCAGGTGATGGAGGATCTTCATTAACTTTTCTGCATATATTGTTCAATACCGCAGTGGCAACTATTATATTCATGGTGGTTTCTAATTTCAACAGTAGAAATGTTCTCTTCCAAACAAGAATAAAACGCTCAATATTATTTCTTGTCCTAATGAGTGATTCAGAGAGATGGTTGCCAGTGGCACAAAATCTTAAGAATATCAGAAACTGATCTATTGGATTATTTCTGGAACAAAATTATACATAATTGGTTCAGACATTTCCAAAAGTCTTTTGTACAACAAAGTTTTTACATTAACAAGTGCTTGGTTCTTCGCGACATTTTCATTAAAGAAAAATTAAATACTTACAAATTGTATGGATACTCCAAGTACGGTTCAATTTCTTCCAAAAACATGAGGGTTGTAGTTTTGTTCAACCTAAATCTTTGAAAATATATCGAAGGATCCAAAGTGTTGAAATAGTCGGACCTTGAATATATTCTCCTAGGAATGCTATGAATAATTAAGTCAAAAGCATCCAAGTCGTCATCGTTTTCCAATAAATACATTTCAAAACTTTTGATTTTTCAGATATCAAGATATGCTAATGTTTTCGGGCGTACGATAACCTACACGTTTGTTATGACAGTTGCATTGCTTTTATTTCAATTTTTTGAGGTTAAGGGTGCCTTAAGCCGAAGAAATCTACAGTTTAGCTATGTCTAGAATAAATACCCTTTAAGTGTTCCATAGAGTATGGTGCGAACGGTTGAGCATTCTTAAGTGACCCTTTGCACCGCCGAAGCGGTGCGAACGGCCCTTATAGGCTCGATGCTCTCCTATCTACCGGGACAGGAAGCAGTTCAGTCCATGGAAATGCCGTCCCAGTCGATGGTGTATCCGGCAAACTGTGTTTTTTTTAGTCGGTCGGCCTGGTAAGTTTTAGTCGGTCGGCCTGGTAAGGCGGTTGATGAGGGGGGCAACTCGCACTACCTACTACGAAGGCTAAACCCGACACTCCCTACAACTACGGGGTTGTAGGCGTCTGAAATTGAATTGATTAATTAATTAATCAATTCATGAGCAGAATTTTTAACCCAGTCGAAAAAAAAAAGGTAGACTAGAGCTACTCAATTTTGCCTATAAAGGTGTGACGGCCCTTTTAAGGCTGGGGGTGTAATAATTTGGTCGCCATACTCCTCATATTATTGTTGATCGAACATGACTGATGTCATCTACGTATAGAAAATGTCATTTAAAAAATCATTGTTTCTCTGCGCCACGAATTTGGGGATAATTTCATTTATCAGGAACATAACGCCCCACTGAATCGTACCGAAAGGTTCAAAACATTCTTCAAGAGAACAATATGAACAGAATGAACTGGCCAGCAAACTCACCGGACACGTTTCCAATTGAGCACGAGCCAATGAGATTACTTATGGAGAGTAGAGTTAAGCCCTTCAGGAAGAATTTAACGATATGCCTGAATTTCATTAATGACTTGATTCTTGGCATGCCTAGACGTATTGGACAGATGATTGGAAGAAAAGGTTGTAGTTGTAATACGGACAACTGAATTTGGATTCAGTTGGGAAATAACTATAATTAGTAAATAATCGATAAATTTAGATTTTTTCCTATTTTGTCTCATCCTGCCTAAAGCAAAGTTCAACAAACAAAGGTTTTTTTTATAAAATATATTGCAGTTGTACGTTATTAGTAACGTAAATTCATAATACGTTATTCAATGAACTTGATTTTTGGCCTTGTTCGACAAATTCTCCATCTCATATCGTAATATTCGCATCTTTACAATACATACACCGTAAATATCCATTCTGCTATTTAAACATATGAAAACTCAGCTACTCAAAAAAAAAAACTGAAATCACTTAAATCTGACAGCATCCTAGCGATGTCAGATATATTTTCCGAAGTTTGAAAATCATTTTCGAATTGTTTCGTTTTATAGAATGTGGAATCCTTTCTTGTTGTCCTCACGTACCGTACATTTTTAATAGTCCATGACCTCAACTTTGAAGGTCTTTTATATGTGGTTTAATATCATTCAGTTTTTATACAGTCTACAATGTTTAATTTTATCATAATCATGAAATTATACATGTAGTGGCAGATGAGAGTATTGTGAAAGTTTTTTTTTTTGATTTCTCAGGTAGTCAATCGGAATAAATAAGAGGCTCATATTACAGAAGTTACCCATCCTACTCATTTCAATTTGAATCATTTTAGAACTGCTTATTTAAGAATTTATAGAGGTTAACCAAGAATATCTCAAATAAAAGTTGTGGGCCTGTTGAAAATCTACATATCTGTGTTAAATTGAAATATTAGGTCGCCCATGTTGTGGAATATGATGGTGTTCCGAATAATAACAGATAAAAAAAGCGGTTTTTAAAAATAATATGGTATTTACATGAGGCACGATGACCATTGTTACTAGTTTAGATTAGTTTAGTCTGAAAAGAGTTACAGTCCACTGGGATTTTATGGTCTATTATGCCCCCGATAAAGCTGTTCTCGCCACACCCTCTACAGCTCGCCTTCCGGTTCCATAGATCTATTGAAATCTAATGGTTTCCGCAAGGCCAATTCCTCACTCCTACAAGTTTCTTGACCAAGGCACTGTTTTCTTCGGCTTACAATGCCAAAGCCTCCCTCAGAATCTACACTCGTCAGTGTCCGTTAAACCCATTCTCAACTGATGCTTTCTGACAATGCCATGTAAGGGAGTCGATGTGGTGGTGTTGGTTCTCACTAAGATCCAGAAGCCTTTTGGATCTTGTAGTTTCGAATTTCCGAAGGAACTTTTAGGGGTGATCCATCGCTGGGAGATTTTGCCAGACTGTTTTCCTTTTGGCTTTCTCCTTATCCAGAAACTTCTTCTTATAAGTACATTTTTCTATACCACAGGAAGGTTTTGAGCAGCTTCGTGTATCCTTTCTGGCAAATGTTGTATTTGGCCTCTTCGTTTCCATCGATTCCTGAATGAACAGGGACCGAAATTAAAGAGACCCTATTCTTCCTCCCCACCTCATTGAGTTTGCTCCCAAGTCAACTTTAACAATGACATAGGATCTCAGTGCTTTAATAGCAGCTTGACTATCTAAGTGCATTGCTATATCGCACTTATGAGTTTCTCTCTAGGTTGATGTCTAGACATCTTTCGATTGCTAATATTTCGAGTTGAAGAACGCTCATACAGGAGCACATTTATCTTTAGCCCCGTAAATCCCAGCGTCAGCTGCTGTATTGGTTTTAGAACCATCTATATACCATTTTACTATACTTTCTTCAATATTGTTGTCGGTGTATTTCCGCTCCCATTAATCTCTCTTGCATATCATTGTACTGAAGTTTTTCTCAGCGCTTACTTTCTTAATCATGACATCACTAGAGAGGTTTCCAGATGAGATATAGTTATTCAGAAAGGATCAGACTCTCTAATACCAAGACTTGATTCTCTCATTACCTGTGTCTTCTTTAGATATTCTGAGTGAGGATGGCCTCATGGCGGGCTACCCTATCAATCATTAGATGTAGAGGTGTGAGACCAATAATGATCTCAAGTGCTCTAGTTGGGCACGTTCTCATAGCTCTCATGGTGCATACACAGGCAATTAGCTGTACTTTATCGAGGATTTTCCTCTTACTTGACTGACTTGCTTCAGCAAACCATGCAACTGCCTCATATGTCGCACCCTTGCTACAAAAGTGACACAACTCAAAATCAAAAGTCGAAAATATTCAAATGCTAAATATTTTCTAATTAATTGGAAACATGAAATAGACACCAATTTTGATATGTAGGTATCTATATGATATATGGAGGACCCACTAATGTGGGTAAAAATCTACCAGGATTGAATCTAGGCTTGTTTTCTGATATAATTCATAGCATAAACCGGAAAAAGTCAATTTTGTGTTGTGTCACTTTTGTAGCGAGGGTGCGATGTGATTATGGTTCTCACAATCACGTCGTACATCCATCGCAATATTTTTGGGTTAAAACGCCAGTTCCTGCCGCATAGACGTCTGCAAGCCATAAGAGCCCTTATAGCTCTGCCAGTAGCAGTTCTCACTTGCTCATTCCACAGAAGCTTACTGTCCAGGATCATTCCCTGGTATTTAACTTCAGACTCCGTCTCCAAGACTTTTGCGCTAAATGATAACAATTTCATGGCTGGAAGGTTTCTTTTCCGTGTGAACGGATTTACTGTGGTCTTGGTTGGGTTAATGTTCAGCACCACTGACAAGCACCATTGCTCAATAATTCTGGGGCAATGTTGCAAAAAGTCGCAAAGAGTTCCTCAGTAGCCGAGTCATTTTAGGGTTTTCCCCATGGAATTCAAGATGAAATGTTAAAATGTTATATTGTAAATTTTCTTCACCTTCTACGAATGCATCTATACATTCTTCAATGACTTGCTTGGAGTCAATCACAAAATTCTGGCTTTCTGCAGGATTATCCATGGCAATTGTCAGTTGTTATGATTAGTTTTCGGTTGAAATACATTGTCTTTCAACGTCTATCTGCATTTTTCAGGATTCAACTGGTAACGAAACCACGAAATAGATGTTGTTGGGCTCTATCAAGAGTAATGGATGGTAAAAGATTCAATCTCACCGATCTGTTTCTGCTCACAGCTTTAATCAAGTAAGAATACCGGTAATAATTGGAGAGTTTTTTAACGGGAGCTGGAGCATATATTGCTAGGAAAATTTTAATTTTATAAATTTGATGAAGGATATTAATACACTCAGTAATCTTGATTTAATAAACTCTAACCTGCGTATTTTCTGCAAAAGCATAACAAATGTATAATAACACCCAATGCTAACCCATTCAGAGCTTTATTGAGTAAGTCAACTTCAAATATTTGTGGAGAGGTGAAATATTAAATATATTCTAAGTTTCAAATAGTTGGGTAAACTGACTGATGTCGACGTAGACCAAGAAAAATTCAACTTTCTTCAAGTATAGTAAAAAATAACCCATTACTGTGATGACCATAAGAAGATTCAGGTTGAGCAGGCTGTATAAATAGAAGCAACTCTTTCTTTTTCAATATTCGATTCTGGGGCTGGATAATAGCAGGAGCGTTCAACTGAATTTTCATTACTGTCGTGAAAAAAGAACCATTCCCGAAAAACTGAAATAAAGTCATCCTACAAAATTTAGATATTTGATTAACATACTTCTTGACTCCTGAACTATTTCAATTCTTGTGTTTCCAATATACATCTTGAAAATGTGGGTTGTTATCCGATAAAATATTTGTTCACTCAAACTTCGATGGATTTCTTGAATAATTCTGATAAATACTTTCTCTATTTCAGTATCGTAATGAGTTCATTACAGTTCTAAAAGTAGTGCTGTAATGAAACTCATTACAGCATTGTTTTCAGTTATATTTTTCGTTTTATGGTTGTCAGTATTGACCTCCGATCGAATCAAGTTTCGAATCAAATCAATTCAAATTCCGTTATCTGTCAAATTTCGTATGTCACACCAACTGCCAAGATACAATACAAAAGTCACTAATCTGGATTTTCATTTGAATTTCGAGAGTATTTCACAAAAATTGACTGAAATAGAGAAAATACCGTTGCAGAAGGCAATTCCAACACTCATGCTATCGAAAACTCGCTCCTTCGTCGCTCGTTTTCGAACTTCGCATTCGTGTTGGAATAGAAGCTCATTCTGCAACTTGTATTAGAATATACTATTACGTGTCCATTGACATATCCGTGTGCAAGCTAGTTAATGGGAAAATCTTTTTAAATGGCCTTGTATCTTCCTTTCCATTAGATCTCGGATGGTACTGATTCACCGCAACTTCAAAGTTCATTCAATAGTTATCAAATTTTTTTTTCCAATATCAAGAACTATCATTGCTAATTTGGATTATAGATAAGACGACTGAGATTTAATTTTTTACTTCAAACGCGACTAGCATCATGACACGGGTACGTTATAACCATTGAGAACGAATAACTAGAGCTTTCTGAGCTTAAAAGGTATTTTCTTTCCACATATTTAGGAAGTTTTCATTTCTAATACACTTCGCAAAACAATTAAAGGAACAAAAAATAAAAAAAAAATTTTTTCAACAGGCTGTATCTCAGTGAAAAATGATCGTATAGAAAAAAAACCAACTTCTGAAGCTTGAAGACTCTAGTTTCTAAAATTATTGGTTAACAATTTTTCAGAGTACCGGTGGCCATGCAGTCATCGGATTAAGCACGAAGAAAAAAGTTTTTCGAATTTTTGAATTTTAATTTTTTTGCTCTACGCTCATTGGCTGGTGGCCTAGCGAGCTGAAAGGCGATTTTTCTTCTTCAGAAAAATTTCTACAAAAATCTGTTTTGTTCAATTAAAAACTAATTTTTTTCCACCTGTCAAACGTGAAAAACGAGCACAAAAATGTCATTTTGCCATGTTTCGGTTAATGGACTGTATCAACATCAATAATGGGGGAAAGCGTAGGTTATGAAACAATTTGGCAGCCTGATATTTCCCAAAGTCCTCCCCAAATTGGTAGATCGATCGGCTGAGCGGTTTTCTTGGACCGATTGATTGAACATTTGAAAAAATTAAGAGAACAAGGTTTTTTTCTTTGAAATTGAGCTTATCTTTTTTAAATTGGTTTTTTACCGAATGAGTCAGAAGGTTTTCAAGAAAACTGTTTTTTAAAACGTGGTGCCAGAAAACGGAAAAATTCTGTCGCTCGGAGTTTCGCTTAAGCAAGTTAGGGGTATCAAATTTAAATTCATTCCATGATTTTTTTCTGAGGAAATAAAGTTTTAAATGTATCTTGTGTCCATAGCTCCAGTGGAGCTGAGTCAGAAATGGTCTCTTGTTTTTTTGAATTTAAAAGTTTTTTTTCATTCTTATTTTACTTTTAGAACAAAACTTAACGAAATTCTTCGAATGTTTTTTTTTCCCAATTTTGGAAAGTTTTGAAAATGAAAAAAAAGTTTCTTTTTCATTATTTATTTGAAGAAATATTGAGTTAAAAGTAAAGAAATAATGTAATTATTGATTGATGAAGAAAATTAGGTCAAGTTTAAGTAACAAAAACCTTGTTCCCTTAATTTTTTCAATATTTCAATCAATCGGTTCAAGAAAACTGCTGAACTGATCGATAAACCGATTTAGGAAGGACTTCGAGGAACATCAGACTATAAATTTTTTCCATAACCTAAGCTTTTCCGCCAATATTGACGAAGATACAGTCCATTAAAATAAAATGGTGAAATGGCATTTTTTGCCCGTTTTCACGTTTATGTGACAGATGAAAAAAAATTTCTTTTAAATTGAAAAAATAGATTTTTGTAGAACATTTTCTGTAGAAAAAGAAATCGCCTTTCGGCTCGCTAGGCGATCAGTTTTTCCGGAGATATTGGCAGTTGAGTGAAAAAGGATCATTTTGCATTCAAAACAGTATATCTCGAAGACAAATGGTTATATCTAAAAGTCATGAAGAGCAAAACAAATAGGTTATGTGATATTTGCATTGTTCGAGAAAATTTCTCCATGCGCGTAGAGGCAAAAATTCAAAAAAATTTTAAATTTTTTTCTTCGAGCTGGTTGCATGACTACTGGTACTACGAAAAATTGTGAACCAATAAATTCAGAAACAACATTTTTCACTGAGATACAGCCTGTTGAAAATCACCAAAAAATTTTGAACATTTTTCTGTTCCTTTAATTGTTGCTCGAAGTAAATATTGACAATATTTTAGAAATTACGAATTTAAAATTTTTGTATGAAATTTTTTAAGGCATCACGTTGCGTATTTTTGAAACATAGATGAATTCAAAATAGTAATCATCGAAATGAATACCATTTTCAATTCCCAGGCTCAGAGATCTTTTATCATGAGGTTGGAGAAATGATAAAAGATCTCTGAGCCTGGGAATTGAAAATGGTATTCATTTCGATGATTACTATTTTGAATTCATCTATGTTTCAAAAATGTTCTCGATGTGGCCTCCGTAATGGCAAAGAATTTTCTTTTTCTTAAAAAAACATCTGGCTTCACAGTCACAAAAAGAATTGGGCGTTTCCATCACTTTGAGAAACTAGCAAGCGGGCCCTGAATAGAGCCACTGCTAAAATCTCATTCAGTGAAAGAGGAAGTACAGATTTCTTTTTTTGCATTTGATTGGAGATGTGAAACTTCATTTTGACGCAATTGGATGTCACCACCTTAGTACCTTGTAATATTTTACTCATTACTTCACAACCAATTGCTTCAAATTTCGAAGTTTTTTATGAAGATTTTGTTCTGAGATGTGCGGGATACTGATGAGGCCCAACAAGGCCGAAACCGGTATATCTCTCATCTCAGTGACAAAATCTAATATCATTTCTCCAACCTCATGATAAAAGATCTCTGAGCCTGGGAATTGAAAATGGTATTCATTTCGATGATTACTATTTTGAATTCATCTATGTTTCAAAAATGTTCTCGATGTGGCCTCCGTAATGGCAAAGAATTTTCTTTTTCTTAAAAAAATCACGTTGCGTAGGTACCTTTTTCCAGGTTTTCGATACTCTTAACCTTTGTCTATATGTTTGAACATTAGATTTATTACAATATTAACTCCGTGTTCATAATTTTTTTGACCTCAACCAACTACTCCAAATCATTGACGGCTCCTTTATGATGGATTCACCGAATCTATTGAAATAAAAAACAAAGCTTTTTCATCGATTGTTTCGTGTTCAATAGAACCTAAAAGAATCTAATGACCTTAATTGGCACCCATTTCGCAATACTCACATCATTACGAAAGACTCTCAATAGGTACCAAAGGAACGTAGTTAGTTCGAAAAAAAAATACGTAGGTTCGTCCGTAAAATTTTTATATCGAATACGAGCTACGGAATATAATCTTCTTATTGCAATCATCTTTAAAACATCCTCCGCATCCGGAATATGCAGGCTTACTCTATTCTTTAAAACGAGTTGTAAAAAATGTGTCATAATTGGCCGAAGGTTATGATTTTGTACCGTTGTATCTCATCTTCTGATCAGAGGCGTAATAAGGAATTTATACTAGAATCAGAGGACAATAGGTTACTGATAAGTGTTTGTTGCTATATCTCGTTTTCTGGACACTGGTGGAGTATGGGCTTCACACTGCAATTTGAGAAGAATCTCCACTTGATGTGAATATTCGTATTACATACATTTTTCATGTGATGAATAGCCCCCTGTTACAAGTGTAATAGGAGCTTAAAATCTGTGAGCTAGGGATCCATGAATTTAGGAAACATTCTATCACCTTTTTTCTCAAAATAGATAACATATTACTGATGTGAATTGTTAACACGAAATATTCAACCACATAGGTAGGTACTAGTTCCCACAATGAGGGGCGTTAACGAAGTCGAAAGGAAACAACACATTTGCAGTCGCGAAAAAATTATGCATAAATTTAACATTGAATTTTCTTCCTATTAAAAAATTCCACCGGTTATGGAAACGTGCCTTTGCTTATTGGGGAACATCAACGAGTAAAAGCAATGAAATGAAAGGAATGCAAAAGGTTTCATGTGTACCCAAGCAGATGCTTCTGATTTTTGATATAATGGTATGCCATTGATTCTTTAAGTTGAGGTATACCAAACTTTTCGGAGAACTTGTTCCGAAAGACATTTGAGGAAACTTCACATAAATCTGATTCCGAATACGACAGAGTTTTCTTTTTTCTGAGGCAGAATAACTCAAGCGGAGCTTTATGGAGGTAAGCAGAAAAACAACACACATCGGTGAGAAATTGATCAAACAGTACATAGCCATTCAGTTAATTCAAGAAGAAGATGCAGAGAACAGAATGAAGTCAATTTCAAGCAAAGAATTGATTATGTATACTAGCAGATTTAGAGGCAGAAATAATGAACAAAGAAAAATCATCGCTATTAGTGACATCAGTTGCGATGGATGATGGAATCAACCCCAGAAGATGAAGGGAATAGGCGTTCTTGGTTCTATCAGTTCAGTGTTGGGTTAAAACTTAACGTACTGTGCCTAAGGTGACGTAAGGACACAGTAAAAAAGCCTACACAGAACACAACTGGTTCTCCGAACTCGCACAAGCTCTCATAGAGCTTCTGAGGGGTACTTCGGGCTTCTACACCAATGTCAGAATAATGTAATACAATACAATGCAATATAAACCGATTTCAAGCGAATAACCTGGTCCTCATTGGTAATTACCAACTAGGACCAACTGCATTCAAGCGACTTCGGTCATTGTAGGTTATAATCATTTTACAAGGAATATCCCTGAAGACTATAACCGTAGATAACTGCAGGCAGGACCGTAGATAACTGCGGTCATTACTGGTTATTCGCTTGAAATCGGTTATGATATAGTACAATACAATAAAATACAAAACAATAAATTATCGAAGAAAAGAACTGCTACCGTCAGAAGTTGTAGAAGGTTCATCAGTAAACGCCTTTAAGAATAGTCTGGATGTATGGAGCTCGATTAGATAATAATATCTTATTATCTATATCAATGCATCCTGTCTCATGAGATTGTCTCTTTTAAAATTTTTATTTCATTTTGTATGGGTTTATAGGTTTCCTCAATCCTTATTATTCATATTTATTAATAAATAAATGAATAAATAAATAAATAATCTTATTGTTCTGACAATAACTCTGACACTGCCACCGGGTATGGAAATTTTAGCCTCCTTTGTTTATCGACAAGCTCGGACTAGAGAAATCGACAAGTTTAGTTGAAATGTGTCAAGTTATTAGTTCGTTAGGTCAGCTGTGGTGATATTGAAAAAAAAAAGATTTTAAACTCCCAATAGTGATTCTACAATCCAAGGATGGATCTAATTAATCATATTATATTATATTTCCATATATATAATGTCACTCTTGTATGTAATTATGGGTCTACGATCGGGCTCAGCCCGATTTTGCTGTTAAGTTTCATTATAAAGTATGAAATTTATTCGAATAAATTTCCATGTGAAAATCATTTGTATAAGTATAACATAAAGATTACGAAAAATATGGATTTTTCATGCACTAGTCATCCAGTTGATTTCGGGCTTTTACGGCCGACGGTGGTAGCGGAAAATGATCAGGTATACTTTTGTAGGACTCCAAAAGTGCCATGGAAAAGTTTCTTATGGCATAGGTATGTTCAACTATAGTCGATTTTAACATTTCAATGCAACCCCAAATGATGTTTTATTAGACGAGAGATTTTGACTAGCATGGAATGTATGTTACCCTTATCAGCGGCTTATTTGAATATGAACAATGCTCTTTGCATCATAGATTTTTAAAGGATATTTCAAGAGATGTGACAGCTTGAAACAATACGAATTTAGGCAAGAAATAAAATTTACGCGGGATCTCCGTGTACTGTAACGGCTACTTCGATGCTCATTATAGAACCGAATAGAAAGACGTGTAATAAAGTGTAAACTAGTGGTTTACAATGAAATATCAGGCAAGCGAAGCTGCGGGTTTACTCCAGTATTAACTAAAAACGACATCAACTGCAAACATTCATGCAATCACGAACGAAAACAGAAAAAAGGAAAGGCTACTATCATGACGGACAGCTGGCATCAATATGACAAACTCTCACTCCCAAGAGGAAATTTCTGGTATATCTGTTCATAAGAAAAATAGAATACTCTCTGTTATTCTCAAGGAATCTTGAATTTTGTCCTTGTATCTCCATTATCTGGAATATGCGATCAAATAAATCTGGAGCTGCAAAAAATCAAATATGAGTAATATGAGTAAACTTCTTTAATAGTTAAACATAATATAATAATTAAAAACAAAAACTGTTGGTTGCAGTAAGTGCATTGTAATGAGAAATCTGAGGCAAAATCCTCAGCAAAACAAACTTGTCCACCCATATTTATAGAAACCATTTGCCTTTCTACCAAAATATACAATCACTAACCAATGAATATTAAAATTCTGAATCATCCCATTCAAAAATATCATTGAAACTATGCTATGGGGCAAGCGTTACTATTGAGTTTTTGAATCTTTAAATGATTCTGCGTTGGTGTCATGGTCTTGTGACCACTAATTATTCATTTGCTTTTCTTTATATCCTTGCTATATTCGACTTGTCCTATATTGTACACTATGTCCCATTTTTGTTGAGGCAACAGTATATCTCAGCTATTATTAAAGATAGATATATGCGGTTTTCGCGATCCTTTGTCACTTTTTTGTAAAACTTTCGAATCCACATTTGAAAAATACAAAGTTTGTGCCCAATCTTTAAAACAGTGCTCTAAAAAAATAGTAACTACGCCACTGACTTTTATATAAAAATATCTATTATGAGCAGTTTTCATTTTGTTTTATCTTATACAGGGCCTGAGAAATAATGACATCGCCAAAAGTGAACATCTTCGTTTTCGCCCTGTATTTGAGAAACAAAAGTAGTTGGAATAGTTCTGTTCGTGGATTTGAAAGTTTTACAAAAAAGTGATACAGGGTCGCGAAAACCGCATGTCTCTATCTCTGATTATAGCGGAGATACAATGTAGTCTTAACCAGAATGAGAAACAGTGTACTGTTTGAAAGGACTAATAAAAGTGTATTAGTTTATTTTTTTATTATCTATTGATATTGTCACTCCGGTTCCACAAAAATATTAGCGTAAAACTCTTTAATTTGTTTTTTCAAGGTATTCATAGATGTCATCACACCTAATGAAAGGAGAATTTCCATAAAATCCATCGTTAAAGCAAATCACAGGAGTTCCTATAACAACATTTTCAAATGAATATTGCTTAATTTTTATTTCAACATTATTCAATTTTGACACTTAGGTAATTGAACTGAGTATGAGGAATGAATGGATTGAATATGAGGAATGTGGCTTATACATGTTTCATGGGACTCTATGAGATGTTTAATCTCCCTATGTTGTCGTCACTTATTTATAAAAGTTATCTTTTGAACTGGAAAAAAACACAAAATCCAATTGAAAAATCTCCCTGTCCACCATGAATAATCATTTTTCGAAACATATCACAAAATAAAGCAACAAACACCACTCGATTAGGAATCAGCTGGATTTCGAAGATTCAAAAGTACTAATCTAGAGAATTATCCGATACGTTGATATCACTGGAAGTCTCATACTCAGTCAATGCTCTTGAAAAATTATTTTTAAGAAATAGAAATAATGAAATGTTCGTGGAACATATGAAACGATTTGGGTCGTCAGCTACTGAGGTAAAATCAGGATCTTTTGGTCTCTTCTCCAATCAATAGAGGACTCTTGCATTCAGATACTAAAATTTAATCTTGGCTTCAAGCTTAATCGAACTTTTCATCTTTTAGAAGCTGACTCTATGATCTCCCATCGACGTCCTCTAGATCTGAATTATCTAGATCTTGTAATTAATAACCCTACATCTTCAACTTTTGATTTATGGTTCCGCTACGAGATTGATCATACAATTTTACGTCTTCCGAGGTTTTCAAAGCTTCAATTTCTTCATTTTCAATTAACTGCTTCTAAAATAGGGGACCATCTCTCTAGGATAGATAGAAAACTAAAAAATAATAGGGGTTTATTCAGGAAAAAATTTTCGTAACGCCATCCGCCATACCACTGGGGTGCTAATATTTATTATTCACTTTACAAACCAAGATTGGACATTAGAAAAGTTGAATTTTAAATGTAAAATGTTTTTTTTTCTCTAGCTTTTAACTTTGCAAATTCATTTATGCTTTCAGGAAAATCTGTAATCAGGGGCAAAATAACATTAAAGAATTCAATTCAATTCGCATTCTTGGGGGATAAATCTCTTCCTGCGGAGCAGTTGGTGAATGGTGGGGTAAGAAAAATTCTGATCCGATCTCAAGATTAGGAAAAGTAGTTCGAACTATTATTTACACTGATGTTTTAATAGATGTCACGAACGCCACTAAATTCTTCCTGTGCTACATACATGTGCTGATATTCTTTTTCCAATTCACTTCTGAAGTCATTACTGAAGTTGTGTGAAATTTTTTGGGTACCCTTCATCCTCCCCTACAATACGGCGCCCCCTAAAATTTGGCGCCCTGGGCAAATGCCCAATCTGCCTCTACTGTAGGCCGGGGCCGGAATGTATTGGTTTACCCTTGATACTATGACTTGGCCCCGCTTATGTTTCAAAATAAGGTTTACTGAGGTCGAAACAATTGAAATCCCAGGGCCTTAACGCCTTTTGAGGATTGTACACACTTATATTTTTATATTTTGTTAAATAAGTGGTATCCAAAGTGTACGTATGCATAATAAGTTGGAGGACTTTATTCAGTCATTGTGCTGGTAAAGTAATAGGAGTTTGCCCTGGTTTATTCTTAGCTGTTTCTCAAAAGTCTCAAAAGAGACTGAGATTTAAATTTTATCAATCTCAGTTAATCTCATTTTAAAACATTAGGGGGCCATGTTATACCTCTTATTAACATTTTTGAAACATAGATTAATTCAAAATAGTATTCATCGAAATGAATACCATTTTTAATTCCTCACAGGCTCACAGATCGTTTATCATAAGATAGGAAAAATGATATTAGATTTTGTCACTGAGAGGAGAGATATACCGGTTTCACCCTTATTTGGCATAATCAGTATCCCATACCACTCAGGGAAAAAATCTTCATAAAAACTTCTAGAATTTTTCCGATTTATTCTTTTTCTTGAAAACACTAGTATCAACAGTCCGTATGAAAAAAAAACACACCCCGTAATATTCACAGATTACGTTGAATCCAATATTTTTATAAATAATAAAATGAGCCACTACGCCGTCCAGAGTTTTTCCCGGAAATCAAATGATGTCAGCAAGAAATGTGATTCGGAATTATTTCATTAGCATCTCAATTTATTTCTATGCATGTTATACATTTTAAGCTAATTGAGTGATGCTAGGTAGGTACCGGTTAAGGTCGCAAACATGATTATTTTCTTTAGAAACAGTCACGTTACCTGACTTCTGAATATGCGAGAATAACCATATCAAATTCATATTACGGTTCTGTTTCAATGCCAGGACTGAACACAAAGCCAGACCTCCCAATTCAAATGTTTTGAAATCTATGGAACTACGTAGTTTGATGAGTCTGAGACTAATTGTAAATAATCTAAGAAATGAAAAATTACAGAATCAATTGGTGTGTGAAAAGAATAAGCCGATATCTTTATTTTTTTCAAAACACCAATTACGTACGATTCATCATGAATTACTCCCCAGACACTATCATTAATTGTTTATCGTTCAAGATCTGGCAGATTTTAAGAATTCTTCAAGAAATATCATATCCTCCTGAGTGGAGTAAATAGGAGAGGGATCTTGGTATTTATAGTTATAAATAGAAGATGATTTTGTCAGAGTTAAGTGTTGTTTAGGATATATCAAAGAGTAGAACCTCTTGTTTCATAACTGATTTTGATATCGTACTAGTTATTTTTTGAATAAGTGTAACATTGGAATCTTCCAGTACGGGATGAATCATTTTATAAGTGCAATTGTAAGTGACATTGAATTTCATTGATAGAAAGTTATGTTACATTTGTGTGCAATATTTTAAGGAGATGATGCATATCCAATTTTTTTGCATACGCCTCAAGGCTGAATTTTTTTCTTGGAAAAATTGATTGAATGTTTCTTTCGCCTGGGAAAGATCAGTTAGATATCTATTCTTCATTTTAGATTGCTCATTGCCTCTATGCATTTTGAAGAAATTAACAATGTATTCAGTTAATCGTATCTCTTCGGCTATATTAAAACTGTTCTCGCTATGAATTCAGTTTGGATTTCATAAGGAATGGGCAAAAATATGTATTTCTTTGAAACTTAAGTTGTTTCTCGATGGGCTACAATAAGTATATCTTGATATACAGGTTGTCCCAAACTTGATGAAAAAGGTTCTTCTTAATTTCAGATACAAACGAAAATGGGAGGTTGCACGAATAATATTAAGGAAAAAAATCGTTAAATATTATCTCGCAAACACTTCGTTTTCGAGAAGAACCATGTTTTTGTTCAAGCTTTTTTCTCATAGTATCTGCACTACGCACAAGATATATTGTGATTCTTTATGAACCAATGCTGCGGATGTAAAAAAATAAGCATAAAAACTAATTCAACAAATATTGGGTCAAGAAAATATTTCAATTTTCTATTTTTGTTTATTTGATGTTGGACTCAAATCCTCAACAACCCTACCTCCCGATTTAAATGAATGAAAAAACGAAATAACAACAAATTTCTTACCAGTAATCCTGATGAATGTTCGTGAGCCTATAAATTGCCTATTAAATGAATGAAAAAACGATATAACAACAAATTTCTTACCAGTAATACTGATGAATGTTCGTGAGCCTATAAATTGAAGATGGTATTCATTTCTTTGGTAACTATTTCCAATTTACTTATGTTTCGAATACCATTCCATTATTCGAATTTTTTTTAATTATTTCATTTCCCCTGAAACGGGTAAAATTATTGACCATAGCTTTTAGCAATGATTTTTCATGATAATTTTATTTTCTTAAGGATTTCTAGGAAATTGCGCGGAAGTACATAGGCAAAAATTGTTTAATGTTAGATCAAAGTTTAATTCTACAATTATTAGCAAAAACAAGTTATGGGAAATAAAAGCGGGAAGTTTTCTAGAAAAAATGTCTTCTCTAGAAGTGCAATCACAATTGGCGTGATATAAACTCTGAATGGTCATTTATCTCAAATTTCAACTGTTTGTTTATTCTACAATATATGATATTGAAGATAGTCTCAGGGTCCGGTAAATGTAGTGTTATCTATCACTCGAGGATGCAGTTCACTTGTAATCTCAAGCTGCAAGGACTACTCGCATTTTATAAGATCTTTCTCATTTATTGCTGTAAAATTGTACGGCGGAATCAACAAATCTTCCGGGACTTTGCTAATGCTCACTAACAAAAAAGATGTGAAAAAAAAAAACCTACATTGTTTCTTGTCTTAGCGTTGTGGCTTACAGATTTTTTTTTCTATCCCAATATTTTCACTCTAAATAAAGTATTGCATGCTCGATAAGAAATGAATAAATTTTGTTTGTTAATTGCAGGCAACTAATTATTGCATATTACCCTTAATAAAGCCTATTATATGAGAGCATTATCTGCATTATGTAGGAGCAGACCTTATTATCCCAGCCCAGAAATCAATGTTCCAAAATTATCCTATGCCGTTACACCATCGAAAAGGCGATCGATTTTGTGCACGCTACATAAAACAAGACTCACAATCAAATTATGTACTTTTTTTAGTTTTAATATTGTGAATCCTAATGAATTTTTCTGATTCATGCCTGAATTCATAATGGATTCTATTGATGTCTGGATAACTTGTTATAGTTTGTTGAAGATGAAAACTGCTCTTCAAAGTTTTTCCTACGACTGCAGATGTCAAGAATTTGGTGATTACTGGAAGAAGTGAAGTCAAATTGATTCCTTGTCAAATCTCCTCAGATCTCGAGGGTCATCTACAATTTTTTCATCAATTGAGTGGATTTCTTTGAGTGAAAATGAAAACGGGACCCGCATCGGATTTGATAGAATGAAGTATTTCTTTAATGTCCCCATTGATATAAAAAAAAGAAATAGCGTTTTTTCCTAATAGACGATGAAAGTTCAATATCGTTGATTAATGTAGGTATACAATTCCTTTTCTCTCTTCTCGAGAAGAATGAAATTCAATGATACCTTTCCCTCGAAGTGAATTTCTTTCTCTCCATCTAAGGTAGAATTGCATTTGTTATGTCTTTGAAGAGTTATAAATTATATTTCGATTTTTGCTTTCATCTGCAAAAATATCCGTGCATGGTTCCTTGAATTTTACTTTTGTTTCGACCTTGAAGTTGATTCATAATATTTTTTAGAGGATCAAACCGATGACTTGATCATATTCTTGTAGCATTTACGTTAATTAAGAAGGTACAGTGGCGGCCTTACCCATTGAGAGGCTCCGGACTGCAGATCTTTGCGAGGCCCTTTTGTCCTTCGTGAAAAGTATGTGATGCGAAAGTAGGTTTGTTTTATGTATTTGTCATTTTTGACGAGAAATGCTAGAGTTCCACTAATAACAAATAAATAAAATTTTATTTTTGAAATATTTTATATTTCACATTGAAAAGAGATATTATAATTTTTGAAACTGATATTCGGGGCTTTTCTTAGATTAGAATCTTTACTTAAAGCACAATAATTATCAAATGAATGAGCTTCCTCATTTCCGGCTGAAAGAATAGCAAAGGTTGACATCTCGCCCGATCATGTGTGGTGGCAATACTTCTCAGGACTATTTCGATAGTGGGGTAAGCTTCATTTAATTTCAGCACCGAGATATTGTTGTCGTTATCTTTCATACACACTGATGGACATTATACAGTTCTTCGTTCAATTCATGTCCATCAATATCATCCTATTGTCCTACAGTCACAGATCGAAACTCATAGGGTCACTTCCTCTCAACATCATGTGCAGTATGTTAATGGCAATGAATCAGCAAATCAACATTTTGCAACCAGTCATTGATGAAAAAGAAAATTCTTTGCCTTTACAGAGGCCACATCGAGAACATTTTTGAAACATAGATGAATTCAAAATAGTAATCATCGAAATGAATACCATTTTCTATTCCCAGGCTCAGAGATCTTTTATCATGAGGTTGGAGAAATGGAGCCAGCTAGGCTCCTTTAAGGATATGAGTGATGGAATAATGAAATAACTGTTGCTCCGGAGTGGGGAGAAATTACATTAGCTATAATGAAGATCTCATATCATCAAGGTCTTTGATTACGTTGAACTTGGAAGATCTTTGGAAATTTCCGAGGAATGCGGAATAAGGGACACACAGTTTGAACTTCTGAAGAGTTTTTCAACACCTAGAAAACAGAGAGGTGACCTAGAGGCCAATCGTGAATAATTTACATGGGATACTGTGGTTATAACCTTGGGTGTTCCGCAGGGCTGCATTGCGGGTCCACTTTTATTGATTGCATACATAAATAGTTCGAATTGCTGATTGTTTGCTGATGACACAAAATACTTGATCCGATCTCTTTTGTATCACTTTTTCCATCGATGGTTCAAATGTTGATATGAACCTAATATACCAATTGAAATCCTGTCATCAATTTGCAAAAGTATCAATGTATGTGGTTTTTTGAAAGGGCAGTATTCTACGCCGATACACGTTCTCTATAGTTGTTTGTGCTAGGTTGGAGATTAAGGGTTTTTGGGACTGGTTCTTGATAAAAATCTGAATGAGTGGGGTTCCCATATTGGGCATTCGAGGTATACTTAACACTACTTGCCATGTAGTGTTTATGTTGAGGAGCCAAATTGTTTTTGCACTCATAAATTTGGTGTATTAAGCTAATTTATTATGAATTATCTTTTGAGGTAGTTCCACTTCAGACACCATTGTCGTAAATTGGAAGAAAGCATTGAGTACTATTTAATTTAAGGTTATAAATAGAGTTGAGGAGGAGTGCCCAAGAGAAATAATCTTTTGCGTTGATATTACTTGGTCCTGTATAAAAAAGATGAAAGAAACCCACTGTCTTAGGAAACAGTTCTCCAGTGGTCAACCAATGAAGTTGTCGGCACAATCCTGGTTATCATTATTATTATTATTTTGTATTCTCGAGACATATTCAAGAAAATTAGAAACGAATAGATTTTTCCGCACCATTTTCAACTTCCACTGAAAAAATGTTGAATATGTACAGGGTGATTGTTTATATTTTACTCAACAGCTATTTCAGTTAATATTGGTCGTACGAAAACGTTTGAATGGGCAAATTTGAAGTATTTTTCATGGGCATTCAGAATTCAGTACTAAGAAATTCATAAAAGCATCGGAAACCTGAAAATTTGTTGTGAACTATTGTTTTTTGAATGGTACACCCTGTATTTTATTTTTCTAATCGGTAGAGCTGTTTCTTCTGATTTCAAATATATATTCTTTATTGAGGTTGATTTCAGCAGCGTTTGGAAAATATAGATTTTTTCGTCTTAATCTAAGGCAGCTGTGAAAGGCCACTCGAGAATATGTGATTTCTTTATATCGAAGTTCTTCAAGTTCTATTCTATGGCCTCCTGATAGTCCCTACTTAACCTCCTTGGACACTTTTTATGGGGATATTTGAAATATAAAGTGTATATGGCCTCTTCGCAAAATATCAGAGAGATTATTTTCAGAATGGAGAAAGAAATAATTGAAAACCTCAATATATTCCATACTTGGTAAGGAAAACCTTAAAAAAATAAATTAAAAGATATCGACTGTGTGTAGTCATATATGAGGGTCATTTGAACACTTAATTCAACTTTTAGTTAATATATAAATCCACGTTTCCTTTAATATAAAGAAATCGCATCGTTATCGTGTGGCATTCCACAGCTGACTTAGATTTAGAAGAAACTATCTTTATTTTTCAAAAACTGCCGAAATTAACCTGAATAAAGTATATATATATATTTGAAATCAGAAGAAAGAGCTCTACCGATTAGAAAAATAAAATACAGGTTGTACCATTTGAATAACAATAGTTCACAACAAATTTTCAGGTTTTCGATACCTTTATGAATTTCTAAGTACTGAATTCTGAATACCCATGGAAATACTTCAAATTTACACACTCAAACGTTTTTGTACAACCAATATTAACTGAGATAGCTATTGAGTAAAATATAAACAATCACAGTGTATAAACCCTAAATTCATGCGACAAAATTCAGGTGGTGAATACTCGTACGAAATTAAAATGGGTCTATCCTATAACAAAATTTTCTAAAACCTTCCCCTTTCTGAGATATCACCCTTTGACGGTGGTGACTAAAATTCAGTCTTTATTTTTCTTTCTGAAATTCCAGTAAAACTAGAAACCTGAAATTCTGTAATTTTCGTGCATTCACAAAGAACTAATCGGGGGTAATTTTTCATGAAATAAAATTATAAATGAAAATCCTTGTTTTGTGTACAACCTTTTTTAAATTTTTTTCTCAAAAAAAAAGTTGAGGACAAAAATCATGTTTTATAATTATTTTAATGAATTGAATGGAAAAAAGTGAAGATGTAAAATGTGGAAGGATTCATAATAAATGATGGAAATGACCACCTCCCACCTCCAGTCCAATTACACGAACATAGTCTCCGTGTCATGAATTGCCGTGTCTATCGGAATTTGGGAAAAAAAAATTGAAACTGAATTTATTTATTTATTTATAAAATTCGCTTCAACCACAAGGGTTATTAGCGATGGAATAATAATGATACATAATAAATTAACACTAAATTAAATCATTTTTGTCAAATGTACACTGTTGAGAAAGTTCATAATATTTTTAAGTTCACACTTTTCCATCAAAATGTCTTTCAAAGTCCCCTGAATTTTAGTCGCCTTTCAAGAGTAACATCTCGGAAAGGAGTGGGCTGAGGAAATTTTGTATAATTACCAAGAAAGTTCCAACAAATTTCAAAGTTGTTGAAAATATCCAACCTTCTTATTAAAAGTGCGAGTGTAAATGTCGTCAATGCCTGACCCCTGCTATTACCCCATTTCTTCATATTTTGTTTTTCTACCTTTGCTGTCACTTTTTTTATGTGCCTATTTATACCCAGAATGGGAGTTATAGACAGGGAAAAAAACAAACAAAATTAGAATTGATTTCCAATATCAATCTCAACCCAATTGAGTTTTATTTATTTTTCTTGAAGTTATTGTGGAATTGCATGAATGAATCCTTATTAGACTCCATGTTTTCCTTCATTTTCTACAACGTAATTAATAAATTCAACTGGTTCGAAACTATCAGTTTTTCGACCAACTTTCTTTGAAATAACTGAGGTTATCTTACAAAAAACAAGTGCAATTATTGTGTTCATATATGTTTTTCGGTGGCAAAAATTATGAAATCAAGAAACTTTGTAAGGAATAATCCGATTCTAACTTATTACAGCAGATTCTGTTGGAAATAGCTAGATTGGCTCAGTTTAATACGCTGCTCTGCTTATTTGTGTGTTTCTATGACAGAGAGTCTCAACTTTTGTACTCAATACTGAATCAAATTCAATACTGTCTTTTATTTTGCCATTAATATATGAGTGAATTCAAAGCAGCGAAAAATAAATTTGATTCATTCCTTATGAATGGAGTAATACCTCTATAACCTCTATACCTATATGAGAAAGATAAATTACAATTGTTCAGTTCAGAAAGGGTGTGTAAACATTTTGCAGTTTTTCCTGGGAATCATATGTCTATCTCTACAAGAGGACATCAATCTGACAGATTTGGATCCACAAGATGCTCAACAAATCATCGAACAACAAGATAATAGCCTCAAGTATGCCCCAAAAGTAGAATCGAACGTCCCAGCTGTCAGATATCTTGGAAACGAGAAACATAATGTTGTTGAAGATATCTACTTGGCCAACCAGTATCATGGTCAGGATGGTTTAGGCGGATATCTTTATGGGTATTCGGTACCCGATATAGCAAAAACTGAGAAGAAAAAAGCGGGGGGAGATCTTAGAGGTGCCTATAATTATATCGCAGGAAATGGACAAGAAATAAAGGTGAATAATTCTCCAGAGAATATTTTTCTGATATCGATAATTATAGATGAACACATTTATCATTATAATTACAATTCATACTAAATTTTCTTCGAGAAATTTATTATTTTTTGCCAATATAGGTTGAGTACTGGGATGATGGAACAGGTTTCCATCAAATAGACAACGTCCCAAAAAATCTACCTGAAGATCTACCAGCTGTCAAAGCCGAAAAAGAAAGATTCCTCAAGAGATGGCAGGAGGAAGCTGAAAGAAATTCACGCCCTGTAGAGTAAGTTATTGAGGAAAATATTTTTGCAAGCATTCGAATGACTTTTAACAATTCCAGGGATCCTTATAACAGTGAAGGTCAGTACAAAGAAGGACCCCTCTCAGTTCAAGGACAACTGCAACGTCAACAACAGTTCGCTGCTCAATTTGGTAAATCTGCAGCTTACAAACAATCAGAAGGATCGGCTTCCCAACAGAGTGCCGTATTTCAATCGAATTTAGCTGCACAAACTTATAACGCGAACTATCAACCTTACCAGGGAAAAGATCAACAAAATCAAGGTGCATACCAACCCAAACATTCCAGTGCTTATACAAAGGGTCCACAAGCAGGCACAGGTTATGGCCAAAGTCAATTAGGTGGAGGCTATGGCTCTGCAGGTAATGGAGGTTATGGAGGACAATCTTCTGGAGGCTACGGGCAAGGCCAGTCGGCTTACGGAAGTCAGGTAGGATATGGCAGCGGAAGTACAGGACAAGGAAGCGTAGGATACGGAAGTCAATCAGGATATGGCGCCCAAAAACCCGCAAGTTCCTCTGGTTATGGTGGTGCTACAGGTTATGGTGGACAAGTTACTAGTAGTCCGTCCGGTTATGGTAGCTCAGGAGGATATGGCAGTCAACCTTCAGGTGGAACCTATGGAGGGCAAACTTCTTCAGGATATGGTGGTTCTGGAGGATATGGCGCAAAACCTTCAGGATATGGAGGGCAAAGTGCTCCAGGATATGGCAATACTGGAGGGTACGGAAGTCAACCTTCAGGAGGATCATCAACATATGGAGCTCAACCTTCTTCAGGATACGGAGGATCAAGCGGTTACGGTGCAAAACCTCCAGGTGGTTCTTCAGGTTACGGAGGACAAACTTCTTCAGGGTATGGACAATCTTCAGGGGCTTATTTAGGACAGTCTAGTCAGAACGTGAATAAATATGCAGCTGTACAAAGTTCCCCATACGGACAAGCTCAGACTCACAGCAAATATATCTCTAATCAAGGACAAGAAGATGATGGATCTTATAAACCGGAAAAAGATGAAGAACAAGGTCCACCTAAGGGATTCTTCTATAAATTCGATTATCCAGTTGGTATTATTGTGTCGAAACAAGGTCCAGCTCAGGGTGCTTCATATGGTCAAGACGGTAGTGGATACCAAGATAAGCTAAAAGGGCATGGATCGTATTAAAAATTCAAATTTTTTTAAAGTAAACAGAACTTGAATTAATAAATACATCACTTTATTTATTATTGTACATATAAATCCATCAGTGTTTATGAATTGACTTATAAATCGAACACAACTACATAATTTAAATGAGTAATTAAATAGAAAATAAATAGGTAGGTATATGAGCTGATCAAGTTAATTTCACATTTGAATAATAATAATGCGTTATCTACTAATAAATTAGGAATAAATTATTTTCAAGACATTTAATTATGAAAGTTCCGAAAATTATTTCTCGGAAAGTTTTTGAATCATTATCAAGAGGATGTGCACGATTTACTTCCAATCAGATGATTTCATTAGACAAAATTGCAGAATACATTTGTACTTATTGATTGGAATTCCGTAGTAGACTATGAATATTAATGTTTGCGGGGTGATGATTCGTGAAAATCTTTTTAGTGATTCAACAAAGAAAAAAACTAATGACCAATGAGATACTGAATTGTAGTGATGAATGAACTAAATTACAAAGCTTTGATAGGTGAAAAAAATAATGCAATTTAGGGATACGTGAATAATTCAGCCGCATCAGGAATACTTTCAACTATATCTCCTTGTTTCTGAGGTTTCAAAATGATCAATTTTTGGGGAGGCTTCTGATTGCCTTGGGATCCAACTATTGGAAGTCTATTTATTATGGGAAATTTTTGCCCAACAGAAGATAGGAAGCTCTGAAATCCCTGTCCCACGTTTTGTCCAACAGTCTGAATGCCTTGCCCTATATTTTGTCCGAATTCTTGCACTCCGTTAGAGACGTTTGATATTACTTGGGGTACATTAACTTCTATAGGAAAAAATTGGGAATTTTGGATCCAGCCTGCAATTATACCTTGTCTACTTTCTGTTCCTTGGACGTCTCTGTGAAAAAAAATAAATTAGTGTTTGGGAAACGTCAGATGTAGGGGTGCGCGGGGTAATCGGAGCGATCGGGAAATGGGAGCTATGGTGATTTAAAGGAATGTAGGCAAATTCAATTATTTGTAATAAACACACGTATGCCTTCACCTGAGTGGTATGAGCTGTTAGTGTCTTGCGTTCAGTCAGGAAGTATATATTCGTTTGTTATCGCTCCGCGCTTGTAAAAAACTATGGATTTGCACCGCTAAGGTAAGCATGATATTTTATTCTTATTTCATCATGTTTATATTCATTAAATTCGTAGATCCATTCCCTAAAGAACTTTTTTGTTCAATTGCGATTGAAATTAGGGTTGTATTGTAAAGGACAAAAGATCCTTGCGGTCCAAGTTCCCGGAAGGCTGAACGTAGCCACAACGACCCCTGTTCAGGGTTATATTGTTTATATCATTATTTTTCAGAATGGTAGTCAGCGGGAAATGGGAGCCTAGGATCTCATAAGAGGAATCTTTAAGTGCAATTTGTTTTGACACAGGAAAAAATGTGCAGATGTGGTACCGATGCAGAAGTTTCGTTATAGTCCAGCTTCTTATATTTGTTCCTTTTGTTTGGATCCGCGAGATATGTTTTTTCTCTAATATCGTTGGGCTACGCGCATTCCCTTTAGTTCCAACCGCCCGGAGTATGAGGAGAGACTTAGGATATTCCATTTAACACCTTTTCAAGATCGCCGAATGAGAGGTGACCTAATATTTAGCTTCCGAGCAATGAATGGCATATTGGGAGTCAACCTTACATCTTTATTCACCCGAAACACGAACAACTTGCGAGGGAAAACTTCAGAACAGCTCAGCGGCAAAGTTTCCTTGTTAATAGAATTTTTTATATCTGGAACGGTTTGCCTGCTGATGCGGCCAGTGTAAACTCATTCAAAAACAAACTCGACCAATTTCGTTCATCTCTTGCATAAATGGATGTTTCAGTGAATCTGAATTACTGGTTTATTTAAATTTTAATTTCATGTTATATCACTTTTATTTGTTTTTCTGGGCCTCAAAGACGTAGTCTCGGCTCTTATTATAAAAATAATAATAATAATAATAATATTCTTAAAAAATAGATTATTTTATTTTTGTTGCAATGAATAATTCGTAGTTACTATGTTTAGTTAAAATTTTAAGCAATAATTATTATTATGGCTCTCATTTTCATGTGTCGTTTAATGAGAGCGATTGACTTTTTTCGTAGAACTGTTATTCTACCACAATACAGGAGTGTGAATGAATTCTTAGTGTGATTAGATCATACCCGTATTATTGTTCTAAGAGTTCTCAATGAAAAATTATAAAAAGGTTAATAAATATGAAGTTTTCCCTTAGTAGGCTCCCATTACCCTGCGCTCCCCCCTATCAGTTGAAGAGTGCCAGATCTAGATCTCTAATTGCCTGAAAACTGATTTATGGTGTGAGTACGAAAACTATAAGACGAAATTGCAATATGTCATGTTATGTTTGTGAAGTATAATGAAGAATATAGTCCATTATATACAGAGTGTCCAGAAGTCGACCGGAATCAAATCACTGGCTGAGTCATCATAAAAATATTTCAAAAAATTGTATTTTCCAAATTATATTGCATTTTCTATTATTCGAGGAAATACACAACTTGTGATTATTCTCGAACTCCCGTTGCTACAATTTTTTACTTTTTTTCAAATTTTATTTTATTTATTTTTCCTATGTTATTTATATAAGAATACTTTATATTCTTTCGGTTACATGTCCATCATAAATGAATGCACTAGACCTGACGGAAATTCCTGCATAGATCATATATTCCTAAGAAAAGTAAATCTCGAAAATCGATTAGATCATATAAACGGATACGTATTGCAATATCTTATTACTGATCATTTTCCAACCATTTTGATTATAGATTCAGAACATAAAACTCTGTTACATAAAAACGAGAAAAAAAAGGTGAAGAAATATATAAACTATGTGAAATTAAGAGATGATTTACAAAATGAAACATGGTCACTAATGTATGAAAAAGAGAACGTGAATGACATGACTTGCTTCTTTATTGAAATTTTAAATAATCATATAAATAACAACGCACATTCCGTAATTATAAGAAATAATGAGTCTTCTCGTAAAAAATGGATTAGTCCTAGTATAATAAAAGCAATTAATATAAAAAATAATCTCTATATGCAGTTAAAAAAAGATCCTAATAATATAACCTTGAAATCTAAATATAATAAATGTAAGAATGAAACTCGAAAACTAATAAATAATTCAAAGCAAGACTATGTACAGAAAATAATATGTGGAACTCAAAATGAATCTAAGGCTATGTGGAAAGGTATGAATTATTTGTGCGGAAATCCGAAAGATACTAAAATAGAAATTCAACAAATCAAGTATGAAGCAGTGGTCCACGAAGATAAGACAGACATAGCTAATTTATTCAATAAACATTTCAGTGGTATAGGAAAACTTTATGCTGATAGAATCGATCCACCTAAAGAGTATAAAGAAATAGATACTTTTCAAGGTAATTCATTCTACTTATTTCCCGTCGACACTATAGAAGTGCAAGATATAATAAGTCAGCTAAAGTCGGGAAAGGCTGCTGGTCATGATTCCATAAGAGCTGAAACTTTGAAAGAGATCAAAATGGAAATAGCGGCACCCTTAGCCTATCTCATAAACTACTGTTTTGAGAAAGAATGCTTTCCTGATACGTTGAAGAAAGGTATAATCAAGCCAGTATACAAATGCGGAGACCGATCCGAAGTTACGAACTACAGACCCATCTCTCTGATATCGAACCTGGCAAAGATAGTTGAAAAGGCTATAAAAACACGCATTATGGGTTACCTGAAAAAATTTAATATCATTGACAAAAAACAATGCGGATTTGTTGAAGGAAAATCAACCGAAGATGCCATAAGAGAACTAACAGGAAAACTTTACGAAAGTCTGGATAAAACGATCCCTTCACTTTGTATATTTATAGATTTATGTAAGGCATTTGATACAGTGTGCCATATTCGACTGCTCAAAAAATTGAAAATTTATGGATTTAGAGGTTCGATGTACAAATTATTGAAAAGCTATTTATCAAATAGAAAACAGGTTGTGGAGATTGGAGAAACAAGGAGCCAAGAAGAGAAAATTACATACGGAGTTCCACAAGGTACTGTCTTGGGTCCTGTTCTATTTCTCATTTATGTAAATAGCTTACTCAAAATGAAACAGTCTGAAGGTGCGATCTGCTTTGCTGATGATGCCGTTATCCAATATCAGGGTAAAACATGGGGTGAATTGAGAGAAAAAGTTCAGATAGAATTTCCACATATAATAAATTGGTTCAAGCATAATAAACTAACATTAAATACCGACAAGACTAAATATATGGTGTTCAGCTCTTATGCCTCGAGCCTTCCAGATCTGGGAGATCTTGTTTTTGATGATGGAATATGTATAGCTGAAACAAAGTACATGAAATATCTAGGAATAACAATTGATACACAAATGATATGGAGCGAACATATAAAAAATGTTGTGAACAAGCTAAGAAATCTTCTTTTCAAGTTCAGGTATTTGAGTAATCATCTGATCTCAAAAAAGCATTTAAAAATTTTCTATCAAGCTTTGGTTGAGTCCCAGATCACCTACGGGATAGTTGGATGGGGTGGTACATATAATATCCACATCAAACCGTTAGAAATCATCCAGAAATGGTTTTTGAAAATAATTCATAAGAAAAACCGTACTTTTTCAAGCCAAAGGTTGTTTAAAGAAGCAAAAGTACCAGATGTAAGGCAATTGTATGCTTTGAAGATCCTGTCAAACGTCATATTGGGGAGGATACCTATGGTAACATTAAATCATGACTATACCACTAGAGGAAGATATACTTACCCACCATTTATGTGTAACAAAAGTATAGGCCAAAGAAGTTTCGCATATCTTGCACCAAAAATTTTCAATACAATTCCTGATCATATAAAAAATATAACAAATATTAAGAAATTTAAAAGACAATTGAAGGCTTGGATGAACCATGGAAATAGACAAATAATACACAGATTGATAAATAATAATTGAACAATAGAAACCTAGTTCCGACTCTCATCTAATATAAAAAAAAAGGAAAGAGACTAAAAAATACCGATTAGAAGAAAAAAAAAAGCCCGAACACGACAGAATAATACCTGATGAAGACAAGAAGTGATACTCGAATGTGACAAAAAAAAAAAAACTTTACCCAATTACGACAAAAACAATACCGGAACATTGTCCCTCCTGGAATGTAAACAGAATATTTTTATGTTGTATTTTTGTTCTACCTCAAGGAACAGTACTAAGAATTATTTTTACTTTAAAGTCACGAACAGGTTGTAATATAATTCACCTCTGTGATGTTTTTCGTTTATTTTTCGAAATAAACTTTATTATTATTATTATTATTATTATTTCTCAAAACTCTCAGGAATTTCATAATTCCTCGAAATATGATTGATATGGACTTATAGGTACGTTTCCATAGCAACCAAACACCCAATAGTTGCGATTTCTATCAAATTTTGTTTTTATTAATCACTACAGGAGAAAAGATTGTGGAACTGTTATAACATGCAAATACAATATCCTACATATATCATTATAAATAATCGTAGAAAAAATTATATGTTCAGCTCGGCAGTAAAGTAGATTGCCTTAGCTTGATTTCTAGCGGAGCGTCAATCTCCTACTTTGCTGACTAGTAAAACAAATAACTAATATTTTGCATTATGTGATATCAAGTACCCATACCAATAGACTATTTTTTAGGCAGAAAATTAAAATTGTTGCTGACTGGTGTTTAAGCTTTTTGCAGGCTGCGCAACTTCGTGCTAGGGAGGAATGGATAATTGCAAAACTACTATTATCATGTGAGAGGTTGACATTTTTGACGAGGTGGGTAATATGAAATCATGGATTGACTGACATAATTGAAGAACATCTTTTTTTCATGCAAATTGTAATTTTTTTAATGGAAAAGAAATCTTTCTCAAAAAGTTCTAAGCAAAACGGTCCTCCTAGCATTCCTCTAAAATGTTCAGAGAATTTTTGTGATGTAGAAGTACTAATAATGAATCATCAATATTCGACCGACAAAAAACTTCTGAAAGCACTAATGGGAGAATATGATCAAGATAACGATGTTTTCATATAATGAAAATTGATAATCCTGTTGTAATATTTCTACACAAGTTAGGTTACTCTCCAAATTTAATCATTTTCCAGTTTTAAATTTCATTGAACATTCTGTATGAATATAAGATTCCAGTCGGGTGTTCATAACAACGTTCGGTAATATACTATTTAATATTTGATTAATCAATATGAAAACAAAATAATAAAATCATGATCATACCCAATTGGTACTAGCACATATCCCCTAGGCATCAATGGCACTGCACTTGACAGACAAATGATCAGAATTGAAGCCAACACTCCAAAAAAAATTTTTGTCGAAAACATTTTATACTGATTCTACACCACTTCGAGTTGATTTTATAAATAAAAACTTTTGAATTTTAAGGTTTGAAATGTTCAAGGAATCTCAATCGATTCATCCTCTCGACTGGATAGCTTTATAACCGGTCAAGGTACCTAAAAAACGAGATGTCTGCTTTTGCTGAAGAGCTCATTGAAACAGTTAGGTTGAAGATGGTGATGAGAGACGAAATTGGGTTTACGGAGTAGAGTTTGACCAATATATATAAGGATCTGAATATATATATTTTTGGTCATAGGCGTGCATTACTACTTTCCTGATGTGATAATGCTGTCAGAAAAATTAAAGGTGGGAAGGTGTCACAAAAATTCATGACAATACTGTAATGTTTTTCTTAGATTAACAATAAAAACAATAGTTTGGTTGAGACTTTCGCGGCCATCGTTGAATATCACCTGTTCTTTCGAACATTTCGGCCGTCGTTGTGGATTAGTTCTAGACCTTTTGCCAGTTCGAGTATCTGGCATCTTCAGGAGTTATATTTCAGGAGATGTTTCCGCTGACAATAAGAACAATGTATTTCGGAATCGAATGAATGAGTGGGTGAATTTTACTTAGAAACTTTTTGAATTGAATTATCTTTACTAGCTCCGAATGTAATTCCTGTCCATCTAGAATCGAAGTTCGCAATTGGGGACACGTGAAGAGTTGCCAACGAGAGATTCAAAGGATGCCAAGAACAGCATTTTTCTTCTTGAAAAACGACTGAATTAAAAATCACAATCACATATTCATTTATTCTTTGGTAGCTACGTTGATACTCCACATCTTCAGTCTACATGAAATTTCAAGTAATCAAAGTGGCACAATTCTATATGAATTGTAATGATAAAATGTTGGAAAAGCTCTGATCACCCTTGTTTTGAAAGCCTTTCAAATTGTAAAATATTTCAGAGGGCGGTGTGTTTATATCCTCTCTTATTTCATACTGTCCTAAATATTCTATTCCTTACTGATGGTCTGAGAGTCCTGATGAGTTACTGGAATGTTAATTAAAATTTAATGCTTCATTAAAAATTTGGCAATGGACGTTCTCGCATATCAGCGGTATCCAGGATGTCTTGTAAAGTTGAAAAAATTTATCTTAGAGTATTTTCACTTATTCATGACATTTTGATTCCAGTCAACTACGATTTTCATAATGTGAATATATGTGTATCTAATCATGAACTTTATTCGGACTTATTTATTGTAACTTCGTTTTAACTTTCATTTTTAGATCTTTTTCAACATCTAAATTTGAAGGCAAGAGGGATATGAATATATGTACACACTTTCAAGACGGAGACGTATATTTATATCTTTTTTCCGTAAATTTCTGAGAACTTAGTTGTTGTGTTGAACAAAGGCAATACTTGAGGAATTTACTGAACATAAATTGAAAAACCCAAAGTATAGGTGTCTTTAGCAGATATTTGAATCCGCCAGTTGTGAATACAGAATAAATAATTACCGCAATTACTCAGATACCAGAATCCCATTAATCCATTTCACATATTGAAATAAAAAGTTATATTTATACAAGAAAATAAAAAAAAATTGGATAAACGATAACTGATTTTATTGTATATTTGTAGAAACCTAATTTCCGAACTTTGTGAGTAACTGTAGGTAGACTACCTATCTATGTACGCTACTGGTCTCTAATATGCAAGTTATATGCTAGAGATGAAAGCGTTTCCATTCTTCTTAAGGTATTCCACTGTTTATCGATTTAATTTCCAATTTCATCGTATAACGGATGTCACATTTGAAGGCTTTGTTTGGACCGTAATTAATTAATAGAGACAGAAATGCGTTATCTGAAAGTTCGTATTCAATAAGGTTCTTGCAAGAACCTTATTGAATACTATCATGATAGTTTCCCATCCAATGAGGTAATTAGCCAAACAAAGAGAAAATAAGAGATTGAAGTGAAAAGGCTCATTTTGAGATGAAGTTCTCTTTTTTATAGTTTCTGGGAAATAATCCACATTTTCATTTCATATTCATTTTATTTCCAGATGGCCATCAAACCAGTTCGATATAAAATTCTTTTTCTATCATTAGGTTGATTTGTAAATACTTAGTGAATAGGTTTGAATTTCAAGAATTCTTCAAATTAATAAATTCATAACTCCAGCGACATACTTTTGGTAGTGTTACTTCAGTTTCACTTGAAATATATCGATTATATCTGGCCCTATTGCACTCCGAAATGATCTGTTTGTTTTAAATTGAATATTGAATGAATGTTGCAAAGGTCATCAACTACATCCAACATAAAATACAAAATTATTATAAAGGTGAAAAAATATTTTCTAATATATAATTTATTGTTTCATATTGAATTTCGGATTAATTTTATATTTCCTGAAATATTAAATGGAACTCTGTGATTTTATATTTCTGCCCTAAGTCTGAAAAAATGTAAAATGATATAAATCAACAACAAAGCGAAAAAGAGAAAAAAATCAAATGAAGGGTAAAAAAGTATTTTACTCATGAGAATTTATAAATATCTAGGATCAAATTATTCTTATTAAATTAAGTTCTGATTAGTAGCTTTACTTAAAATACGAATGCGTGGGAATTTTTTATATTGAAGTCATCCGATCGCATATACCGTTTCTGAGAACATGTGTAACATTTGAAGGCTTTGTTTGGGCTTTGATTTGTCAAAAAATGAAGGAGTTCATTTAGGACCTAATTGTAGATAACTCACCAATTTTGTAAATAACATATTGATTGTTATTTATTGAAAAAGGGGGAGCAGCTTCAGTAATTTTCTCGAATAACAATTCTGTCGAGTTGTCTTCGTCCACATATTCAAAATTGTCATATTTGCTGGTCGTTGGGACAGCTTCATCTTCTTCAACTACAGCTGCTTGGATTGCCGTTGTTGTTGAAGGTGTTCCATAAAATAATTCCTGCTCTGCTGGACTCAGGGTATAAACAGGTTTTTCCCAGGTTTGCGGCCTACTCAAATCTTCGTGCACGTAATTCGAATTCGCTGCCTGGATCCTCTGGAGGAAATATTCCAAAATTGGAGGTAATTTGCTCACCGATGTCGTTTCGTTGTTCGCGAAAAACTTCACCGGGCCCACTATGACCAAGTTAATCGCTGACGATGGTTCAAACAAAAGAATACAGAAAACTATCATAAGATTCAACTTCATTTTTGTTAGGAGAAACGACGTTTCTTGATTGCTGTTTATTTGGAACTCTGAAGATTTCACATCACAGCAAAGAAGAATGTGTGTTGAAGTGGAACATGTTACCGGTTCACCCGGATATTTATATGCCACAATATTTCTGAAAAGAGCTGCTACTAAAAATCCGTGAATCGTCGAATAGTCTGAAAAAGAAGAGTCATATTCTTCAGTCTTCTAGATATTTTCACCGTTCTGTTTGAAACACACGACTATCGAATGAGAAATCGTTCAGGGAGCTAGAATCGGTTTTTCTCCTATATTTCAGTCCTTAGTTACATTTTGGATGTATTGATGACTATTACTTCAGATCGTGGACCAGATTCAACACAATATGTATAGGCATTAAAGCGCTGTCATGAGCGGTCCTAGAGAGATTCATAAGAATCTCTCGGACTTTTTTCAAAAATATATTATAGGGATATAAGGAACTCTTGAAAAACTACGCTTATTTTTTCCTTACAAACTGATATTTGAGTGAAAAAATTCTGTTTTCATTTGAAAAAAATCAAATTTTTGGCTATTTTCGAATTTTAACTTTGAGACTCTCATTTTACCTTCCAGTATATCAAAACTTTATGTTCTTTACAAAGTGATGTTGAATATCATTTCGGTAACCCATTTCAAGAATTAGATCTGAGGTAATTTATTTCGCTTTAACCATTCTACTCCAGAGTCATACATATAGATTCAAATCAAAGACTACTCACATATGCAGATCCAATAAAGTTCTTCAATAAACCACTTTCTTCGACTTCTGCAATGCCAGAAAAATGCGAAGAAAGCAGATTTATTATATCATAAAGTAGTGATGATGTGCTAGTCCACTCAGATATCTCAAATGTCAGTGCATCAGGTATGTTAAAAATGTTTACTATAAATAATTGACTCAGTTAACGTTCTATCTGTTAGTATATCAAAATTGAAGTTCACTTTGTTTTTATTTGCAGAGATATTCTCTCATAACGTACAGTTGGATCAGACACCCAAACAAGGTCGCAGAATTTTCAGAAACAAAGAACATTTATCCATTAGTAACACTTTCTTGTGTCCAACCTTAATTGAATGGAGATGGTACCTTGAGAAGAAGAAGAAGTAACACGTCACCAAGGAAGAAGAAATCGGTAAAGATTATTCAGCAAAAAGAAAGACCATTTTTCCAAGCTCAAAAAACAGTGTATAGGTGTAGGGAAAAGTCTAGGACATTGCGGAGTGTTTTCGAGTTGTCTGATACCACAGAGGTTCAAAGTTTGTACGAAAACATGCCCAAAACAACCTGGAACTTCATGATGTCGCAATTGGGTTGTCCATGTCCCAAAGTAAAGGGTGCAAGAGGCAGAAGATGGACCCTAGACGACAAAATTATGTCGCCATTATTATTAAAGAAGAGTCCTAGATGTTACAAATAACAATACTGTTTTGAGCTTGCTGAAAAAAAGCCCTTGAATCCTGGCATAAAAAGAAATATTTTTGAACGCATATATGAAAATATCAAAGAGGATATTGATCGCTGTTGGGTGTTGGTGTTTGATGAAATGGACATCAAAGAAAACCTATGTTATGATAAGGGTCAGAGAAAAATTATTTGCCTTGATTATCTTGGTAAAGAAAAGCACTGCCAGAAAAGTTATAGTTTTTATGGTGGTGGGACTAAACCGTAAATGTATTAGTTTTTGTTTTATATGTAAGTTGATCGAGTTTTAATGAAAATTACAATAAATCAATCATTCATAAGTCGTATTTTCGTTTTTTTTTCACGCAACTATATTAATAGGAATAATCCACATGGCAAAAATTTCAGCTTTTATTTTATGGTTACGCGAAATCGCTCCAATACATAAAAGCAGTAATAAAACAGAAATGAATAATTCGGCCCAAGAAATCGATTTATCATGGTTTCAGGTCGGAGAAAAATACAGAAATATGAATAAAAATCGTTTCAAGAAATGCGATGGCAATCTGAGCGACTCACAGATAGATTTCATTCTCTATGTATACAAAATTCCATCGAAATGCTTACGAAGGCCTGGAGTTTCGTTTTCTCCACGAAAGCATTTTCTATTTGGTGTGACTCCTGATGTATTTTCCAAATTCGAATCCATAATCCTTGATCGTTGATCGATTCTTGGTTTTTATGAATAAAAGTTTTGCAAAGGTAACTCACGACACAGATTTTTCAGAACAATGTGCGCTAAAAATAGATGCATAGAAAAATCGATAATTCCGATCAAATTTATTCGGCAATCTGTCATTCTAATCCAACTAATCAAAAAGTATTGAGTTAATGAATAATAAATCCATACTTGGAGAAATTTTCAATTTTACCTAGATTATTTTTGAAAAATTAGAAATCCCTATCATATCTGAGGCCTATTGCAGATTGCACCAAACTACTTTGCCACTTTTCAGTTTGCACTTTTCAATTCCGAATTAGTTTTGTGCAATAAGTGTTATTCGTTCGAAAAGTGAATAGTGCGAAGTACCTTTCAATCTACCTCACAACTTTTCACTTTTGAAATGTTCAATTCTGAATGCTTTTCGAAGAATGTAATTCATTCGGAAAGTGAAAAGTTGCGAAGTATTTTGGTGCAATAGGCCCCTGGATCAAAAAAATGTGCCTGTGAAATGAAGCTTGAAGCTCGATCTGAAGTGAAATTTCTACTTCCACTTGGAAAGGGACATGAATATTTGGAATTGAAGTTTATTCTACAATCTGTCATTCTAATCTACCTAATTAAAAAGTATTGAGTTAATGAATAATAAATCTATACTTGAAACTTGAAGAAATTTTCAATTTTATCTAGATTATATTTCAAAAATTAGAATGAATATTTGGAATTGAAAGCTTAACAAACACTAATGACTTCTTCGAAAATATGTTCGCCTCTCGTATAGTGTCTTTCATTAGCCTTAGCGCAAGCAATTCTTCTGTTAGTTTGAATTTTGATCGACTGCTCGTATAAAGATTGCTAACTGGTATCAATGATATCAGTGCTTTCATCCAATGCTATGGAAAAAGCTACAGATGTTTCCATCACATTTCCAAGAGAAACTTTTATATTTTCAGCCTTTGCGCATGCAGCGAATGAAAACTAGGAAATTTGTTGATGTGGTATCTTTGTACATCAAATTTGTGGTTGCGTCGTGTGGGAAAAAATTCATTGGCGGGCCAAGAGATACCTATTCGCGGGCCGCATGTGGCCCGCGGGCCGTAGGTTGCCCATGCCTGATATAGAGCAACGCCAATTTGAAAATTATTCACTAAAATCAGTCAACGGCAAACTGACTCAAAAAAATATGGAAGAAATTGAAAGGCCACCCACAGAATATCAATTCAAATAATAATCATATTGATGAAGTATTTGATAATAGCTCAGCCAATGGAAATTATGAATGGATGAAAGACAGTGCAATAAACTCGCCTCTTAATAGAGATGTTGGAAAAATCAATGATGTTATAATTTCTAAACTTGCAGGAGAGTACAAAATTTACCATTGCCATGGCTCAACGAAAGATCAACCTGAAAGAGCAGTCGAATTCACAACAGCATTTCTCAATGATGTCAACATTTCAGACTTGCCACCACATGAACTAAAATAGAAGAAAATAATGCTTTTAAGCTCTGGTGAACATCGCGGCAAAGAAGTATACATTATATACCAAGGATTATCCTTGACTCAAAAGGACAACAAGGATGCACCATGCAGAGTCACCAATTTCCTGTTTGATCTGCATTTATTTCCCAAGGGAAACCTTTTGATTTGTTTCAAGTTGACTAAAGTCTAGTTCGGTCTTCATGCATGGTGTATTATAAGTCTTTTTTTTTCAGAATCAAGCGACCGTGACGTGAAATAACAATTTTTCAAATGAAAATCCTCATCATACCCGGAATATTGTGTGGAAAGTAGTGTTTTCTCAAGCAAGCCCTAATGCATTATTAAAATACTTTAACGCAAAAAATTGTAGGTAGCTATAAACCTATAAATAACACTCGGAATTTTTATTTAAATAAACAAATTATGGTTATTCTATTATTTTGTCGAAAAGATCATTATTCTTAGTTACTTAGTATACAATTCATAAACTAAATTTAATTTTAAAAAACCGGTCAAACCAGGTACTGTCATTAAATAATCAATCACAACAAAATTATCAATACATATATTAGTTGAATATCGTTCATAAGATACAGCCTTTTGGAATTGGAATTCTCAATTCTACATATTACACGGCCAGCCTAACATAATCGTTATGTCTCTCAACCTGAAAGATATTGGTATCCCACGGGTCATTAGACATTCTTGTGAGTTATATCTGAATTTGCATCATTATATTTGCGATAATGTCTTATAGAGGTGGGGGCAGACGAATGAATATTTTTTCAAAAACATTAACGATCTTCGATACTTGTCCGCAACCAGTAAAACCCCTACGTTATGCGCAAATCTTCGCAAAGTAAATCACAATGACGCAACTCTGGTCCCGTTGCATCATTTCTCGGTTGGTTTTGATATGCGCGAGAATAAAAAGCCTTCTCTTCGATGTATAACACGTATTCGAAAATGTGAAAATGTGCAGTAACAGGTTGTGATTGTTAATAAGTATTAATGAGTATATAGGTTATAATCACTTTCGGAAATCACCGGCTTTACGTTTCAACACTGTAGGGCCAATAATTGTTAATAATAATTTATACTTACTAGAATTCTGTGTCTGACCAATTTTTGAGGTGAGTTTTTTGCAAAACAAGTGACGGACCGCTCGGAGTTTATATTTATTTTTCATTGCAATGAAAGTTTACATAAATATATAACGACTTAAAGAAATAACAAACTTTAATAGTAGTGAATATGAGGAATTCTTTTGAAAGAATTTAAGAAATTGTTATAAAATAAATAAATTAATAAATTAAAAGGGCTGAAGGATTTCGATCGATGGCCTTTGACAGCGGTCAATAAAAAAAGTTATTATTATTTCACACAACTAGTCTCGACAAGTTATTTTCTCTTAAGAATTCGAATGGAAAAATCCTCTTCAGTCGATTTAACTTCTATGAATCAATTCGAAAGAATAGATATTGAAAAAGAAATAATTCCACTAAGAATACTGCGACTACATTTTCCTGTGCAAAAATGGATGGTGAAAGACAAATATGTACAGCTCTTTCATATTTGTCTGATCTTAAAACTAATTATCAAATTTATGTTACGTGAATTCACAAAGGTGGTATCATTTAAAAAATGAAGAAACATGGTGTGGGATGCAGTATGTATCGCAGAAGAATAATTCATTTTTTATGGTACCTAGGACAATTTCTATTTTATTACAAAAGCATGTAAACTGAATTCTGAGGCTTAAAAGACATAACAATTGAAAATAATTCTGGGTTACTCAAATGTCATTTTTCTGTTAAATTCAAATCCTTTCATTCAGAATATCTTGTAAAATTATATATAAGGGCTTTCTCGAATGGTTGCTGCTATACAGAATCCGTTAATAAAATCCTACAATTCTGTGTGATGTGTTAAATGCGTACACAAAATATTTTATAAAATTTCAAAAATTGAACCTACGTGATGTTTGAGCGCATCCGCCAGAAGTTATTATCTGAAGTTTCATTTTATTAAATGTTGTATGTGACTTTATCCATTCATTGCTTTAATCAATAATAAGTTTGAATTAAAGTTCTCGCGGTGAAATACGAAATAACAAACTAAACTGACTGAACAGTTTTTCGCTCCATCTTCAAAATTCAATTGGTGACACCCTACTTGAAAAACAAGGTTCCAAGACTCAACCAATAAGGATTCCATGCATACCAAAAAGATACATGAAATCCTCATTTATTGAATCACGGACACAGCGTTAGGGCTGTTTATCATGCACATCCCCATGCATTAATGCAAATATCGACCCCGTCAAATTTTGTTTATCAGGCAGACATGCTTCTTGTGTCGAACTGGCGAATTGTGCATCATGGTTGTAGCTGATGTGTAATCTTTAACCATTTAAGACTAGAGAAAACAAGACAAACTTTCTATCTGGGACACACAATGGGTACATAAGTTTTCTCTTTCCTCGAGCAGTGAAACTGAAAAACAGCGTCCTCATTTAGTCCAAATGTCTGTGATTTTCAAAATTTGTGACGAAAAATAGCCATTCGATCTGATCAATTCATTCTCTAACCAGGAAGTCCTGCTCAAATTTGATAGTGGCGAACCGGTGTGAACTTGGCAGACTGTTTCCAGCGGCCTCCAGCGGCCAGTTTGACGAAAGCACCCGAACGGCGAGATCAGTGGCGTGCAGGCCGATCGAAAATTATTAACGGAAATCTGTGAAAATTCGATATCTCGGAGAATATCTGTTGGAGCATATTGATATTTCGTGTGCTAGATTATATTTCCATTATCGATATTACCAGAAGATGATCGACTTCCCGTGGGATCACGGGCTTGTTTTTTCAACCCTTTACTCTGAAAATTTTATATCTCGGAAACTATTCTTCGGAACACATACAGATTTTGCATGTGAGTTAATCATATCGATACTAATTACCACTGAAAACATGAGCGACTTTCCGTGGGACGAAGGGGTTGTTTTTTCAACCCTTAACTTTGAAAATTTTATATCTCCTAAACTATTCTTCGGAACACACACATATTTTGCATGTGGGTTAATCATATCGATACTAATTACCAATGAAAAAATGAGCGTCTTCCCGTGGGACGAAGGGGTTGTTTTTTCAACCCTTAACTTTGATAATCTGTATGTGTTCCGAAGAATAGTTTCCGAGATATAAAATTTTCAAAGTTAAGGGTTGAAAAAACAAGCCCGTGATCCCACGGGAAGTCGATCATCTTCTGGTAATATCGATATTGGAAATATAATCTAGCACACGAAATACCAATATGCTCCAACAGATATTCTCCGAGTTATCGAATTCTCACAAATTTCAGTTAATAATTTTCGATCGGCCTGCACGCCACTGATCTCGCCGTTCGGGTGCTTTCGTCAAACTGGCCGCTGGAGGCCGCTGGAAACAGTCTGCCAAGTTCACACCGGTTAGTGGCGATAATGCCCTTTCATCTAACAATCTGTCCGTCAGTAAACACGATTAACTATGGGAAGAAAAGAAGTAAATTTCCAGGGGATCACTTTTGTGGAATGAGTGCGCCAGTTGAATTTCTTATTTAACACACTCAAAGAAAGGGATTTACATATAGATGAAGCTATCTAATTTTACTTCATCTTAATGATTCCAAACCAACAAATAGGATCCTATTGATGTTTATACGGTCAGTTGAGAAATAATACGGAGATTTATGCAAATTTCGTGTCATAAGAGAAATAAAAATATTTTTTTCGTAACTTAACGTAAGTGTATTTCTCAATACACATGACGATTCGATCGAATTGGTACTGGGTGAAAAATTTTATGATCATGTCATAAACACAATAAAAAAATTCTCCTCATTATCCCGGTATCTCGGAGAGGGTTATTGTTTATTCCATTCAAAGTAGTCTGAGAGTTTTTCCTTCTACGAGTGCCTGCTGAGATCCAACGAAATAGATAGGAAAGGATAAAACCCTTTATGCAACCATTATTTTTTTTTTCATATGCGTTTTTGTTTTTACAGGAAAATTGTTAGTCCTATATTCCAAAATGTTAAATTTGGTTGAGGAAGTTAAAATATTGATCTATAAAATATTTTATTATTTTCCTCACGCCTCAGTTTGTGATACAGCGTGTTCGATGTGTCGATGGCGAGCAGCCAAGCACATGATAAGAGATTGAGACATAGATATTGATCTATGAATCAAACAACTGTTTGATAATTTATTTTTCGGTTTAATAAGCAATAATGAACTATAAAGTGATGAATGAGAAAATGGTAAAATGAAGAAACACTTGGCTCTTGATGGATGTTCCCAATGAAGACCTCCATTTGAATACATATTTCAGCTCTGTTATAAAGTTATCTTGAAAGCTTTCTGCATCAACCAATGCTAATTCCTACTTCCATCACACACAGTTTGGATTTTTAGGAGAAGCGACTCTCGGTAACTGACTTCTTCTATAAACTTTGCTCTTCATGTAGCCCCTTAAGAAGAAATCGACTGAAGTCAAGTCAGGGGATCTAGCAGGCCAAGCAATTGGACCCCTACTGCCGATCCACCTACACAGTTCCTGAATCTGCATTTTAAGAAAATTTCGAAAGTGAAATGTGGCGCAATGCATCTACTATTGTATTCCTATTAGGTGCTCTTCTATTGGGATATTTCACACAATATTGTAATGAAGACTTTTTTCAATATTCGGCGGATATCATTCATTCAGGTTGTTATACAAAATATTTATACGTATGCAAATTTGAAAAGTCTGCGTATGAAATGGTAAATCAGGAAAACATCAAGGTTCACTTCGATGGTACAATCATTTATAAGACCCTGTAAAATTTCGATATGCATAATACATATCATTCACTACTAAGTATTTCCCACTATCATTCACCTTTTGACTTTTTCTGATGATAAATAAAAACATTGTTACATAATTCGGATCCTTCAAGTTCACTAAAATTGATAAATCTTCATTTTTAGGTAGGAAAATGTGTGGCATCTGGGCAATCTTCGGACTAGAAAATCCCCAAAAATTTTGCGCCTGCACTTTTCCCAAGATTGGACATAGAGGACCTGATGCTTTTCGTATAGAATGCGATAGAAAACTGAAGGTGAGTGAAATCTTCATTGTGTTGTGGACAAAAAATTATAGTGATGATCTTCAGAAGACTTCATTCCAATGGGTTTTTATTAGAAGGAACCTTTCAGTCGAGTCCCGGCACGCTTGACTCAAGAACGAATTATAATAGCTATCTAATAATAATTTCACAAATACACGGTATAACCTCTTTCCCTCTACCATCATATTTCAACTTGTGGAAACTTTAGGTGAATAGATCAATTAGGATACCTCGAGAAAACCCGTCCCGGTTCAAGCAAATTCTTTGCTTCTGTGGGTCCACATTTGAAATTATAACATTTCTATCTTCGAATTCCTTCTTCATCTGCTTCTTTGAAAGTGGCGATAAAGCATAATTGTTCATAGATCAGGAAAACAATCTCAATGTCAATGAAGGTATAGTTAATCTGGAAATATGGCTCTGATAATTATAAGGCACTTGTTGGCCCGCCCAATTTCGTCTGCCCAAATCGGCTATTAAAATTATTGTTATTATTATTAGTCTAATATTATGTTCAAACACCGAAAAATCTTGAAGAAGCCTAGTTCGGAACTAATTAGTGATAATTACAACGTGTTTATAAGAGATCGATGCCAATCGAATAGTTCCAAAAAGGATGGAGGTGGCGTTCTTCTGGCTGTGTCAACAAGAATAAAGGCGGAAGTGTCAAGCGGTTTTTCTGGCGATTCTATGATTGAGGATCTTTGGTTGAAGATAACTGTTGCTGAGGATGGGACGAATCTTATCCCATGTGTCTGTTACTGCCCTCCGAACACCAGTACGGATGATTTTGTGCGCTTCTTCAATAGTGTGTCATATCAGATGGAGAAAAATCAGGAGGGGCACTATCTGATACTTGGTGACTTTAATCTCGGACTATTTTCCTGGACAGTTAGGGGTTGGGATGCTATCTGGTTGACAGTGATGTGTACTTGGCATTCAGAGACTTTATTTTTTGACTTCTCTTTTTCAATTTAATGGTATATTGAATTCCCATAATAGAGTTTTAGATTCAGTTTTGTATAATGATGATCATGTCAGAGTTAAAAGGAATGAATCATGTTTTGTGCCGGAGGATGCTCATCATCCTTCATTAGATATATGTATATGTTGATATTTCAGTTTCCAAGAATGCTTTCAAGTCTCGATATTTTTTTGTGCCAATTATGAAAAGATCAGGGCGGATCTGTCTTTGATAAATTGGAGGGAGCGATTATGGGATGCGGATGTAGATAGGTGTGTTGATAACTTTTATGAAACTTTGAATGAAATCATTGAACAACTGTCCCACAAAGAAATGTAAAAAGAGTAAAGTATTCCTTTTGGTATTCAAAAGAAACAATCGCTGCCGTAAAGACTGAATTTCACAAGAAATTCAATAGAATTAGGGATAGATTCAATTATGAAATGTTCGTTCAGACTCGAAAAAGACTCAAAGAGACTATAAAGATTATATTTCTTCTGTCGAATTGAACATTCCAATTTATCTTAAAGCATTCTGGACATATGTTAGTTCTTTGAGGAAAGGTTCTTCAAACATATCATCTGTAATGAGCTCGGGAGATTCGACTTTCAAGGACGAACTTTCTATACCTAATGCTTTTTCTTCTTATTTTGCTGGTTCGGAAAAACCAATTCTTTATAAAAGTAAAAACTTGTTCAGCACATCTTTTTGTATCGGCAGTATAGGTTTGGATTCAATAAAAAAGAAAATTAATAGTTTAGAGCCAAATAAAGGCTCAGGACCGGACTCGATTTCTCCTGTGTTTATAAAATCATGTGGCGATTTACTTGCTGAGCCACTGCACATAATTTTCAATAAGTCCATATCTATTGGTGTCTTTCCCAATGGATGGAAGCTTAAGTTGTCCCTATTCTTAAAAACGGTAACAGAAATGATATAAAGAATTGCAGACCGGTATCTATCTTGAACCATTTTGGAAAAATTTTCGAATCTATAATATCCGATTTCTTTTCATGTGATGAAATCCAAATTATCAGATCGTCAACATGGATTTTTTAAAAGGAGATCCGTTTTGACAAATTTGGCCCCATATATTGATTTTATCACAAAAAATATGGACGATCGTATTCAGGTAGACTCCATATATGAGGATATGTCAAAGGCTTTCCATAGAGTACACCATGCCACTCTGTTGGCTATTTCAGCGGATTATGGCGTAACGGGAAGTTTTCTGGAATGGATAGGGTCCTATCTCTCGGGTAGGCAACAATTTGTGGTGGTAAATGGAGTTTCATCTGACGCGGTCGAGGTTACATCAGGAGTCATACAGGGTTCACACTTGGGTACATCCTTGTTTGAGGTGTAGATAGATAACATCTCAGATTGTTTTCTGTATGCTCTATTCGAAATATATGCTGTTGATCTCAAAATTTATAAGAATGTTCGAGCTGACCAAGATCTTTGTTCTGAATCTGGAAAAATGTTTTCATATTACGTTCACGCCGAAAATCAATGTGATTAGATATCCCTTATCGCTTGATGGGTATACCTTGGGGACTGTTGACCATGTGAGGGATCTAGGAATTCTTTTAGCCTCTAAGCTTTCTTTCAGTCTCCACATTGATAGCATAGTCACAAAAAGTTTTAAAATGCTTGGCTTCGTCTTACGTGTGACGAGAGAATTCACAGGTATTTCAACTTTGAAAACTTCATATTTCGCCCTTGTAAGAAGTAATTTGGAGTATACTACCCCTATCTGGTCACCCCATTATCACAAGTACATAGACAGAATCGAAAGAGTGCAGAAAACATTCTTCAAAAGTCTTTATTATAGATCCGGTAACCATCAGCCTGCAATTCAATACAAAGAAAATTTGAAGAAGTGTAATATACTGAGTTTGCAGCAAAAAAGAGTGCTCTTCGATTGCACCTTTCTGTATCAGATTCTGAATAACTATTGTGAATATTCTTTGATAAATTTCATCACCTTTGATATTCCCCAGTATTCGGATCGTCGAAAAGTACTCTTTTATATATAACGAAGTCTGCGACAAATGGGCGATATCATTCAGTTTTTCTTAGAATCATGCGTTTTTATAACTGGCATATAGGCAACATAGCAGTCTTCAACTTGAGCATGGATTGTTTCAAAAAATCGGTGATAAGATATTTGAAATCATCATATTGTTGAGAGTTAGGATGTGATGTATAAATAACTGTTCTCTTCACTCATTGGCGATGGAGAGAGTTTGTCAACTTTGTAAATATTAATTTTGTTATATAGATGCTAAGAAACCACATATATTTTGTTATTCTAATTTAATTCAAAATTTGAGAACCTCTATTATTGGGTTTCCTATGAAGATTCCTGTTCAAATGAATAAATAAATAAATTCTGATTGCCACACCGCCTACCAGATCCAATTGTATTTCCCTAACTTTTCGTATACAGGGTGTTCTACAAGCTCTATGACAAACTTCGACAGATGGTAGCTGTGCTTGTTCTGAACATTTTTCTTCCTATGAACATATATCCGATTCGTTTTTGTTTAGAAGATACAAGCCTTTGAAAATTTATATTTTCATGTTCAAATCATAATAATGAATGGAATGAACTATAAAATTGTTCAAAATGCCCACCCCCAGATTAAATGCAAGCTTCACATCGTCGAACTAAAGATACCGTTACTCGGCGCATCAGATTTGGGTCGTTTCGTTTTTAGTTCGCCGCATCTTGAATTCTATCAAGATTGGATTTCAACATAACGAACAAACTGCTCCATATGTCCTCCTTGGCTTATCCATTTATTCGGTAAATGTTCATTCAGCCAACTGAGTTCTTGTATCCCTCTATGTGGTGGTGCACCATCAAATCCTTGTAACTCCGAAACGAATACGAATCGGACCTATGTTTATAGGGAAAAATATGTTCAGAAGAAGCACAGCTACCTTCTGTAAAAGTTTGTCATAGAGCTCGTAGAACTACCCTGTATATAAGTCCTATACCTAAATAACTGGAATTCCTATAATCAAATAATCAGTCAACCCCCTCAATGCTTGGGCCCTCCCGGGACGCGGTTTCAATGTTAGGTCTTCTTCTTCTCGGCTTCGCAAATTGAATTTAACCAAGTTGACAAAAAGCCGATTATGATATAAATAACCGAACATGATACTCGATGTTTATCGAATTATTAATTAATTATTTATTATTAATTGATAACATTGGCGTTTTGTGTAAACTTCTCGTCGTCCCCACTTGAAGAAATTATTGATATCGAAAAATAGTAGGGATGTTATAAAAAATGCAAAATTCATTTTGAAACATCGACGTTTAATTATCAAACATCGAAAATCAATGATAATCGATCACCTCTATTTCTAAGGAAAAACCATATTGAATACCTTGCATTGTTATATTTTCTCACCTTTTAAACCTTCCCTGGAATTCCACGAATAAATCAAGACCAAAATTAGCCGAATTGGTCCAGCAGTTTTCAAGTTTTAGCGTACTTAACGCACAGCAATTCATTTTTATATATACCGATAAGGTACCACTTGTGGTTTGCTCATTAGCCAATACATGGGGTACTTTTGGATACTAGAAGTAATTTTGCTTTATTTGATCCCAAATAAAATACCAAAAAGAAACAAACACATCTGGGTATAAACAATTTCTACCTTTTTTTTTCAAAATAACCTATTATAATGCTGGAACTTCAGAGTTATATGATGACTTTTTTTCTAGAATTCTTGTCTTGGATTTCATCGGCTTGCGATTGTCGATCCAATATGGGGCATGCAACCTTTGAGACTACATATCTACCCACACGTGATGCTTATATGCAATGGAGAAATATATAATTATAAATCAGTGAGTGAACTCCCTAGAATTGTCTACGAAATATTATTGTTCCCTGATTTTTACAGATGCAAGAAGAATTCGGCTTCAAATATGAAACTAAAGTTGATGTCGAGTCAATTGTTCATCTATATATGACATCAGGAATCGAGGGCGTCGTTAAGAACTTGGATGGAGTATTTGCCTTCTGCCTGGTGGATTTGAAATTGAAGAAGGTGTTTCTGGCCAGAGATCCATATGGGGTGAGACCTTTGTTCAAATTGATCAGCAAATCTGGCGTTCTTGGCATATGCTCTGAAGCAAAAGGTTAGTTGCGTCATTCGATAAATTCGGTGCAGATAGACCAACAAAGCAAGTTAGAATCCTCTGATACTTACTTGTCAATATTTACAAATAATTTATTCCTGGCATTAGGTTTAGTAGATATGGAACACGACCTTAATGGCGAAGAAAAGACCCTAGCCCCGTTCAAGCCAGGAACATTTGAAGAATATGAAGTTTTGGATAATGGAAAGGTTGAATTAATTCTTCAATCTACATTCCACAGGCCAGGGGACAGGCCCAGTTTCAAACCGAACGTTCCATATGAAAGTTTGGTCGAACGTGATATCCTCAGCAACATTAGGAATTTGCTGACCGCAGCAGTAAAGAAAAGATTGATGGCGGACAGAAGAATTGGCTGTCTGTTGTCTGGAGGTCTTGATTCTTCTTTGATTGCATCTCTCTTAGTGAGAGAAGCAAGAAATGCAGACATTCCCTACAAAATACAAGTATGTATATTATTAATTTCAAACACCACATTCATTTTTTCTCACTAAATCTTGTTTGCTATATATATTTATCCCTATTATGCATGGATACATTTTCAAAAAATTTCTCAATTCGAAGATGTTCTAACTCTTCTAATATCTTAGTCCTTCGCAATTGGCATGGGTGACAGTCCCGACCTAAAAGCAGCCAGAAAAGTAGCAGACTTCATAGGAACTGAGCATCATGAAATTATATTCACCGAAGAAGATGTAGAGAAAGTTTTAGATGATGTCATATACACATTGGAAACGCCTGACATCACTACAATTAGAGCCTCAATTCCTATGTACCTTATTGCGAAATATATTCGAGACAACACTGATACGACTGTTCTCTTCAGCGGCGAAGGGGCAGACGAAGTTGCTCAAGGGTATATCTACTTCAGAGATGCACCAGATCCACAAAGTGCGCACAAGGAAAGTATAAGGCTTTTGAGTGAGATTTATATGTTCGATGGGCTGAGAGCAGACAGGACTACATCATCGCAAAGGTAATATTATTTCGTATTCCACACACTAAGTAAGGAATCGCTCAGTGCTAATGAATTTATAACAAATAATTTCTACGAATTTGTGCGTTCAAAAAACCTTTGTGGGTACAATAGGCAATTGATCATCTTACAATACGTTGTGAAGAGCTGATTTAATTTGTTTTTTTTATGCCAAGAGTGATAAGACGAGAATTATTTCAACAAGCTCGGGTAGTTTGAAAGGTTTCGAATAATGGGCTTGCATGAGGATGGTTTGTCGTTTAGAAAATGAAACCTCGAGAATACACAGAAATATCGATATGGTTATTTTTTTAAACAGGGCATCAGGAAGGTCTTGCATGAAGAGCTAGAGTTATAAGGGGACAAAAGAAGGACCAAGACGAAGATCGCCTCCTTAAGCTTTTTACTCTGAGGGTTCGTTCCAAGTCCCCAAGATCAATTGCGGGCTGATGGTTTGCACTGCATGGACGTTCTATAATATGAATTTGTTCATGAATTTATTGAAGTACCTACCTGTTATTTTTCGTATGATCGATGTTTTGACCCTGAATGGACTCACAGAGCAAATGAAAATTCGGAGAAACAAAAATTTTAAAAATACAACATTCCCGTTATTTATGAAAAAACATATACAGATACAGAAAATCCTTATGGAAAATTAATGTTAAATTCGATTGAGCTCCGAGTCTAGTGAAACAGTGGAAGAATCGAAATCTCATTACGATTCGATAACAAATAAGGGGCTGGAATGTTGGAATGGCAAGTCTCTTCAAGAGGGGGTGTGATCTCGGCTGCCGCGAATTGCAATACACATTAGTCGAACGTCAGATGTGATCGCTAGGCGGTTTGAAAATAAAATAGATTCGCGTAAATTAAAATGTTTACGGTTGAAAAGAAAAGTCAAATCATAAAATGGTACTCTGGAGGTCAATCCATTGGCCACCTATCTTCAATTTCGCATGTTTTAGAGTATGTTTTTGTTTACCTTTTTTCATTTCCATAAAATTAATTTTTTTAAATTTTTTTCTCGTAGAATGTATTTTTGTTTTCCAATTTTTTTTTCTGAAATTTATTTCATTTTCAAACCAGTTTTGGCGAAAAAGAACCTGAATACTAATTTCCACAGGAAATTATTTGTGTCATTCCTTGAGGCAATTCAATTCCTCGCGTCCCCCTGGAATACAATTGTCGTATTCATTTATAACAGATATGAAATCACCCATACCGCGTTTGGGTTGTTATTGATTCGATTCGACACCTCGCGTACCATATACGTTGTGCTCTACATTCCTACCCAACCGATTCTGTCGGCCCAGACGATTATTCGATATCACTTCCCTCTGAGGTTTTGATTCTGCCACTGTTCCACTAGAATATGGCCCTGTTGGAATTTACTATAGAAACAACATCTTCATGGTAATTATCTCTAACCCCAGGTGGCCGTCAATAGTGTTGATGAAATCGACAACTTTATAGGATGTTATTTCACGGGTATTCAGGATCGGCTTCCCCATATGAATGGTTCTTAGAGCGAATAGCTGTGAACATCCAGGGGGATCTCGACAGATTGGTGGGTTTTTTAGAGAGGTACAGTTTATTCCTGAATATACCGAAGTGTCATGTCGTATCTTATTCGCGTAACAAGACCCAAATATATTTTTCCTATTCGGCCGTCAGAAATTTGGGTGTGACACTGGATTCGAAGCTCATTTTCGATGAACACGTAAATAATGTGGTAGCTTCTTCTAATAGAATGCTGGGATACATAATTAGGCACTGTCTTGGACTTGGGTTGGTTCCTGGAGATCCGAATAACTATTCAGTCCGCTTGAGGCACTTCAACGTGATCAGTTTGAATAGAAGGCAAATCAGCGATGTCTTATTTATTTTTGAAATATTGTCTCACCGATTGGACTGTCCTGATATTCTTCAATCGATTGGGTTTCAAGGTCCATCGAGACATCTTAGACAGCACCTTCCTTTCTACTTACCCGTTAGGAGAACCAACTCCGTTGAATATTCACCTTTGTAGAGGATGTTGGACCTGTGCAATGATTACGAGGCAAGACTGGATTTATTTTCAGATGTGACCTTGTATCGCTTTAAAAGGACCTCAAAAGCTGTTTTTTCCTGAAATTGTATTCACGTTTATCATTCACTGTATGTGTATGTAAGTCTTAGTGAATGCTGCTTTGGGTGTTTGCTCACCTGTGTGCCTTCATTTTGTAAATAAATGAATAAATAAACATCTGCCTAAACTTGAGCAAGTCCCGAAGTGTTCCCTCAAAAGGACTCTCTGTTAACCAACTCCCCTTGTTGGAACGCTGGCTTATATTTGTCCTTACCAAGCTCACAGGAGGGGCCAGTTGCAGCAGGTGTTACCCTTGATACTCTATTCGCCAGTTTATCGGCTCTTTCATTTCCTTCAATGCCACAATGGTCCGGTATCCATAGCAGAGTTACCTCATTACCTGTTACCAGTTGATTTATTGCATTACGGCACTCCATTTCAGCAGAGCTCCCTGGTGTATAATTCTAGAAACCTCAGTGTGGTCTGGCTGTCCGTGGTAATGCAGATTTGAGCCCCTTCGAGGTTTTCCTTTCGAAGCACTCTAAAGCGGACATGTACATTTAGACAGCTAGAGTCTCGGACTCCTAGGGTTTCTAGGTCCATATACCACAATGCCAGTATCTACCTTTTTCTGATTTTAATCCATCTTATGACTTTTTGACTAACCGATTCACAAAATTTGGTCGATTATCAACGACCGTTTCGAAAGGTTTTTTGAAATCGAAGAGTTTTGAGTTTAGTTGATTTAATATCCTGATGTCCAACCCAGTTACTAGGTAGAAGCTTTCTATCAAGGGATATTCTTTTTGCTTCCATCAGGATACGTCTCCTCTGTATAGATGCAGGTCAAGTATGACCCCAAGCGGCTGAAGGAGTAGAGTGTGCATGCCTTCTGTAACACCAATACACGCCAGGTCGTCAGCCGTTTTGCTGCTGAACGAAATCGGCTTCATAACACCACTTCTCAATGTGAAGGCCATTCAAATTTGGTTACTCAATGAGCTCTCATGCTTGCCTCTAACAGTCACCACTATCTAACTCATCGGCTTTATTGATAGTAAAGCAACATAAATCATAAGAAAACCGTTGAAAACAGAGATATTACTAGATCCCAGATTGCCGATCATGCATGTTCCAATTACGGAGATCATATATAGAATCGAATCGAATAACACAAGGATATTGATGAGGCAACCTGATCATTATTAACGCGAAATGAAAGGCTCCACTTGTCCTTATTTTATCGGATAAAGATAGTTTTCTGGAAAATTCTTCAGTACTTGTAGATTCTAGTGCGATTTTTTTGTTGCAAAACAGAACTGACCTCATGAAATTTCTATATTAACTAGGTTGACGTAAACTGCTTCTGTGTTGAAAAATGTAACATGGCAGATAATAAATCAGATGATGCAGATTTTAAGATTTGGTCTGATGAAGAAGTCTGATAGAGATATTTGTTTTCAGTTTGGAACTCCGAGTACCTTTTCTGGATCTTCAGTTCACATACTATTACTTGAGTTTAGAAGAACACTCGAGGCAACCCAAAGACAAATCGATTGAAAAGTTCCTGCTGCGATCTGCTTTCGACAATGATGACTTGTTACCTCATGAGATACTTTGGAGACACAAAGAAGCATTCAGGTTAGATTTTTCTCCTGGGAAGAAATTTTGTTTTTAGAACCGATATTATCTTAGCAGATGATAGTTGGAAATGCTTACTCCATGATACAGAATGAATCCATGGAGATCTGTAATGAAGGAAATGAAATTTATCCATTAAAAAATTCTGGTTTCAAAAAATTCAAAATTGTGGATCGAATAAATTCAGTTCAATTTGATTAGAATATTCGAAATTCACCAAACTATCATCCATATGAATTATAATTCTTAAGTTTGGATTTTTTCACAGAAATCAACATGCTTTTTCCACCAAGATTTCATAGAATTATCAGGCATCATTACAGTTTCCATCATGGCTTGATTTGAATACTGCGCATTAGTTCATATTGTTCTCCAAAACACCCAGAGAATTTTCGTGTTTTATTATGTTTGTTTCAACTTTTTACTTTTTTTTCGTACTTTGATGGTCATGACTGCATCTTGACCGTAGATTCTATTTCCGCCTATGGATAAATCCAGGAGCATTTTCTGATGGGTTACGAATGTTTGACCATTTATTTAACTCGTTTGATTTAACTAAGCCTGTAATCATTCCTTCTATCTTTGGTTTCATTTTTGTTTCCTTTTTTGATATCGGGACATTCATTAATAATATGTTCCATTTTTTTTATTGGGCTCAGTGCTTTTCGAATTTTTTTTAATTATGAATACGTGTTTTTCTTCCCCTTCTCCTATTCTATTTTTCTTCAGGGTTGTAATGTCTTTTTTGTAATATTTAATGAAGGCCTATTATTATTATTATTCCGAAATTTTGATAAACGTCAGAGCGTTGAAAAAAAACCCACATCATTCTGAAAGCATCACTTTTGTGCAAAAATGGAAAAATACGTCAAAAATCATATAAAGGGGGATGTCTTTTTTGCTTTCATATGGGAAACATTTTGATGGGAGGTGGAGAATACCTAGAGGGTCACGAAAACGCCTAATATGTAGTATCAAGGAGTTACAGATTCTGATTTACACTTTATCCCCTGAACAGAATCACCGATTTATCTGAAATTCGGAATGAAGACGCTTCCGTGAAATATGATTAGCTTGCAGGACCGTATTACATAAATTTCGACAGTTCTAGTAAGTTCGTGAAATCACCCTGTACAATGAAGATTCGTTAATTAAATTAGCCAAATTGTTTATCACATGGTACGTACCATCAAGGTTGCCGAGGACTGATTTTTTCTTGGCAGTGACAATAATTATTTCTTTTGTGTCGATATTCAACATATTAATCTCATAACCAAGTGAATTCAGGAGTCTTCATGATAAATATCATGAATCAGTGAGTGTACTTCTTTTATTGTAGAGATTATGTTATTAGATTTTATTTCTTGATGAAGGCACCTTTCATTAATTCACACTTGGCCGTTGGCTGAGACATATTAGGATATATTGAATGAATGATCTAGTCTGTAATTGTCAAAATCTTTTGACAAATAATATTAACAAGGTTTTCGATGTTATCAATTTGTCAGTTTTCTCAAAATGAGTGACACATATTTACACATCGAGAGTGGGTATGTTGAGAAGATTTTTCAGTATGGTATGATCTGAGGAAATGCCAGAGAAGTTGCTGTGAAATATCCCAATAGAAGGCACCCTAATCGAAAGACGATGGTCGAAGCATTTCAGCACTTGTCGGAAAGTTGCGTCAATCGAATGAACATTTCACGGTAGCAGTTCGAAATTTCCTCAATGCAGAGTTTGGAAATAGGTGGATCGGCAAAGGGGGGTCAGTAGCTTGGTCTGCTAGATCCCCCGACTTCACTACAGTCGATTTATTCCTATGGGGCTATATGAGGAGCAAAGATTATAAAGAAAAAAATTAATAAAAGAGATGAGAAATTAATTCAAATGGGATGCCTTCATTTCGAACAGACAATCCCACATACTACATATTAGGGTTTTTCGAGATCCTCTATATCTCATTGAAATGTTTCCCATCTTATCCGGGATACAATGTTGATAGACATAACTTTAAATCCCTCCTTAGGACACAATGTATATAGACATTATAACTTTGCCCCCTCCCCCAAAAGGCCACCCTTTCTAATTTTTCAGATGTAACACCCTACACATTATTGCCTTATTTCAGAGCGTGGGTACTTTTGCTGATTCAGAATAATTTTTTCTTGGGTAAACTGAAACATAGTTTTACGTTTCAGTGATGGTGTTGCGTCACAGAAGAAATCCTTGTTCGTGATTCTGCAAGAAATTGTCGACAAAAGGGTCAAGGAACCATATGACAAGATTTCTGCGGCAGAAGAATATCCTCATTGCACCCCAACTTCCAAAGAATCTCTGTATTACAGGCGAATATTCGAGAAACATTTTGAAAGGCTAGCAGAAAACTTCTTACCCCATTATTGGATGCCAAGATGGGTCAAAGGAGTCACAGATCCTTCTGCTAGGTTCATACAACATTATGATGCTAAGTAATGAATGAATTACTTAATAAACAATATTTTTTGTGAATTTGTTATTTTCATAAATATACATCATTACCTTCATATTTTCAGAACTTCCCTCTTCATTTGTGTACATCTGAACATTATACAAGCTGACTATTTCTAAAAGGGCAAAACTTCAAGGGGAGATTATTCAAGTCATTTGCAACAAAAAATGTCATATAACACATGGTCGAAACATTTCAAGTTTGCCGATTAAATCGATTATACTTCAGTTATCCTTGTAGCTTCATCAAATTCGATTACATATCTGGAAAAGGCATTAAATTTTCTACAAGAAAATAATTTCAATGTGCCAAAATATTTCCTTTAGCGGGCGTGGTGATGAGATGAATATCACTATATTGAACTTAACAAAATCGGTCATATTTTTCCAAAGGTGTTATCGTTGAAAAATTATTATTGATGGACATATTTTCTTTTCCGTAGAAACTATTTTATTCGGTGTTCTTTCGAATGACATATCAACTTTTGTGCTAACTGCTTTTCTTCTGCCATAATATCATGGCTAACAAGGTGAAAACGAACAAGTCGAGAAATTTGCTCCATTTTGATTGAATATTAAAGTTATTCTCATGGAAATCATAAATTCATCTTCGAAATAAGAATAATTCAAAAGAATGAAATAATTTTTAATAATACGGATTTTATGAAAAAATTTAGAAAACAGACTATTGCTATTTATATCAATTGTTCGAAATGTGCACCTCCTTGTTCAATACATTCACACACATTCATTGTTTTCGAACATAATCAACAACACTGCGAAGTTGACAATGTTTCTGACCCACTTTCTGCATAACACAATTCAATCATTTCGATCAATTCCTCTCGAGTCTGAACGCGAATTTGATACACTTTTTCTTTCAAGGTGTTCCAGACATAAAAATCCAAAGGCGTAATGTCTGGGCTCCTCGGTAGACATCTTACCGGTCAGTACCTTCCAATTCTTTGCTCCCCAAAAGTTTTATTCATCAACTGTCTTACATTCCGGCTATTATCAGCTGGAGAGCCATCATTTTAAAACCAGACATTTTGTCTGGTAGCCAGGGACATTTCATTCAATATGTCTGCTAAGCTGCTTTGGATCAATTGGTCCGAAAAGTTCACCTCTCATGATTGCCAACCACACGTTGATCCTTATTTCATGTTGAAAATGGGAAACAAAAGTAGCATGGGGTTTTCTCTCTTCCATACATGGCTATTTCGCAAATTTATGAAACCCGATTCCGTGAAAGTTGCCTCATCAGTCAATAATATGCTATCAACCCCCACTCCCCTAACTTATTCAGGTACCACCTACAAAACGTTTGTCTTACCTCAGCATCTACAACTAAAGATCCTGCACCTTTTTCAAATGGTATGGATGCAACTTATTTTATGTGAGTACTCTGTGTACAGTAGAATACTGGCTTCGCTGACTATTTCCACAACCTTCTCTATTTCGGAAACCACGAAACGGGCCTGTTTCGACTAATCTTCTGAACACTAGCTCAAATGTCCTTCTATCTGGTTTTCGTCTATTGGGAAAACGTAAACCATACTTTCGAAGAGATGCATTACCATTTCCATTCGCAAATCCATATATGGCCAACATATCGCGATATTCTATGTTCGAAAACACTGGCATTATTTTCTCGATTTCTTCTCGAATTCTTATTATAAATCAAATTAATTCTTTAAATTCAAGAAGACATTAATGACTAAGGGAAGTTAAGTAACAAAAACTATCAGATTTCAAATACAATGTTTACTTTGATATCATAATGAGCTTCGAAATGAAGCAAATTCAGATTTGGAATTTTTCGACTTTTTCGTTGTTACCTTGTTAGCCATGATATAATAGCAGAAGACAAGCAGTTAGCACAAAAGTTGATATGTCATTCGAAAGCACACCAAATGAGATATATATGACCGATTTTGTTAAGTTCAATATCGTGATATTCATCTCATCACCACGCTTGCTGAAGGAAGTATTTTGGCACACTGAAATTCTTATCTTGTAGAAAATTGCCTTTTCCAGATATGTAACCGAATTTGATGAAGCTACAAGGATAACTGAAGTATAATTGATTTAATGGAAAAACTTGAAATATTTCGTGAAAACAAGAAATGTTGAATTGAAGCATAACCATCAAGATTTCTACCATATTTTATATTACATTTTTTGTTGCAAATGACTTGAATAATCTCCCCTTGAAGTTTTGCCCTTTCAAAAGTAGACACCCTGTATATTCAGTTTTATGTTTTTCGGGGCCGTCCAACCCATAAGTTTCCTTATGTTAAATAAATAAAATAAATGAATATAACATGAAAAAGAATTCACTTTTTTTTTTAATCAGTTTTGAAATTATCTAGCTTCATAATATAGAATTTTCGAAAAGTGTTTATTTTAAGGATTCATCTTCAAAAATAAAATCTTTTCAACTTGATTGTTATAAATTTTTAATATTGAAGTTCAACTCTCCATCACAGAAGAAAAATATAGCTCCAATTATTTGTTGATCGGTTTTCCTGCAAAGGAAAACGTCCAGAAAATTTTTGCTTGTTGTGCTTTATAGTCTCTTTTTTGAGTGTGGGTTTTTTTACGATCTGATCTTAATTCCATACCCATAACCCATGAGGAATTATTCTTCTAGTGAACTATTTCTAACAAGCAAATTTATCATGTGTATATAAAAGTCATCCATCAGCAAATGTGATTTATCGACCTCATGTGGTGATCAATTCTAGCAAGTTTTAACTTTACATGACTGAAGGAACTCTAAAATCCAGAATACTTTATCGGTTTATTCAAGAAGAACATACACGAACTAATTTTAAACACTTTACGGTTCTTTAGAATCTTAGAAGCGGCATAAACCAGACTTTTTTTCAAACATAGATAAATTCGAAATAGTAATAATCGAAATGAATACCATTTTTAAGTTTTTTTCTCAACACCAACCCAAGTATTACAACTAAAATGTTATAATAATGGGATATAACCAAAATACAGTGGAACTTCCCTACAGCGAACGTCTCTACAACGAATTTCTCTGTACAACGAATTTCGTATCTGTCATTGCACCTTGAATCCAAATACCCTGTTAAAAACACCCTCTAAAACGAAGTGAATTCTCTCTATAACGAATTATTCCAAGAAAATCACTCTCTAAGTGCGTATTGGTAAGAAGGTTTTTTCCAGAGTATACTTAGGGATGGTTTTTTCCGTAATTCTGTATGACGTAGGAAATAAATCCCGATCATAAACTAAACCATTACGGCGGACTTAGAGTTCCTTCTGAAACAGTTGTAGATGCACCCCTGTCTATACGGATTGTTCAGTTTTCAGTTTAGCTCTGATCGTTAATGAAAAAAGTAGCGCGAAAATGTCTAGAAGGGAGTGCTTAAGTTAAATATGTATAATGTATTCAAATAAAAAAAAATGCAAGTGAACTTTGCTTTTTTTGACACTTGACACAATAAAAAAAAAATTTCTGCATAACGAAATTTCTGTATAACGAATTTTTTTTGCGGATTTAGCGTATTCGTTATAGGGAAGTTCCACTGTAATTTAATTTACATAGTCTGGTCTTGATGAAGAGCAGAAGTCTGGCTAGAAGGAATGTAACCCAAAATACGTCATGATTGTGACACCGATAAATAACTGGCAATAGTCCTGCATGCCAGGGCTAGTCAGAACAGAACAGTTTTTGTTTTACTGGAGCCATAAGAACGTACCCAACTAGGGTGTTGGAGATCATTACAGATCTCACATCTCTTCATCTTGTGATAGTTCGATGAGACCATCCTAAGATCATCCAGGGAAGGAAACATCAATGAGGGAAATATGAATCAGAGAGTCTGGTCTGCAGCTGGGACAATAGCTGTGATGGGCACAATAGACCATGAGGATGCAGTGAAATTAAAACCCCTCAAAATCCACATTCTACTCATAGGATATCACAAACCTAATTTCGATTTTTCAAAGAAGTCCAAGATGACAATAATTCTTGAGAGGACTATAAATTATTTGTTTTTTTCCGAAAATTTGAATACAGTTCTCAATGAATTTTTCTGATTCTGAAGATTTACGGACCTCGAAACGTTAGAAAGTGTGAAAGTTCGAAGTGTTAAACGTACACAAGAAATTTTTAAGGTAATCAAATGTGTTTTGGCATTCTTCTGTCCATTCAAATTTTTGACCTTTCCTCAATAGTTTGTGTAATGGATCCAAAATTATAGCTCGTTGTGGTATATACTCCTTATAAAAATTCACTTTACCCAAGAATTGTCGAATATTCTTCTGATTTCTTGGTGTTGGAAAATCTTTTATAGCTATTAAATTATCATTCATTGGAGTAATTGAGTTGTACTTGATCTCATGTCCCAAATCAGGGCCGCGCCTAGCCAAGGATGCGCCCCTGGGCGAATTATGTATTTCCGCCCCTTCTTAGGGATCATTCGGACAGTTTTTCTTAAGTATCATTTAGTATCTAAACCAAAACTACCCATAGTACTCTAATTAAAATGTAAATAATGAAAAATGACAAATTAATTTATTATTCTGCAGAGACTCTAAAATTATTATATAAAAAATAATTCAATAAAAAAACCAACAATTTCATGATCATATATTTTATATGATGAAGAAAAATGTTGGTTTCTAGGATAACCTATGGAGATGTCATTTTTAAAACGGGCAGGACCTTTTTCTACTGATATTTTAATTTGCAACTTGGATAAAATATTAGGCCAAAGATCTGGATCTTTCAGCGGAGAGAACATTACATCTTCCACAACACTTACATCCTCAACTTTTTGGGATATCACTTGATGTGGTTATTCATGTGTTTGGGACATTTTAAGGGCAGTTTCATCTTCAGCTTTTTCTATCGGTATTAGTAAATTCTCTTCGGTTTCTTGGTTTTTGGATTCCACGTGGATTCCCGATGAGCAACTACTGTTATCGACTTCATTAGATGTTGAAAAAAAATTAGTGATTTTTGAGAAATTTTTTCCCGTTCTTCCATATGCCTCAGTTTTTTTCATACGGTTTTGGTGACCCGATGGTTTTTTCTTCACCTCTTCTGACATCTATAAGTAATAGTAATATTCGGATAAACACTTGAATTTAAAAAAAATTCCATTTTATTTCTAAAGAGGTCACCAAACGTTGTTTTTTTATCGAAAAAATATAGTAGTAGAACGAAAATATTTTTTTCCGATCATTCTGGAAAAAAATATCCCAAAATACTCAAATTCAGATTAGCAGCATATTCATAAGAGAGCGAAATACTTTTTCACCACTATTAACAATTAGGAAATATTTTTCAATGTGGTGAAAAACGAAAAAACTCTTTTTCATAAAAATGATTAATTGTAGATTATATTCATCGTATGCGGTCATTCAAAAGAAATGTTTGAATTGAATAAATTTTGGCTGCGACACATTGTATAGAGATTCAAAATCAGAACTGCATCATGAATAAAAAAATAATAATATATCATCTTCCTGTTGGTTGCAGAATCATTTACGACATAACGATAGAAGAATGAATAATAATAAATAGAAACTCACCCTAATTGAATATAACAAGCAATTTAATTAACTTATCTAGGTAGGTCTTGAAGAACACTGTTTACAAAAACAATTTGCAGTAGATATTCGATATTCGAAATCTAAGTTCTCGATGCTCTCTTCCTTGTGAATAACCTACGTCTTGCAACCACCAACGACTTTTGGAAATGAGGCGACATTTTGAGCTTCGACGAAAAAATTTCGCTTATAAAAAAAAATCATAGCATCATAGGAATATGCAGTCGGAAGCAAATCTATTATTCAAAATGTTCAGAGGCACCGCCGCACTATATCATACTCCTATCATATAGTCGTAAATATGTCAGACGAGCCCTCACGTTCTAATTCCCCATTACCGATCGTCGTTTGTTTTCCAGGCGGTTCCTTTGATATTTCAGAAAGAATTTTTTTTTATAGGAATATGAGGAGCTCCTAAACTTATAACAGTGATTTTCGAATTGTATTAGAATAGTGCTAAATTCATTTCTGGAATATGATTCATAAAAGACACGTTTTTACCGTGTCGCCTGCGGCGCCCCTGGGCCCTGCCCATCTTGCCCCTGAGGGCGGCGCGGCCCTGTCCCAAATATATAACTGAATCCATTGCAAATTTACATTTTGTGAGTTTCAGCCTGAACCCTTCATTATTTATTGCTTGTAGTAATTTTTCTAAGTGAATCATGTGTTGTTCAAATGTTTCGCAAAAAACTGAAATATCATCTATATAATTTCTTGTGAAATCGGATAGTCCATGTTTTCTGATTATATTCCCTAATATTCTCTGGAATATTGCAGGTGATGTTTTTAGTCCAAAGGGCAAGCATGTCAACTGAAAATGCCCGTCTTGTGTGACGAAACCTTCAATTCGAATGGGTATTGACCAAAATGCGGAATTTATATCCAATTTCGTAAAAAATTTACAATTTCTAGTTTTTACCACGATATCTTCAATTCTCGGAAAAGGCTGTGGTTCGGGTACTATAATTTTATTTAGTTGTCTGAAATCTATACATAATTTGCTTTTTTTTCTTCGTCTTTTTTGTAAGCTAATGTGACCGGTGCTGCGAATGGACTATATGATTCCTCAATGATATTTCTTTTTAAAAGTTCTGAAATTTGTGATTCAATTTCCCTTTTATCTTCTAAAGTGCACCTTTAAGGCCTTTTGCTACAATATTTTTCTACTTGCAAATCAATTCTTGCCTCATAATCTTTTAGTTTCCCTACATCAAATTTATCTTCGGCAAATATCATTGCATATTTATCCACTAGATGTTCTAGTTTAATCGTATTTTCTTCATTCAAATTACCTATTATGGCTTCGAAATTTCTTGTTTCAATATCATTATTGAAATTAAGTTCATGCAAGAAATTAGCTGACCCTAATCTATCATCATCATTTGAAATTATTGTCGCCTCTTTTGTACTATTAGAATTTGATATATTTTGTTCAATTTCAAGTTCATCATTTTGATTTAATCGGAATCTCTTAATACAGTCAAGACCGATAAGAAAGTCATTATTGAAATTATCGTCATCTACAACACAAACATTCATAATTGCCTCCATATTCATAATTTTGATTTTTAACCTAACAACTCCTTTTGTTTCACTGACACCATTAATCGTTTTCAAAGTTATTTTATTATATTTTTTGGATTTACAATTTTTCAAATTTAATAATCTCGAATATAGTTGATCCTGTATCATAAATTGCTGAAACAGATATCAAATCATTCAAGGTTACTTCGAGGGTGATTAATGGTGTACTATCTAGTTTTTTTGATCTTCAAAATTCTGAACATCCAATAAAGTAGTATTTTCAATATTTTTTTCCATTTCTTTGAACCAACATCTATCTTCCTTATGAAACCTATTTCCTTTACCCTTATCTTTACCTATCTTACATATGTGTTTATTTGAAGCATGGTAATTTGGTATTTTCAACTTTCTTTGTACAAGATGTTCCAGTTTGCCAATCGTATTGCATAATTGTTCTGTAGTTAGAACTGTTTCCCTATCTATGTGATCTGCAATGAAATTTGGAAGCCAAGCAACTATTAAATCAATAAGGGTACCAGTGTCTATTGTCTTTCTAACTTCTAATAATAATTTCTCTTTTTTTATTGCATACTCTACCAAATTACCCATTTGATACTTAAATGAGAAAGCATACCTGACAGGAGACCATCCTTTATTGGCAAACGTCTCACAAAATATTTTTCTCCATTGCTCCCAGTCTGATATAACAGATAATTTCATAATCATACTTCTATACCAATTTAAAGAAGGTTTGTCGAGTAAAAACTTCAACGCCTCAATTTTCCTACCATCTTCATGGATATCGAGTCTCTCACATTCCTTTTCAAACTCTTCCATCCATTGAGTAGTATTGACCACTCTACTGTTGAATTGTTCAATCATGAATTCCTCAGTTAGTTGTGACAAATTTTTTTCATTAGATTTTTGATTATTTCCAATCACCTTCTCGAGTAATTTAATTAGCGGCTCTTCTTTGTTCATTACTACATCATTCCTGTCTTCCTCTTCTTCCAAAAATACATTATTAAACTGCAAGTTACCATCTTCATCAAAATAAGTTTTTCTCATCTCTTCGGTAAGGGTAATCCAAACTTTTCTTGATTGACGTCTCTTTTTAAGGCTATTTTTCACCTTTCTGAAAACCTCATTTCCTGCTAACAATTCATGATTCTTCGCGAATTGATCTTCATCTGATAGGATGAACCTTCTATTTTGTAGTGTAGTAATGGATTTGATGATTATTACATTCGATTTTCCATCTGATGTAGCAATAAATTCGACTTCAAACTGAATTTCTCCATTGTTCTCACGAACGAGAGTGTAGTTTTATAATGTTATATTATTTGGAAAATGAACAAGAGGAGTTTCTTATCCTGCAAAAAAAGAAACTACATTCAATGTCCTTTTTCCATCTTTTGACACATATAAACTTTCAATGTGACACTTTTACGCGAAGACGACTTTGCATAATCTTATCTATCAATGTTCATAAATTGAACCACATGTTGAGAAGGCGTGAGATTTCTTACATGTTATTTCTTTTTTCATCGTTAGGCAACAATTTTTTTAAAGGTATTGGCCCCTGACGAATCAATGCACAAGTTGTACGCAGGGGCCTTTCTTCCATAATTGTTATTAAAAATTTGCTAATCGTTGTTTGTTCTAGAGACTGGGAGAGTCCGGCCGGAGAGAAAACCCTAAAAAAATTCATGAAAATAGATGTTCCATAATATATTCGAATCGATATCAGTACATAATCTATGCGTTGATTTTTATCATTTCATATTTCCGGATCATACTTATATATCTTGTTTATCTAAAAATGCAACTATTTTTTATCCGATATGAACGAGACCTCTCTTTCTTATATCTCTTTCGATTCATAGATAGAGGTATGAATCAATTTACGCAATAATCATTTATTTTTCAATATCGAATAGAAATATGATATCGGCAAGGAAATTGAGAAAACAACAAATTTGTCTGTTTCTAGTAGTATTAAAGTAACCGATCGTTTGATTAGAAGAATTCCGAATAATTTTCGGGGTGTTTCGGAAACTTTCGGAAATTGAATCGAAAATAAATTCATTGCCACAATGTATGACAATAAATTCTATGTGATATATATATATATATATATATATATATATATATATATATATATATATATTAGACTGATTCAAAAAAATTGACTTTTTTGTTTTCACGAAACCCCCCCTAATTATCTTCAGGGTATCGAAAAAAGATCTTTGTGAAATTATCAGCTCCAAATAATAACATTTAGAGGTCACTCATTAATTATTTCTATTTTGCCTACTAATAGCAGGGAAAAAATTTCTTTTTTCAATAGAAAATTCCTAGAACACAAACCAATAGGCGGATTTCTTTGTGTGATACATTTTCGTATAGGCAATCAGATACTCTACAAATATGTCCCTTACGATATTTCGATAAAACGGCCGCTTCAAAAGTTATTCGATTCGATGCTAATATTGAGGTATTTTTGAAGAAAAAAATTATTCAAAAAAATCGACTTTACTTGTTTTCACGCAACCCGCCTTCTAATCATCTTCAGGGCATAGACAAAAGCCGTCTGTGAAAATATTAGCTTTGAAAATTAATATTTAGAGGTCGCTCATCGATAGTTTCTATTTTCGCTGCAGATGGCAGGAAAAAAATTCTTTTTCCAATAAAAAATTTTTTGTTCACGGACCAATGGACGGATTCCACTGTATGATACAATTTAGTGTAGGGAACTAGATACTCTACGACAATGTTCAATACGGTATCTCGAGAAAACCACTTATTTGAATTTTTCTTTCCAAAATACCTCAATATAAGGTATTAATAAAGAGGTATTTTTGAAGAAAAAGTTCGAATAACTTTTGAACGAGCGGTTTTATCGAAATAACGGATGAAACATTTTCGTAGAGCATCTAGTTCCCTACACGAAAATGTATCACACAATGGAATCCGTCAATTGGTTCGTGAAGAAAAAATTTTTTATAGAAAAAAGAAATTTTTTTCCTGCTATCAACAGCGGAAATAGAAGTCATCGCTGAGCGACCTCTAAATATAGAGACGCTTTTTTACGATACCCTGAAGATAATTAGAAATAGAGTTTCGTGAAAACAAACAGAATCGATTTTTTTGAATAATTTTTTCTTCAAAAATACCTCAATATTAGCATCGAATCGAATAACTTTTGAAGGGGCCGTTTTACCTGATTTTTGTAGAGTATCTGATTGTCTACACGAAAATGTATTACACAATGAAATCCGTCTATTGGTTTCTGCTCTAGGAATTTTTTATTGAAGAAGGAAATTTTTTCCCTGCTATTAGTAGGGAAAATAGAAATAATTGATGAGCGACCTCTAAATATTATTATTTGAAGCTGATATTTTCATAGAGGTGTCTTTTCGATACCCTGAAGATAATTAGGGGGGGGGGTTTCGTGAAAACAAAAAATGTCGATTTTTTTGAAACAGTCTAATATATATATATATATATATATATATATATTTATAATCATAGTGTTTTTTTAAATCTTATCTACCGTTAAAAATAACTACTTGGTGAGAATGCGTAGTTTATTCGATTCTCATTTGTTACGGAGAAACTCTAGGAGGAGGTAAAATAATTTTTGATTATGTGTGCATTAATTATGGTAGTTTTGGAGGCGGGTTCATTTACTTTCCTAAACATTTTTACCTTCAACGTTTAAAATTCTGTTTACTCATTACGTGTTCTGAATTCAATGATCTTCTCGATGAATGTCTATTGTGGAAAATTATAATGTTGGTCGTTTGAAATAGACCTAGAAATTATATCACTTGTTTTGGCTATTTGGTTCGAATGAAAGCAGAACATTATCGAAGATACTTTGGTGTTATCTAATTTATCAATACACTGACTGATTATTTACCATGGGTAAAATTCGAAATGAGGGAGCTTATACGGTTCCTTATACGGATTGGTAAATTCAAATATGTTCTTGAGTCTCACCTTTTCTGAACCTTGGTAATGACGTGTAATTCGAATTACTCATTATACATCAAAAGCTGCTAGTGTCATTCATTGTTTTAAGATGACAAACAATACGATAATTCATTCACCAACGGAAAAATACTCTTATCGATCTAAAATGTAACCTCCTTGAAGGAAATTCATCTTTTGGTATGGGACACTATGATTTTATTTATCATATGATATTTGGGTTCTTGATAATATGAGTTCAGATATTAGTATGATAATTCAAGATTGTCATCCATATCGTCCCGACGCAACTAAGCTATCTGTTCGAAAACCGGACGTATTTTTCCTCGGTATCTTATATACCTAGAGCGCTTGTGCTTTCAGGGAAGTCCCCTTATAACTGAATTCTAGTCAAGGTTGAATAATCGTGTAGTTAGTGAGTTGCATTCAGACAGAAAATGTTGAAGTTCGAAGATTACATGAGTGAGAGGAACAAAATATTGAATGAAGAAGAAAACATGTTCATTGGTTCATCATTGGTATTAAATGAAAGTGAAAGTAAGTTGGATTCACACATTGTTCAACTCAAGTGCGAAGAACTTGAATTATCGTATCAGAACAGTGCGAACTTCATTCCAAAACAGCATTTCTTCAAATGCAAGTGTGAAATCGAGGATACCAAGGTATTTAAAATTCTGAGGAGACTTCCTAAAGGTCATTCCCTTCATACCCATCTTCTAGCGGCCGCATCCATTGATTTCATAATTGCAAATATAACATACAGAAAAGGTGCTTGTGGGAAATTTACCAATGGTCAGTTCAAAATCAAATTCTTGAATGCAGAAGACGCAGCAAAAGATGAATGGATCGAACTGAAAAAAATGAGAGATGAGAAGCCGAATTTCGATGATTGGCTCAAGCAACAATTGAGTTTAATAGTAGAGTGTCCCGAAGAATCATACCCTACGCTTGAATCTGTGTGGATAAAATTCAAAGCAACCTTTTCAGCTGTTTATGATTTGTTCTGCTACAAACCAGCATTCGAAGATTACTATTATCAGTGTCTCAAGGAGCTTTACGATGATAATATTATGTATGGAGAATTTAGAGCAACTCCAATGCTGTTTTATGATTTGAAAGGAACCCACTACAAATCTGAAGACTTCTTCAAATGTATGTTGGAGGTTGAGAAAAAATTCAAGAAGGATCATACAGATTTTTTGGGAGCACGATACATACACTCAGTTTATAGAGGTATATCTTCCGAAGATTTAAAAAGTGATTTGGACGAAATTCTAGTTATGAAAGCTAAGTTTCCGAAACTTATCGTTGGATTAGACTTCGTCGGCTTTGAAGAGCAAGGCCATAGTTTGTTAGATTTCTACGAAGATTTGGAATGTGTGAGAAATAAATTAGATTTCTTTTTTCACGCTGGTGAAACCAACTGGTTCGGTCACACAGACATCAATTTAGTCGATGCAATCCTGATGAAATCTAAGCGAATCGGACATGGTTTCGCCCTTTCTAGGCACCCACAACTGATGTATTTAGCATTTCAACAGCGTATTGCAATCGAACATTGCCCTATTTCCAATCAAGTTCTTCTTCTTAATGATGATCCAAGGAATCACCCAGTAATCACTTTGCTCTCGAAAGGATTTCCAGTCGTGATTTGTAGCGATGATCCTGCGGTTTGGGGAGCATCTGGACTCAGCTTCGATTGGTATGTTACGTTTATGGCAATGACTCCGAAGAAATGCGGATTGAAAGTGTTGAAACAATTCGCTTTGAACTCGATAAGTTATAGTGCACTCGACGCCGATGAAAAAAAGAGAGCAGTTGATGTGTGGTCAAGACGGTGGGAAGCATTCATTTCGGATATGATCAAAGAAATTTAATTTTTCGTTGAATTGTTGAATGTTTTCAAAGGGTTAACTGAAGCAAGAAACTTTTTCTTCGAAAACAGGTATTTTTTTTTTAATTCCGCGAGACCCAATGCAAAGTAATTTTTTTGCAAGCTGAAATTGATTGAAATCAAGAAACATAAATATTATTTACCAATTCTCAATTTTGTTCGAAAGAAAACTTTTAGAAAAATTCGATGTTCATGAGATTGAGGTAGAATGATGAAAAGAATAATAAACCATAATGTTTCTGTTTGTACTAACTGATTGTTGATTCTGAGTCTTTAGGTAATTCTTGATAGTCAGGATCGATGACCTTCGGTTCTTTCGAAACCTACTTTTCACATTCCCAAAGTACCTACCTACAAGGAATGAGATAACTATATCTAATCCGAATAAGACCTAAAGTAACATTAATTTTGTTTGAGATCTCTGATAATAATATACTATAGTCTGTTCAAACACAAGAAAGAGCGAGGTCAACAACCAAAATTGTATTATTTGCGCATAGACAACTCTCTTATTGGTCAAACGGTCATAAATCCTATTGCTTCGTCATCTTAAACAGACTGCCAGGATCGTACTCGCAACGGAATGTGGAAACTTTTCAGTATAATTTCTTGATTATAGAATCATTTGAATCCGCAAGTGTCAGTTTTTAACTTCTAGACTTATCAGAAATCTTGTCAAAAATTTAAATATTTTACGGACAGCTCGTAGCCCCTCCTTCTTATGAGCCGATTTGTTTACCTTGGCTATTCTTACATTTGAATAGACTATAGGAATATATTTTTCTAGTAGTGATAAGTATGGATATTTATATTTGTTTTTGAAAATAATCATTCATATATTAATTAGAGAAACCTATGCTATGACAAGACATATTTATATAATTGTAATATATTCTTTCTTATGAAACTCATATCTTCTGGCTTAGGATGTTATGAATCACCTCTCTGTTATTTTGTTATTAACAGTGGAATAATGTTCATAGGAATTCACCCTTTCTAAGTTACAGACGTCCAACATCTGAGTTTGAATTATGATGGTCTGAACAACGACGATGGGTCTGTAACTTAAAAAGGGTGAATTCAAGGGTTGACTCTGAATGTTATTTCATTGACAGGCGTATCCAACATAATCTTTAACAAATTTTCCAAAAATTTTTACCATTGTTTTTACATTGTGTCTGGTATCGTATTTTAGTGATTTTAATTTTTGACCATTGTAGAAAATTCCTGTGAACATTATTCCACTATTAGAAGCATGGACGTTACCAGTAATCTTTGTTATTAACGTTTGAAAGAAAGTTCAAAAATAATATGAAAAATAAAAATGTCTTGAGTTTCGAGCCTCAACTCACTGGTATTCAACATTGTTCAAGCAAAAGCGGAAAAATTAATCATTTTTAGTAATTTGGTGAATGATATCCAAATATTTGTCGATGAAGTTTCATCAGAATGTGAAATTAATAATCAGCAAATAGAGTTTATTTTAAACTTTATCCCAATAGAAGGCACCCAGATGAAAAAACCATCTGTTGAAAAAGGATGGATCAATCATTCTAAACGTAAGACATCAATTTAGCCAGAGAGACTTTCTTGCAGTTGAGGAAGATACTCGTCGATGTTAACAGAAAATTGTAGGTATAATGACTATAAGTAAGAGATTTAGAGCAACGAATTTTCACTTTCCTCCATACCATGCTCAATTACACTCCCTATAAATTTTGAGAGAAGGCTGAAATTTGAGATTTTAATTTCTCTTTGTTGGATTGATGAATCGATATTCAATAAAAGTGTAGAGATATTTGTGAATAACTTTTATTATTATTCGTCACAGAATCCTCACTCATTGAAACAGGTGGATTGTCGACATTTGTGGTCAATAATATCATGGAAGGCATACTTTGGGAATATGTTATTGATGCATAATTCATTGTGTTATATGTGTATAGAGGTGTCCCGTTAATAGGACCAACGGAATATGGTGATAGAGGGAAATTTTGAACATGGAAAAATAATTAATTTTTTTTAGGCTCCTGGATAACTCAGAAATGTTGAGCATATTATTTTTATTTATTAGCATGAACATGTTAGAACATTATCGTTAATTTTTCCGTAGAATCCTAAGATTCATAAAAAAAAGTCCTAATTCTGATAATATTTTTTGATACAATATTTGAAACACCCTGTGTGCACAGTATTCCTACATTCTTCTCCTCATGTGGAATCGGTTCATGCCCAAGATATTGATAGTTGGAATAACGACCGCAATACGGATTACGCATATCATCTTTTTTTTTAAATTTCTTCTGATATTTTGATCATTTTTGTGATAAACGCATCGATTTGAATCGAAACATATTCAAAATTGAATTCTCGATAATACCAGAAACTGAAATATTTAAAATTCCCTGTATAAATGAAAGTGCCGAGGCTTCAAAAATTTTTAAGCTCAGTGGGTAGAGAATATCTAACAATGTTATAATTCCAATTTTCTGATTTCTAATAGGTGCAGTTCTCCAGAAACGTCTTATATAGGCAGTTAAACTTGGGACAAAAAGCTTCTATGGTTCTGAAATTTAGTTGAGGCATTATAAGTAGGTACATACGCATTTGAAATAAGTATATCATTTTATGCGGTTTCCTAATACGACAAATGTTTTCAAGAAAATTTGAATAAAACATTATTTAATATTATTTCGGTGATGGTGGATGGTGGTTAATAAAGATTGTAACAGCTGTAAACTCAACTATAAGATCTACAATATTTCCTTATGTTTGACTGTTCTGAAGTTGAAGAACCAATCAGTGAAACAATAATTCTGAAGTGCTTATCGATCTTGAATTATTATACAATATTCTTCAAAAAATTTACTCCTACTAGCTTTAGAAGAAAAATAGAAGCGATTTTAATTTAGGCTGCAGCTCAACTAGTTATAATCAGAAAACTTTCAAAGTAAAATATAAATACATATCCATACATGAAGAAGTGGTTGAAAAATTTCAGATCACTGCTTGTGTAACCAGAGAAAATGAATAAGGAAGAAATTAGTATTATTGCATCTAGTGACGCACGCACTAGTTTTTCAGTGCGCATAAGCTTCTTTGTCGATGGACTGTCCTAATGAAAGGCAAAAGCAAAGATTATAGAGTTACTTTATACTCTAGAAGATGTTGAATTGATTGGTCGAAAGAATCTTTCACGAATTTCAACAGTTCAATTTACTTTAAACTTCGAAGGACACATTGACGGACAATGGCGCACCCGGAGGATCAGTTTTCGGGGAGGGCTCCATCTACATGCATTTTTGACGTATAATTGAAAGTCTCAATTTCTTTTTAACACAAATGAATCTCGGGGGGGGGGGCTGCAGCCCCTTGGCTCCCCCCCACTAGTTGCGCTACTGTTGTCACAATGACGGGCATCGCCCCAGCAAAAAAAAAAAAATTTCGCCGCCCTGTCTTTGAGTAGAAGTTAAATTAACCGATTTCAAATAATTTTATTATTAATTCTTGTTTCCAAGGCAACACAGCATTTGCATGTAAGAAAAATTCCAGACAATGTTATCCGGATTTGAATTACATGTAGATATTCTTAATGTTCCCGTTTCGCGATTTAATATTTGACCTTATAACACTTTCTCCCGGTGGCCATGTTCTTGTAATCAAACATTTGATCAAGCTAATATAAAAAATCAATATAAATATTGAGAATGACTATTATAAAACAATATTTCACCGAGTGGTTCGAAATTCTTGAAACTGTAAATTTATTTAGCGTACAATTGGAAAATCGGAATTCTGATACTAGGGTCTTTATTAGTAGTGTTGCCCCAGGAATCGAACGGGCCCATCAGATTTTGGGCTCAAAAGGACTTTATACGAGCTATGAGGCCCAACTTTGAAATTTCAAATGCAAACACATATTTTTCATAGCAGATTCGGTTTAAGCGGGAAATTATTAATTTTATTCTACTAAGTCGCAAATCTCTGACAAAGAACTTAGTTGGGGGGGGGTCTGCAGACCCAAAATTCCCCTCGTGGATAAAAAACAAATGAACACATCAGAAATTTATATAATGTGCAAATTTATAACTGCGCCTCCACCATATACCAGATACGAAAGTTGGGTACAACTTTCAACATTTTTCTGGAATCCAGTTCATTGTAAAAGTGGCGTAACTCCATTTTCATCTTGATGAAACCAAATTTGTTTTTATATAAAAAAATTTCGAAATTTTTTTTTCCTCTCCCTGTATAACTGAAAGTGGTCCGGCTCCAAGAATATTTTAGATCGGTAGATAATGTCAAACAATAACATAATTCCAATTTTCAGATTTCAAATAGGTCCAGTTCCCCAGGAACGCCTAATAGGTTGTCGAACTTGGTACACCCTGTATACGTCCTATACCTGAATTACTGAAATACTATATTCCTATAATCGAATTATCAGTCAACCCTCTCAATGCATGGGCCCTCCCGTGACGGGATTTCTTATGTCAGGTATTCTTTTTCTTGGCATCGCAAATTGAAATTAACCAAGTTGACAAAAAAGTTCGCACACACTTTGAGGTAAGTTGTATCTATCACAAAAGATCCACTGCAAAAAGGGGACGTAACATTGGTGTTTTGTGAAAACTTTGCGTTGTCCTCACTTGAAACTTGAAGAAATTATTATTGAAATCGAGAAATAAATGTTTGAAATATGGATGTTTGATTGTCAAACATCGATGATCATCGAAAATCAATGATAATCGAATCGATCACCTCTCTTTCTAAGAAAAAGCCATATTAAATACCTTGCATTTTTATATTTTCTCACCTTTTAAAACTTTTTTGGAATTCCACGAATAAGTCAATACCAAAATTAGTCAAATTGGTCCAGCCGTTTTCAAGTTTTAGCGTACCTAACTCACAGCAATTCATTTTTATATCTACAGATTATGTTATACAGTGCAACCTCTTTAATCCGGCAATTGATGGCAAGGTAGTTGTCCGGATTTTCGATTCGTCTGGATTATAGAAAATCAGAATTATTCTTAAAAGTTGTTTTTTGAATGAAATATGATATCCATAAAAGTAAAAGAAAATATTTGATTAGTTCGAATTTTCAAACACAGGATATCAAAACTAGTATCACAATAGAAATGATATGTTTATTTTTCTTGTAATTTGTTTATTGGACGAATAGCATTATTCAGAAAAGGAACAAAAATAATTTGAATTTGAATCTGTAAAATCAAGAGATCCCATTAAAACTTTACTCAACTTTGAGGAAATCTGAAATTTTGGTTTGAACTTTACAGTGAGCCTCATTTTTCACTGCTATATTCTTCATTTCGAAGAGCATCTTCATCTGCTCGTCTGAAATTTTGTTTTCTTCATTCTTCCCTTCTCGACCGTTGCTATATCATCGTCACCGTCAGTAGAGGAATCATTGGTTTCATATTCATTTCTTGTACATTGGTACACTAGCGGTACCCTAACATTCGACTTAATAAAAGATTATAGATTTCTCTATAAACTTTGGTTTGATTCCTATCTTAACTCGTAAATTTCAGACGCGGTCGCTTGTGTGCATCCGGATTATAGAGATACGTCCGGACTGGTTTTGAAATCAGGCGTCCGGAGTTCTGGATGTCCGGATTTAAATGTGTCCGAATTAAAGAGGTTACACTGTATATAGAAAAAGAATACATACAAAATAAAAAACAAAAAGTCTTGAACAGCAATATGCCCCGACATATATTCAAACCTTAAACAGACCGAGACAAAAAATCGGAAGCTGAGAAACTTCAGTGAAAATCATCAGACAAAAAAGGAAAAACTTTCTTCTGTTGAAAGAAGGTATTTATTACATCATGAATATCTTTCCGATTCGATGTTGAGGAGGCATAATAATAACTTTTTTTTCTGATTGAAACGATATTGAGCATCATCACCTTAGATACCATATCTCATAACACACCTATTATTCCCAAGGGAAATATGAAATCATATTAGTATTTCAATCGGTATTTCACTAAAAAAATGCAAGAGGTATTACAACCAGATACAAAAGATGAAATATCTTGGATTGGTTGAGGCTTTCGCAGCCATCGTTCAATGTAACCTGTTCTTTCGAGCATTTCGGCCATCGTCGTGGATTAGTTCTCGACGTTTTGCCAGTTCGAGTGTCAGGCAGTTCAGTCCAGTGAGAACATCTTCTAGAATATCAATCCTGAAGATGCCAGACACTCGAACTGGTGAAACGTCGAGAACTAATCCACGACGACGGCCAAAATGCTCCAAAGAACAGGTTACAATGAAATTTCTTGTTTCGCAATTCGCTGATGAGACTACCGTTTCCTTATAAGCATTCCGTTCAGCTGTAGCTGTTCCTGCCATCACCGACATTTCAGGAACCGTATCAGATGCTGCAGAAGTCTCTCCCTCCACACCAGCTATCATCTTCACTACCTCATTTTTCTGCAACACACTGTCATCCACAGCCTTCCGCAACAGACGAACTTTTCAAACTACCGTGCTTTTTCAGTGTAGTTATTGAGGCTCTTGCATCGGCAACCAAAGTTGCGGATGTTTGTCTTCCATAATAACCTGTATACGCTTTCAGGTTATCTGAACCCAATCATTCAGCAACCTCACTCGGAGACTTTCCGAAGGTATTTTTGCCGACAGAGTATACACTTCTTATTTCGATAACCCATGAAGAACCGGAGATCGCCTTGTGAACGCATGGCTGAAATCTTCTCTATCAATTATTGTAAATTTCCTGTTTATTTTGCGTCGTTGACGCTTTAATCACCATCACACGGTCACGAACTTTGATAGCATATTCACCAATTCGTTGGTTCTGGAGGCACCTCAAACTTCAAAATTACAGCTGCAAAAATCTTATCCACAAAGGAAATTGAGATGGGATTTTTTATTCTGTACAGCATCTTTCAAGAATTTTTTGATCTGATCCCAGGAAAAAACTTCTTATTTTTTGGGAATGTATCATTTATTTTTGTTCTCCACTAATGCTTCTACTTCGTCCAAAATTTTGACTTCAGTATTTTCCTTCAGATGCAACATTGAACTTAATATACTAATTCAAAAGGAAGCAGCAAGCCGAATAGACGAACTCAAATCCTTTTTTATTCCAGGGCTCGGCCAGGAGGGCCCGAGAATCGCTGGAGAAAGAGCAAACAAAGGCGTCGACACGGGGCAAACTCAAAGAATACTTCTTCCCTAAACATCAATGAATACTGTTAGCACCACATGCTGGCTAGCACCGCTAGAACGAACAGGAGTGACTGTGGATGGCCTTGTCTTCCTCCCTGAGAATGAAACAGTCTAGGGGCCGGACCCCAGCTGCAAGTTAGGACTCCATTAGTTGATAGTTTTGAAGGGGTCACAGTACACTGCGACCTTATGGTATATTGTGGCCCCTAGGACTCCATAAAGAGTACTAGGACTTTATTGAAACCTTGAATCTTCGGAAGGGATAACCTATTGAGTATTAGTAGTACTCGCCGAAACGAACGTCGTCCAAGACCTCTCTGGGGATCTACCCACGACCCTACTTCCGTAACTAAGACGTGAGGACATACAGAACGGGGAGTCCACCAAGTGAACAGTACCTCCTTACAACGAAAAACTGTGCACTTGATGATTTCGAGACTAGTTGGCAATCTCCGAGCCCACATCCCAACATCCCAGGGCAGGAGTGAGCTTAACTATGAATGTTATGCTGAAGAATACCATAATAATTGATATCCCAGTGGCCAAAACAAGTTGCCTGGATGAAATCGAGGTCCTTGGGTTTCCAGCCAAGCAGCTGAGGGAGGTTTTTCAGTTGGTTAAAGTACAACACTCGCTGGCATCCTCAAGAACTGGCCGATGCCGGCGGCTCCGCTATTGAGCTTGTTCGCTACCTCAAGGCCACGAAGAAAAATGACCAGCCCAAGGTTACTGCCTTCGGCTATCGACCAACAGAGGTCGCCGATATCGAAACTCTATAAGGACTCAGAAACCAACCATAACAATCCTATAGATATAGATTATACAATATGAATATCAGCTCAAGAAATTTGACGAAAATTAAGAATAATTATTTGTTGAAAAAAATTTAATATCAGAATATTCGAAAGAACAGACTAGCTGTGGCACATTCCATATGATTTCGCGCACTTCGGGAATTTCCTCTGCTCAAAACGAGTCGAAAAATTCATTGCGTTCCAACTCAGCGAATGTCATCCAATTTGGCACGGGGGACGTAGGTATTGTTCGTTTAATTTGTAACTTTTATGATGATTCCGAAAGTGAGAACATTACAATTTCTAAATTAACTATCGCAAAGATTGACGAGCAGGGCCTTCGAAATTAAATCGGGAAATCTGGGGGGAAAGCGGGAAAGCTACTCGTTCCGAGTCCTGCTACCGTTCGCTGCTGGCAGCACACTGTACCGGCTAAATTGGTTTGTGTGTTTTTATGACTGTGTTTTAGTACCGGCCCCGCGCGCGTTTTGGATTGCTATTGGGTTAACAGGACGAAAATGGACGGTGTTCACTAAAAGGGCAGCCGATGACTCAGGAGTTTCACAGGGGTGGCTGATATAAAAGAGATGTATAATCAGGGCCGTCTTTAGGACGCAGGCCTGGGCCCGTATTCTCGACAAGTGAGCTTTTAAACCTATACGTCTCAAAACGTACGGTTCATATGCGAGTTCTTTTCCGGATCGGTATTCTTGACGACCATTCGTTCCATGAAAGGTATACGTTTGAAACCGTGTGATCGAAAAAGCCGGCAACACTGACACATTTCACAAATGACATAAATTGTTCGTTAAGGATTATGAAGTCTAATTGAAAAACTACGACGGATCTTCAATCTGGTAAAGTTTCCAACCAATTCACATAAGAAGATGACCAATAGAAATGGTCAGGAATAGGTAGCATATTTAATAGCATGCTGGGTGCAATCAGAGATTGAAAGAATTTGAGAAAGGTAAGATTATGATCCACAAACCCATTTTGTTTAATCATAACATATATTTGTAGCGTTTGCAAGACCTTAAGTCAAGAACGAGAACGAAGGTTAGCAATGCGAAACGGCATGTCAGAGGAACAGGCGATGGGCCTCATGAGGAATTTTGTTTTGTTTACTGTAATTGTGTGATGTACTTATTATTTGTTGGAAAAGATATTTGATTTTTTTGGAATAAATTTATAATGAGAGTATGTATATGTAAATTGAAAGAAATGAAATATCAATAGATGAATCATATATTCATGATTCATGTAATGTTTTACACAAGTGAGCGGACTTATCACTTAGGTATCTTGGAGATTGTTTATAATAATTGTTGCTCGTAATTTTCTGTATTCAATGTGATCGGTTTTAATACGTTCTCCGACGTCACTGATACCCAATCTCCATTTATCTCTATCTTTCTAGATATTCTCCTCCAATACAAGTTCACTCATGTTTTTTTCTATCTCCTCCCTCCTGCTTTCCCGAGTCCCTTCTGCTCGTAATTTTTCACCTTCTGCCAATTTTCGGTTGATTCTCATCGTTAATGAGAGACCCATATATTCCTAAAACAGCAAGTGCTATGTCGTCACCATCATTTTTTGGTTCAGGAACATTATCTTCGATACAAAGATCATGAAGCCCGACAAAAGTATTCATAATTTTACTTACCGTATCTTGAGCATAGTGAAGAACTCTGTGTGCAAGCAGATAACGAAATCTCATCTTGGGACCCCATTGTATTTCCCAATAAGACTTCTGGTTGTTGTGCAATATTTTTTGTAGAAATATGCTGAAGTACCTTTTTGTCAAACGTCTACACGAACACTGAAAAATCAAACTATATCACGAAAACGAATGATACAAAGAGCTCGCTGTAAACACTCGTTTTGAGAACTTATGCGACCGTATAGTCACGAGTCAAGAATACCAAAGCGTGTGATACTCTGAAAGTTCGCATACGCATAGAAAGTTCACTTGTCGAGAATACGGACCCTGGTAGACGCCCGCCTAAGGCGCTAATATCCATTTGTGTAGAAATTGAAACTATCCAATGTGAATGCAAAAGTGAAATAAAACAACAGGAATAGGAACAAATTTAATTTTGAAACCCATCTAATCAAAGTTAACGCATTATACTTCGTGAATATCCTAATGCCTAATCCAGTCCACGTAGTGGCCTCTTGTTATTTTTTCAATAATCTATTTGATAATGGCTGTAACATTACAGAAAAGCAAATGAATTGTGTACTCTTCTTTTTGAAATTTCGACGTTTTTTCAAATGATACAAAAATACAATTCTCGAAACAGGTCAGCTTTAGTATATGTGGATAAATTTCAATAAAACAAGATTCAAAACAGGTGAGCATCAGGAGCACGTGGCGCGGTCTTTTTAACATTTCTACACACAAACTTCGCTATTTTAAAGATTTCAGGTAGGTACCTAAACCATTGGAGCTTTGAATGGTTGTGGATTTTTCATCTTTATAACTCTTACTTTCAAGATCGTTGATTAAATATCATTACATTCAGTTCGAAAAGTTGACAAGGTTCATTACTGAGGATGTTATCAGAAAGGTTATTGTACTCAGCAGAACCCATTATCACAGTGATATTGTCCACGAAGGACAGTAACTTCTTCTTCGTGGACCTTAAGAATCTACTCAGAGTAAAATTCTGGTCCTAAAAAGTTGTAACATTTAGGAGTTTCGTTGACAAAATTGTTTAATACATTGATTGCACAAGCTCCTTACAATTTTTTTCATTTTTATTCACTGAGCTACTTATACAAGCCAATATTCGTTGAATATTAACTTCTTCATTTGGAATTGTCAAGCTGAATTTTGCACCAATGGACAGTTTTTGAACTGTTAAACCAGCTTTGCCTATTTCAGGTTCCTGAATTTACTCGTACATCGATGGTTTAGCCTGATTCTGAAAATAGAAGTGTGGAATTAGTTCATTAAGATCTTTCAAATTGATTTAAAATGCGCATTGGGACAGGCTCATCAAACTGTTTCATAACAGAATAATGTCTTTCTCCGTTTTCATAATATTTTACTAGGTCAACCTAATTCTCAACAACATCGAGTGTATTATATAGCTAGTGTATTACGAAGTTGCTCCTTAATCATTTATTGTCCAGCTAGTTTGTCCTCATTCTCTTAATGAAAATAGTTCATCGTCTTTTACTTAGTTTTTGGATCGGCTAACGGCTGCTTTATTGTATCGGTAATTTTTTTTTATGTTCAATTTTCTAATCAGAATGTTTATTCTCTACTCCAGCAGGGGATGCTAAATCTATTCACATATCGACTGAGCTATCATTAGCCGTTCAGCACATACTATATAAAAATATAAAGTTGAATATCGAAAAACATAAAGTACACTTACACAGAACTGAAAGTAATAAAGTGCAAGAGGAGCTAGGATGAAGACATCGAGGGAAGGCCAAGGTGTCGCGTTTCCACTATTTGGAGAGCTGTTTTGTCAATTCTTATATTACTATTGCACACCACCATATACTTTGTGGTACCTAATATATCTTTATATCGTTTTGAGGGAATGTTCAAAAGAAGTATTTTCATATTCAGACTTTTTCTGTTTGAGGAAAAATTAATTTACTGTTAAGCTCGAGAAATCGGTAAATAAACCGATCATATTAACTGAGTCTCTTCGATTATATTGTGAAATACCGTTAAAAATACGTTAATTCTTTGAGATATATCCCATCTAAGCTATAGAATTATTTGGGAAAATCTTTGAATTCATGACATCTCGAATTTGAATAAATAATGTGATAAAAACTGATCGTTAGAACGAATAAAACATGTAATGCGTTATAATAAACCGTTCAACTTTTTTTCATCAATCGTTCAGAGCCGAAGGCGGGAACTTCAATCAAAATAAGGAAAAATGTAGAAACAACTTTCAATTTCTTATTAGTCAGTTGAATTAATTACTATTTTCGCAAACCTCGCAATAACAGATATACAAACTTATTGGCGAATATATATATAAAGAGGCCACATTTCATGTTAAAATAAAGGAGGACTTGAGGACGGATAAAATCAAGATAGGTAGGGGAGTACGTCAGGGTGACACTATATCGTCGAAATTGTTCACCTTGGCCCTTGAAAATATCTTCAAGTCACTGCAGTGGGAAAATAAGGGTATAAATGTGGATGGTTCCTACTTAAACCATCTCCGCTTTGCCGATGACATAGTCTTGATAGGTAGCAGCCTGCAGGAGTTTGAAAGTTATGTTAAGCCAAATTAGTGATGCCCTGAGGAAAGTCGGCTTAAAAATAAACATGTCGAAGACCAAAATTATCAACAACACTACAGAACACATATACATTGACGGCACAAGACTTGAAAATGTGGAAGAATACATATATTTAGGGCACTCAATACGAATTGGCAAGGACAAACAAACAGCGGAGATAAAAAAGAGGATAAGGCTAACTTGGATAGCTTTCGGAAAGATGAACTACATTTTCAGAAATAACGACATCCCTCAAGCGGAAAGTTTTTGACACCTGCATATTACCTGTAGTGACATATGGCCTGGAAACGATGGCAATAACGAAGAAGAGCGCGAACCAGCTGAGAGTAATGCAGAGAGCGATGGAACGAGCTTTACTTAATATCAGCCTCAGAGACAGAATAAGGAATGAAGAAATCCGACGAAGAACCAAGGTCGTAGATGTCATACAACGGATTGCAGAATTGAAGTGGCAATGGGCAGGATACGTGGCCCGACAAGACAAATCGAGATGGTCATACAAACTAATACACTGGCGACTGAGAGCAACGAAACGTAGTGTGGGAAGACCACAGAGGAGATGGCTCGATGACATCAAACAACATGCGGGAAATAGGTGGTTTCACATTGCGCAAGACAGAACAGCATGGAGTAACATGAAAGAGGCCTACGTCCAGGAGTGGATAAAGGAGGGCTGACGAAGAGAGAATGTATAAAATAGAGGCAACTTCACGAATAAGGAATCTAAGAATCATCTTCCCTCGAAGGGTTCAATACCAAATCATTGGATGTAATTGAAAGATACCTACACATATCCGAACATCAGTCAACCAACAACTATTCATGTGTATACGGTTTTAGAATTACTCGAGAGTTTTCCGACACGCCATAAAAAGTAAGTAAGATTTCTCTAAGACCGGAAAATATACCAAAAAAAATTACATTCTATTTTTCCTCGTATCAACTATCCTTCAGAATTCTTTCAAAAATGGTGTTAACAAAGCAACTAATCCTTACTGCTCAACACTATCCCACCAGTAGGTGTGTAAGCGAGGATACGGTGGAGAAAGAGAAGACGGAGGGTGTAAAAATAAAATAAGAAAATTCAATCTAGTAGCCCCTATGCAACGTTTAGCGCTCATGCGGGAGTTGAAGATCTGAGGGAAAGTCACACTGGGCTGGCACTTATTCCCCGAATTAAAAAGATATATTTCATTATAACATAAAAAAGTTTCAGCATAACTTCTTTATGCGACCTTTTCTGTAGGTGTGATACCTTCTACTTGAACTGTAGGAATTATTAAGGTAGAATTTTGTGGCTTGATTTTGACGATAAAATAAAGGAAATGTTATGAAGGAAGTTGCAGCACTCGTGAAGATAAATATAACGACTCTTTTCACCATAACAAGAAAAAATTTCTATAGGTCCCTCCGAAGGAACTCAAACGCGTGTTGGGATAGTAATAGTGGATGTATCTACATTACCATTTGATAATAGTTATATACATTCAGAATTAAAATCATAGTTGAAGTCAAGGCACCACAAAGTTCCACCTCATTTCTCTGGAATCGAATTTAACCCACAAATGATGATGGTACAAACTATACAATTCTTCTTCTCGGGAAAATTAATATTTATACTTTCATTGCCTTCATAGTTCAGTCTTAAAGGGATAGCTGGCGTCATTATATAGATGTGGAAATATCATACTCATCAATGCTTTTCGATCTGGATGAAAAAACCGTTGACCGCTTTGAAATATAACACTAATATAAGTAATGATGATTATTTGTGGATTTTAGGTACTAGAAGAGGTACTAGGTAGGTATTAGAAAGATGAAGGAAGTTTTGAATACATGCCGATTCGGTTGAATTGAAAAATAGTAGTTAGATAAAGAATCGAGGCACGAAAGTTCAAGTATAATTTTGTCAGGATAGTATCACTGGAAGAATAAAAATTCGTTCGGTAATTCGAAAATGGCAGGGTATAGATGATGAATTTTTACAATAGAGCTTAAGACCTTATGACAGTGTTTCTCATTTTTACCCAGAATATATCTCTGAGGGACCAATTTATAATAGGGTATTGTGGATAATGATTATTAGTATTGCTCTGAGTCATCGGAATATTAATTCATGAAAAAGTCAATATGAATATATAACCTCCTATAATTTTTAGAATGTTTTATTATATAAATATCGCCTTCAATCATTGGCCACAAGAAAAAAATCTTGGCCAAGAATAGTGTTAACCAAGACCAAGATTTTATTGATATGATACGTGATATCATAATTTACGACACACATAGACGCATTGCTTATGGTGTGATAACCTTAATTTCGTTCAATGAAGTTGAAATTCTAGAGCGAATTCAATATTAGTATTGGTCACATGGTTGATTGTTGAAGGCATTTCTTCGACGATTTTATTTTGGTAACTTCGATTTTTAAAATATGAGTTTATATTTGTAGCAATCAAGTTGAAAATAAACTTGTAAAGGTGTATTAATATTTGATCTTATAAAACTGTTATATTTACAACTAGTGGCCGTTTTTTCTAAATTGATACTGATAACTGAATTAGGCAGAAATTATTGGTATGGGGTTGACTTTTTTATCAGAGAGTTGTGAAATCTCAATCAAATATTTTATCATACTAAAGCAATCAAATGTTAAATGAATGATCAACTTCAACAGTTTCCTAGATTTTTTCATATTTTTAGGTGAATTAAAACTGATTTAATACTTCATCTGGTGTATTCAGGAGAATGCGAAAGACTCTTCGAAGTGTCATTAAGATGTACTGTATTATTATAAAGCAAAAAACAGTAAAATGCCGACATTTCTTCAGATATTTTCATTGACGAAAATTAAAACGAAATATCTTTTGGAAACCCACCTTGCAGATGAATTGAATTTTGTCATTTTAATTATCCGAAAAATATCGATAAGATAAAACGTTCTAGGGTAGCTTAATAAAAATTTTTGAGAATAAAAAAATAATAATACCTTCATTGATCCTCTGAGACATATAAAATACATGTATAGAACAGATCAGAACAATAAAAAATCACTCAACTTGAAAATAAATTATGTGTAAAAACATTTCTCTAGTAATTTTGTATGATTATTTTTTTTTATTCATTTAGTTCAAGAGATATAATACATGTTGGTAGATGATTAAATAATTTCTCTATTTCAGTATCGTAGTGACTTCATTTTTATACAAAAGTAGTGTTGTAGTGAACTCGCATTACAGCATAGTTTTCAGAAATATTTTTCGTTTTATGGTTGTTAGTACTGACCTCCGATTCTATCAATATTCGAATCAAATCAGTTCAAATTCCGTGATCTGTCAAATTTCTCAAGTCACCCCAACTGCCAAGATACAATACAAAAGTCATTGAACTGAATTTTTCATTGATTTTCGAGAGTATTTCACCAAACTTGACTGAAATAGGAAAAATATCTTCTAATACTCGTTGCAGAAGGCAATTCCAACCGAGATTCCAACACTTATGAGTTCGAAAACACGCTCCTTCGTCGCTCGTTTCAGAGTTCAGCATTCGTTTTGGAATAGGAGCTCATTCTGGAACTTGTTTTAGAATATCCTATTGATACACTGGTATTTTCGTGAACGTTCAAATTTAATTGTTTTATTTTGGGAATGTAAAAAAATTCGTCGTTTCTCGTAGATATTGTAGCTGTGGAAGCTGGAATGTTCTATAAAGTTTCCCTCATTTTTCTTGAAATACACCAGACACTTCTACAAAAGTCGGACAACAAGACGACCTCGAAGGTATATTGGACATAAGACTCTCTTTTGAATAAAAAATACCGTACCAACATCTGTTGATTTACCTCAGAGCATGACATTCTGGGAAATTCAGGGTGCTTCACTGATGAAATTATGTCCAGATGACGAACAACCAATTCTCGCCCATCAGTCAACAAAGCATTTCTCCAGCATGCAACACAGTTCCTATAGGTCATCAAAAGTCCGATTCGTAACCAACATAGGGTATCGTCAGCAGACAGCAGTATTTAAATCGATTTGGTTAACGAGAATAAATCAGGAACATAAGGCAAATTATCCATCAGCTTTCTCAAATGGACAGATAACTCATTAATGAATAAAAGCAATCATATCAGCAATGCAACATGGTTTCATGCGGGGCAGGTCTACGGTCACGAATTTGGCAACATTGTCGCAGTTTATCGCGGAGACTCTGGATGATGGAGGTCAGGTCGACGTTATTTATACAGACTTTTCACGAGCCTTCGACTCGGTTGATCACCGTATATTGCTGAATAAACTTTCTTTTTTTGGCCTCAGTCCAGCATATGTCGACCTAATGAGATCTTACTTGGAGGGAAGAATGAGTCATGTGTTTTATAATGGCTTCAAGTCTTTCGAATTTTGTCTGTCATCTGGGGTGCCACAGGGATCTAATCTTGGACCATTGTTATTCATAATTTTTATCAACGATCTTCTGGCTCTTCTCAGTTGCTTGGCCTTGGCCTATGCAGATGACTTCAAACTTTACCTGAGGATACGCGGAATTGCTGATTTAGAGCTGCTCCAGTCCAGCTTGGAGTTAGTTAATATTTGGTGCTCGCGCAATGGACTCATTTTAAATTTACAAAAGTGTTTTAAGGTGACTTTCACGAGAAGCCTACGTCCTCTCACCTTCAATTATTCTATTGGTAATTGTCTTATCGCTAGTGGAGATCGGTTTCGCGATTTGGGGGTGTTATTTGATTCGACGTTCAGCTTTGTTCCTCACATCGAGGAGCTTTGTTCTTCGGCTAGTCGATCTTTAGGCTTTGTGTTCCGGTGTTCCAGGGAGTTCCCTGATGTTTCGGTCCTCAGAATTCTATATTTTTCTCTTGTCATCAGCAAATTAGAGTACGCCAACTTGGTTTGGTTTCCGATATACAGTTCCCACCTAACATCACTTGAACGCATTCAAAGAAAATTCTTGAAGTGTGCTGAATATAGAAAGACCGGCAGGTATCCTGAACGTGGTGCGGATTTGTCGGAGATCATGCGGGAAATGCGAGTTTCAACATTGCAGGAGAGACAGAAGCGACAGTGCGCTAAATTTGCGCAAAAGCTAGTCACTGGAAGAATTGATTCACCTCATCTACTGTCCAGGGTTGAAATTCGTGTACCAAGAATTGAAGCGAGGACCGGATCAACTTTTCGACTCCCTAAACCTCGAACTAACGTACTTGAGCAGGCTCCGGTCTATCGATTTTGCAGGGCTGCTGATGAACTTAAGTTTAATGTGTTTTTTTAGTTCGGGGCGGTTATTATTTATTGTTGCATCATTGAATGTGTAATTTTGTTTGAATAATTGTTCATATTATTCATGGTCAATATGTTACCCTGTTATTGGGAAATTTCCTGTTGGGTAAAATAAACTATTATTATTATTATTATTATTATTATTAAAGGAAAGGAAGCGGTCCCAGAACAGAACTTTTGACCTTTTGGAATTCCAATGTTCAACTCTAGTTCAGCTAAAATGAAATCAGTCTCCAACTTGAAAGCCAATTTAGGAATATAGCTCTGACACCCAAATTGAAGCATTTGTCAAAAAGAACTTGAGAAGAGAGGCTCTCGAATGCCGGAAAAAATTTCGAAAATACACTCAGTATGGAAACTGAACTACAACCTCCCTTTTAGGAGATGAGGAAACGCACCACAACTTATAGAGAGATTAATTACATGGGCAAAGTGTGAAGCAATATCAACAGTTACCAGTTTGAAGATACGAGAAGAAATAGAATCAACTCCACTCCAATCGTACCGGAATGGAAGATAAGATATTATAATCAGAGTTAAGTTTTCTCTGTGTTATGGCAGAAAAAAATAATAAAAATGGTAACAACATATCTAGACTCATTGTATAAAAACATTCTCAACCAGAAGCTCAATAGGTCGAATACCTCTGTTTCCTCGTCTAGTCAGAGCATTCACCAAACTTCAAACAGTTTTGTTTTCATTATCCGAATTTGTAACAGTTGGTTATTGTATCTTGACTAGTATTATCAATTATTGGGTTGTAGGATCTTTTCGCTTGTTTATACAGATTGATTGGCATGACTAGTTTTTATGTAACCAATGAAGGTTCGAAGTTACGTAAGGTTTTTTGATCGCATAATCAAAGTTTTGAGGATCCCTCCTTCAAGACTCAGAATATGTCAAGATTCGTCCGAATGCTCAATGAAGATATTGCGGCGCCGCCATGAACTAACGCTCATAGAATAAAATTGATCGAATGTCGTTCCATTCAAAAACCGATGTATTCAAACTTAGACATCTTAGTTTTATCTTATCCTTTAAATACTTAAAGAACTGACATTTTGAGAGAAAGTTCTATATGTAATCACATTCTGTGGTTTTCCTCTTATAGTTGGCATGTTTCTTTTGGCTCGGCCATTGTCTCTTATTGAAAAAAATTATATCGAATAATATTGCTCTCTTACGCCTTCTTCAGTCTGGCGACGATATATTTAATATTTTGACATCAAATTCCGATTTTCCGAATAAGTAATAGTTTAGCAACTGGATAATAATAGAAACATTTTGTCCAAATTGGTAAATCACTGTTACCACACCGTTCACAAATTTCTTATCTAGTTTACCTCGAAAGAATTCGGAACAAATTCAATTACAGGAAAGGGGTCCATATTTTCACTGAAAGATAGGAAGCTATTCCGATGAAGTCAAAAATTCTAATTCATTTAGCCATACCCCTCAAACATCCAAATCAAGCGAAGGGAAATATTTGCATGGCAAAAAACTCGCCCAGCATCAAAGACATCTTATACACTGAAAAAGTTGCCGCTTGAATGGTCTTTGTCCACTCTCAGATGTGAATTCGATTTGAATACATTTGTCTTTTTCCATTTTTCATAGGAAATGAGGGTGAATTTTGTGGAGCATGTTACGCTTTCGACTCCATTTTCTCGAGTTTCCATCGATTCTTTTTTCATGCGAATCTGCGACTGACATTTGACAGTATCATTTATGTTTCTGATGACTGAAGTAAAGGCGTTGATAACCTTTTTATTGGGGGAGAGTGTTTTGGAAAATGAGAAAAAAACGAATAACCTGAAAGTGAATCTGCTCTCTGACAAACAAAAAATGTTTCTCCTAGGAAAAACCACAAATTGAAAATAGGAGTCATTCAAACTAAAAATAAACTTTCACACAAATGAAGGACTTTCATTCCTCTTTCAATCATAACGTCAATTATGGATATTTTTTCTTGTAATTCAGAATTCAAGGAATCCAAATCTCAGTACCTCTATGAATATACAAGGATAAGCAGGAGATAAATGACTATTATTTTTTCGAAACTCAACGGTACGAGCAATATAATGTAAAAAAAAATCGGGCATACAGGGTGTTTAGTTTTTACCTGGGCGGATCACATCTTCGATTATTCTTATAACAGCAGAGAAGAATATTTTATAATTGCAGAGTGATCAACATTTTCAGAATGCTAGGTGTTTCCATCGATTATTTTCATTTGACGTCATATTTTACTCATACTACTGCTCGAAGAATGTATGATTTTATAATAACCATTGAAGAAACATTTATAACACATACAATATTAAGTTCAGGTATAACTAGTATGCTTTCTCCAATAAACGTTATTTATAAATGTAAAAAGACAACGAGCCTCGATGGAGGAGAAAATTTAGAAAACAACAGTCCTACATTCTATCTTCATGAATAAATTTTTCATATTATATTCAGATATCTATTTGAATTCATATATTTTCTGAACCTTGTTTTGGGTTCTCAATCCCGTTGTGTGGACAAAACTCATTTTAATAATTTTCAAATACTGGAAATGCTTTTACTTAATTTTTTCTAGTTTTTAGGATCCAATCATTTCTGAACAAAATTTTGACAATAAAAGAACAAGAAGAAGAAATCTTCTAACTTAGGTATGTAAGACAATGATGGCCACCTTAAAAAATTCGTTTTTGTTTGTTCGGAAACTACCAAGACAAATAATTGAGAATTTTATGAATTATCATCTTCAATTTGCCATTTTTTATTCAATAGGTATCAATTATAGCTAAAACTATAAATCACTATGAATGTACTTGAATCTGCTGGACATAATCAGCCCATCTTGAACATATTTCTTTCTTTAAAATATTATTTTTTTAATACCATATAACCTTTTTATAACAAAACACAATATCGCTAAAAGACTCAAAAGAAACAACTCTGGGTTATGAACGCAATAATACTTTTCATTCAGAAGCTAAATATAAAAGAATAAAGCAAATCGAAAAATAAACCATAATATTCCCAATGAGGCCAGTGTCCTATTGAATATATACTTGGGAACCAGTGACATATCCTAATCAAGAATATCGGAGATTGAGAGAAAATACAATTTTTCTGTAGATAAAATTTACATTGAAGACGTCGTATTTACCGAATCCCTTTTGAAAAGTCACTTGATTTTTTCGAGTACAAAAAACGCAAATGATGGCGACAATCTCTGTCACAAGCTTGAAATAAATTAATCTGCAATATAAGAACTTGGCATTCAAGACACTGCATGAAAATATTTCGCCCTCTATGGATGGTCGTGAGAACTATCAAATAATTTAATTCTGATATAGAACTGATCGCTATGGATTCAAGAACTCAAAATTTTCTGACATTTTGTAATTTTAGCTGATGGCACTGGTGCATTGCCTCATTTGGCTCAAAATAGGGAATGTTTCAAAGTCTACATCAGACCTTATCTTGAGAATCGTCAGAATTGATTAAGAATTTTTAAGACTTAAGGCTGATGAAGACGTCTGATATAAACTTGAAACTTTACCTTTTTTATATTTCATAGTCTTCTTGTACATTCATTGTCGGGCAAATTTTTTTCAAACTTCTTTACCCCTATAAGATTAGTGTGAAAATTTGAAGAGAAAAATTCTTCAGAAGAAAGGATTTTTTTGTAGGTGAAGCCTCTTTTCATGGGGAGATAAAGTTTAAACCGTAGAATGGATTTATAGAACTACATATGTTGTATATTAAAATTGACTTTTGTAAATAAAAGCCTTTCCTTAATTTGCGTTCATTGAATGGCCTGGCCTGTCTCATTATGGACGACGGCGAATAAAAATAAAACTGCAATCAGTGGATTCATAACTCGCTCAACGTACTATTTTCGATATACGCGCAGAATTTCGTATTGTCCATAGATGTCAAATAACTCAAGGCTAAACCGGCATAACATAAGCCGTAAGCCGTATAAATATGCGTAACGCACCTCTCAGCAGACATCGGGCTCAAGCTTTAGCACGCTATCTTCGCACAAATGTGACCAGGTCCCCATAACCTATTAAGACGATATACTGCAAAGTGAAAATGTTAAGGTATGGAAGGGCGTACGCTGGAGGAGGCATTGGTCTCAGACGATATAACGTGTAATCCCAAGGGCCCAGCCGTTTAGAAGCGCCACTAGCCTCGATATTGAGGGCTCCACTTTACCGATCTGATCTACGGCTCTACGTGGTCCTATTCACTCACTTCACCCAATTAAACTATTATGGCAACTGCGTGCCGCCGTCTTCTGATACCCAGACGAGTGGGCCGTCCAATAACTTCTTTCGTAAGGTGTCCTTCCGAAAAACATGTTTATGGATTATAGATATTCCCCTCTGAAGTCCGCTTCGTTGTATCCTTCTGGGCTATATATCTTGTGGATTGTTCCAGGATATTCGTGAGTATTTTGGAAATGGGTAATAGAAGGTCTTTTTTTTTGGAAAAATTCAAGGACGTGAGGGAAATAGGCTATGGAAGTGGGAGATGAAATTTGAAGCGTTTAAATGCAAAACCAGACATTTGACATTTTCCAAAAAAATGAGTTAAGGAAGGATTACAATGAAGAAAGTTACTGGCAATATGATTCTTTTACCCTCAGGTTCATAAGTAGACTTTTGAGAGCCAATATTCGTTTTTCAAATGCTCAAAACTGGAAGTTTGTTAGTTCAAAACTTTGTTCTTGGCAGGTTTTTGTCGTTTTATCGAAAAGGCTTATACATCAAATGTCTAGTTCTGCATTAAGACGCTTCATTTGTAAACAGAAATATAGGAAATATTAGTAACAATCCTTTTGCACGATGTTTCGTCTATACACGGTGGCCAACTGAAAACAAAATACACTCATTTCTGAAGCTGCGGCAAAAATTAGGAAAAAATTTTTGAAATAAAATCGAAATCTTCATCAACTTCCATACATTCACAAGAAAGCCACTCCGTAATAAATCCATCGAGCTGTCCCTGATGCTGATTGCTCGACCCTGCTCAAATTACAATAACGTCTTATAGAGAAGGAAGTAAACGTAACAAATTGATCAGCAAAGTCTTCATGAGAGACATCAGAACGAGGACAACCAGGATTATGTCGACAAATCTGCGTCGAACTACTGGTTGACTTCCGGGAAACTGTTCTCCGGGAAGAGGGTTTCATCATGGCTATCCACAGTGGCGAAACGTTTCTCAGCCAGGAAACCTACCCCCCACCCCCCGCAATGAATGCTCCCGGGCCCCATCCCTAAAAAAAATGTCAAATTTTTAAAAATTTTTTCTTTGTTTTTCGTAAGAACTTTAGCAAAGATGAAGAATTAATAATTTTCAACTCGTTTATGTCCTTGCATTCCATTATTATATTATAATTGATTTTAACACAAAAAGTTGATATGTCCGTTTTCACACGATTTTCGTATATTGTTTTTCTATACTCATTAATACATTAAACAGTTTTTTTTCGAAACCTCAACGCTTCAAACAAAAACACACACACACAAACGAAGAAGCGGAAATCCGACCGCCGAAACTCCCCACATGGTAGGTACGCTTTGTATAATGCTGATGCCGGCTGTAACTATTTCCTATTTCCTATTTCGAATTTTTCGTTTTTTTGGAAATGAAAGCACTATCTGCGATTAAATTGTGGAAGCTCGAAATTTTTTTGAAGATTAAGAGTTTTTCAGAGCGAAAATCGTGATCCTTTAATTTTTTCGAAAATTCGATCGAGTGAAACGAAAAATTCACTGGATGGATTGATTTGGCTCTTCGTAGGGTTTTTGTAAACATATTAGAAAGCACACATTACATTATTGGTTTTTTCAATATGTTCGATCCAGCGTTTGATTTTCCAAAAGAACACAAAAAGCCTTCTTCTCGTTGCATTTTCAAATTCTTGTGAAAAAGAGAAAAAAATATTCTCGGAAAAACAATAAAAAGCCGTTGAAGGGAGTCCATCTTGGTTCTTGAAACCAACTGAAAAGTTTCTGTGTGATCATTGGCCTCATTCACCGGACGAAGATTCTGCTACCGCTACCTAGCATAAATTGAAAGCGTGTTGAGTTTGCACCGCATGTGCCACCGGACGATTCCGCAACAGTTGCACAACTGTTACGTCCGGTGAATGCAACAATTTATGGTTGCTGAGATATCGATAATCAAAGACAAAAGGACGTATAAAGGTCTGAAAAACAGAAATTAAAGCTGAATGAATATTATAGCGATTGAGCAAAAAAAAATTTTCCCACACCCGTGGACAAAAACACGAAACTTGAAAAAGTTTGAGATTTTCTTGTTGTTGGTTTTTCTAATATCACTCAAAAACTACCGTCGTTACAAACAAAAGTTCGATTTCATTTTGATCTTTTAATTTATTCCAGTAGTGCATTATAATATCGAAAACAGAACTGCCTTGATTTGAACCGATATATACTTTGAAGATTTCGTTATAAATCACATTTATAAGATCATATTTGAATTATACCTTTAAACTTAGCTAGACTCTATATGAGTAATCATATCAAACATTTATAAATTTTTGCTGTCTGATAAGCCTGATACATCAACATCAATTTCTTTAATAATTTTAATTAATAAGCAGATAATTAGTTTTTACTATCAATTGGTTCTTAAAAAGATAATGAAAAAATTAAATAAAAAGTTCAGCAACCGGGCCCCCCGACCCCAGACCAACACCAAGGTCTCGTATTTGATCTTGACTAATCCTCAAGAACAGCTTCAAATCATCAGCATACGCCAAGGATATGCACTCGAGAGAATTCAGTAGATCGTTTATAAAAACTACAAACAGTAAGGGTCCAAGATGAGACCCTTGGGGCACTCCAGCTTTTGAAACGTACTCAAACAACACGAAGCCATTATAGAACACACAGTTGATTCTATCATTCAAGTATGAATCAATCAACTTCAAGTAAGCAGGGCAGAAACCAATTGAAGAAAGCTTGCTCAACATAATCCCAAGATCAACCGAATCAAAAGCTCTTGAAAAATCAGTATAAAGCACATCAACATGACCACCATCATCTAGGGACTCGGTAATAAAATGTGAAAGTGTAGCTAAATTGGTGATTGTCGATCTACTTCGCACAAAACCATGCTGACCTGTGGACAAGTGGGGGCGAACACCGTGAGAAATACTTTTATACATTACTTCTTCATAGACCTGCGCGAAATTGGAGAGTACGGATATGGGTCTACAAGTTTTAATTTCTGACTTATCCCCCTTTTTGAAGGCAGGAACAACACGTGCTCTTTTCCACAGACTTGGATATGTTGAGGTTTGCAAACTTTTAGCTACAATTAAATGAATGGAAATAGCAAAAGAGGCGCTACACTCCTTAACAAAAAAGGCAGGAAATTGGTCATCACCGGTTGTTATCTTATCAGGAAACTTTTCCATCTACAGTGATCTCAGACAAGACAAAGGGAAAGGACCGAACAAATTCCTGCAGATAACTCTCAGATGACTGAACATAAATTTTTTTCACACAAGAAAATTGTACTGCAAACGAATCAATTATGGCCTTGGGATCCCTAACAGTGTGATCTTCATCGTGCAAAATTCCAGGAATACATGTTTCGCTTCTTTTCCGATTCATAAATCGCCAAAATAATGCCGGATCTGAGCCAATCTCAGCTTGTACTCTTGCTAAGTATTCTTGGTACTCAGAAGAATCCTGGGATTTGACCAATGTCCTCAAACGCTTGAACTCTTCATAGTATTTTTTTCCGAGTCAATCACCACTTAGTGCGATAGAAATTCTTCAAACGAATCATACCATTAGTATTTGCACTGGACCATGTCGGATATCTTCTCCTCACCAGAACTGTGCTTCTGATAGGAACGTGTTCACGGATAAAACAAAAAAGCTTGTCATACTGTAAAGCATAATTCACATCAGTGAACGTTTCGAAAATGTCCCGTTCATAAGAAACAAGAGACAAGTTCAAAGCAGGAAATTGGCTCCTCTGAAATCAAAGGATGATGTTTCGAGAACGCTTGGAAAATTCATTCGACGCAGATGGGACGATTGTCTCAAATCTCAAAACGGGGTGATAAGGATCCTCCAAAACAACTTCCAACCAGTACCAGATCCAATAGTCGCCCATCCTGGTTCAGCTCGAAATTGAGTTGTTTCGCCCTACCAGATCATAGAAATTTGAGAGCAGCATAGATTTCGAACAAGAGGGAGAACCTAAAAAACCTGGAAAATTGAAACTTCCAACCACAAGAATTTATGATGCAATCCATGCCTCAAGGTGCACTTGAAGAAGTATGATGGATACAAGACGTTCGTCAAGGTTCATGCACAAAAATCTATAGCATCCTACTAAGTAGAAAAAAAAATTATAAATAAATGTATAGTCCGTTTCAAAATGATTGGCATCTCGGGCGGCTGTGGAATCTCGAAAATATGTTGGTAATATCCCATCAGTAACTTTTGAGTTCTAGGATTTAGGTTGGTGTTGATTGAAAACACTAAGTTTTGACATTTCAGAGTTTGAATTAACCTCCTGAATATATTTCGGATTTATTTCTGTATGCTTATGTTCTTGATTAAATCTGCAAATTAGTTTTGGATTTGAATATTTCTCAAGTATTACCGAATTGAATATGGCTGGAATTCATCAAGATACCTCTCGCCTCGCCTAACTACAAGGAAACGTGAAGCAGTTTATCGTCGGTATTGCGAGTTTTTCAACAATTCAGCAGGTTTCTGCCAGTATTAATCGCGTTTTGCTAGTTATTCAGGTAACAATCATTTACTTGTTCGAGGTGTTTTCGATTTTTTCGAATAAATTTCAGTTTTCACCTAGAACTGTCAGATGAATTTTGGAGAAGAAAGAATGCAAGACAAGTAAGAAGTGAGCAGTCGATGGAAACCTATTCCACATGATTATACCTTTAAAGAGACATTATAAGACATTATAATCAGAAACAGTGAATAAATCAGTTTGTACATATTTTTTGAACTGCCTGAAAAGTAACTAAGTTTTAATCAAAATCAACATTTGGTATATTTTTAATGAATCATGAAATAGACAGTATTAATAAGAAATACAAATAATAGTGATCTATTTTATAGCATATCACACTTCCAATGATTCACAATTTGTCAACAAATATTTTCCATTTGTTTCAACAACTTGGCTATGAAATCGTAAAGTTATGTCAGATTTATTATACTTTCTTTTCCTCAATACTCAGAAAAAATGACATAGGGTGAGAACTTGGCTGAATTTTCAATAGTAATCAAAATTCCAAAATTTGCTGAAGAGTCTTCATAGAGAACGAACTTTTAGTTATCCTTGATTATTTAATGAATGATATCTCTACATTAGAGTTCCTCGAAAGCCTACAAGATTTCATGTTGAAGTATTCCACGCTATTTTTATTATCAATCCTGAACTTCCAATTCCCATGCTTGTTCTACAGCGAAATAGTGTGGGCGTGTATATTTTAGTCATCATCTCAGCTTGTTTTTCTTTTGTAATTGAAACTAAGTTTGAAAATGTGTCAATAAAACAATGACGAAAATAATATTATTTCACAAAAAAATCTTCAAATTTATTTGCTTTGAAAAATATATTCAATCATTTTATAGGTTATATTGATATATTTCAATCTATGGTGAACCCAAAGAAATTTTTAGTAACTTATTGTAACTAGAAATAAAGTCCCGGCTGGAATTCCATGGCTTGCTCTGATGACAATCATTTTGAAACGGACTATATGCTTTTTGTCGATGAGTGTAGGAGCTTCATTATTCATTTAAATGGTGTTCGAATCATTAAATTATTGGAGGGGAATTCACTAATTGATAGCTGCTATGGATTTTGTCTTTGTTTTTAGTCTGTGGTACCTACTATATTTTATAACCTTCTGTTCCTTATGTTTATGTAATTTCTTATAATATTGCACACACAGGTGTCCGTACCTAACTCAATGATGTAAACTGGTAATATATGAAAAATTTGTAAATTGTTTATTGTATTCGAACCATGTTTTGAACATCAACAACAAGAGTTTCTATCCTAGGATGAACATGGAAGCCATTGTGATATATAAATATAAGAACAACATGAACAGAAGTTAGAAACTCCTTTGGTACATAGCGTGGTTGCCGGTATTGGAAAAGACTAAAGTCAAGCCAATACGAAGTTGATGTTTGAAACATATATTTAGCTGAGACAAAAATACTTTATTGCCTTATTGAAAAACTATTAAAATGAACATACAACTTTTAGTAAATCTTCAGGTTCTTCTTGTCTCGGAGAGTGAAAACATATTTGATATTTCGGTAGAACACGTGATTAAAAATGGCAATCTGATATAAAACACCTAGTGTGAATTTATTTTTTGTGTGGCTAACTGGGGAAACAAAATCCAGTTTTTCCAAAAATAAAATTAAAAATTCAAATCAACTATTCAAACAAATCTCATAGGCTCTCAGTATCCACCTTGGGCTTCAATCATTAACAAATGGCATTTGAAATAACTTGTGATCGTTGAGGCAATAACGTAATGCTAATCTGGATGTTAGCAATTGACAGTTTATCGAGAACCTTGAGCTAGAAACATCAAATCATCCCTTTTATGGTTTTATGCATTGTTCAAAGAATGCGAGTACATCATATGAAATTATTCATTTCATGAAAATGGTCAAGTGCTCATGATCACTTGAATGTGAATAGTTTACGTCTAATCAACATTATCCGCCAGCTTTTATGACGATGTGCTCCTCTTCAATACTTCAATCGTGCTGTATATCATCATTAAATAGGCACTCCGTGCGTTAAGATTTCCTTCTCAGGAGCAACCCCATCTGAATAATAATAGGTTGACAAAAATGAATCAATTGATTATGTAAACAGGCTATAAAAAAGATATTAATATCAGCCGCATTGTCGATAACCAGCTATAACCCCCCCATCATCCCTCTATTATCTCAGTAACGAGTTCTCGTAACTTTGACCCAGATATTCATTCGGGAAAAGAATGAGATAAAAATCGTCTGGCCCTTAACTTTCTCCTCCCAAGGAAATAGCATCTAGTCCCCTTGCTGTCGTGCTTTGGCTCGATCGCTTGGGGAATATTTTCAAGCAAGGGTATTGTTATAATATGTTTCTGAATTGCCTCTATTAATTTGGCGTGGAGTTATCCCATCCAGTATATCTCAGGTGGCAAGGTATTCAACTATATTGAATATATCACAAAAAATATATAAAATCAAGCAATCAAATTCAACTATTTTACATTGAAGGTTTCTACTTCGTCGTGGTGATTTGAATATAAACTATTGTGACGTCAGAACGAAAGATTTAAAGACTTTTTGTGAGCATGAATCAAAATGTCGGGTCTTTTGAGCCTACTCGAGTATCTGTAGGTTAGTAGCATTCCACATCATTCACTAAGGGGGACTATACAGGGTGTCCAGGAATATATGCAACAAAATTGAACAGGAGAATCTTGAAGAAAGTTAAGGAGAACCATATTCTTTATTTAAGTGGAATGGACCTTCATTTCAGAGTTAAAGACTTCTGAAATTGGCCTCCTAGAATCAGATTAGGTTTATTTCTCAGAACATTGTTGTATCTTAATATAAAAAACTAAGTCAGCCATTTATAACTCAAGATTGGATGAACTGTTTGTTGTGAAAGATTTTTTGTTAGATTCTTCTTCGGAGGGGTTAACATAAAATACATTAAAACCCTGAAAAATTTGATGAAATGGAAAAAAATAATGATAATTTTCCTTCTTGCGAATAACGCCAATAGGTGTCGCTACGGTCAAATTTCCTAATAATATTAACGCAACTGAGTCCATGTGTTATTCTTCCAAACACTACGGAAAATTTTATAACGAAATGTTCTGAACAAATCCCCGTTCTACAATTATTATCGCCATTAGATAGCAATAGATATAGATAGTTATCTATATCTATGATGCAATGTAAATTACTGTGTATTTTGGGGTGCCTAAACGTCCGAATCAAGACATTGACATTTTCTATCGAACACACAAAAATACAATGAGTGTTTCCAAATGACTTCATTTGAGGCAGATATAATTAGAGGACTTGGATTCAATCCAACATTCAAGGCAATATATAATATTAACATTAATTATTTCAAATCACTTATTTTGTCTTTTCTTTCTGCTACTCAGATCCAAGGCCAGATTCACCATCGAATTGGATCATTACACCCACTCGAAGATATAGGCATTATGGATCATCAACTTGATGAACGTCAATCAATCAATTCAGATGTGAGAAGAATAATTCTTCAAGATCCGCAGCAACTACTTCATGAACATCATGCATTTGTCCGATTGTTTAAAACTGCTTTGGAACGTATGCCAAGTGACGATCACAAGGTTGTGATTAGAGCAGATAAACGACCTGTTGGAGCACATGACGCCAATTCAACTCCCCTACAATAGACGAAGTGGCAATTGTGATTGTAGGTGAAAACTTGGAAACATGTGATATTGTTCTTACGCGTCGCAATACTGGAGAATTGCAACGAATATATAAAACACACCGCTTATACGATGCTCTACAATACCGCTAATGTTTTGGAGAGGTGATGATGGATATTTCTTCAATATCAAGATGCTAAATCCATTGAATGGTGGGTACCTTTATTAAAATTTAAAATGTCTACTTAATACAAATTTGAATTATTTGATTTTAGGCCAATAAACCACCAAGGAAGTGAGCTCGATGAATTATTTCATTTCGTTTAATAATTCTTTAAAAAGCTGATAACTATTTGCTGAGATTTCGTCGATTGTTGCAGCAATATTGTGTGGACATGTATTGTGAAACTAGCTGACCCAGCAGACTTCGTACTGCCTCAATCGATAAATAAAAAAGCAACTTTAATATTATAATAAACTGTTATGTAATAATGTTTGCCAAGAAGTGTTCAGAATCATTTCCTATCCCAGAAACTAAAGAGCTTAGGGGATCTGGTGGTGGGACCAATTGTGGCAATTGGCAATTAGATAAGGTAGTTGGGCCGGCGAACTTTGTTTCGCCTCAGAGATGAATAAAGTTGTACTAACCATTGGTTTTTTTTAAGAAGGAAATATATTAGGTGGACTACGAAAAAGTAGAAAATATACAAAAAATTTAATTGCATTGAAATAGGTACATTGTTATTCATACATCAAAAGAATTCTCTTTATTTAAAAGGTAAAGAGGGAACTTCTTTTAATATTTTATCGATTGAGGCAGTACAAAGTCTGCCGGGTCAGCTAGTATTACATAAAAAATTTCATACTCGGGTGTTCTGAAGTATTACCTTATTGGCATGGAGCCCCTTTAAGACACTTTGTCTGGGGTCGGCTTGTCTTTGGAGCTCGAAAACTTTGTCATCGTATTTTTATTTCTCCGAATTTTTTATTTCATGAGAAAGCCTTGGTTGTTTTCAAATTGTTCATTTCTTTCATTTTTTTCTTTGTAAAATGGGTCATTTTCGAGTAAAACGGGATCTAATAAGGTTTCACCAAAACAACTCGGAATGTATTGAACTTTGTGTTCATTTTCACTTATGAGGTAACCTTGTATCAAGAATACTATTTCAGAAAGATATGGACTGATTTAAAATTTTGTTTCTTCTGAGGATTTTACAACAGCGTACGCTTTCCTATGAAATAATAAATTATTAAATAAGGGTGCCCAAGGAAAAGTGTCTTAAGGGGGCACCATGTCAAAAGACGAAACGCTGTCAGATTGATCATATTTCAGAATATAAAATGTATTGTGTATTATGCAAAAATCTTCTGAGATAGGGACATAAAACATGATTTCTACCTTTCCTGATATTTCATGATCTCTGATCAGCTCTGATTACATAATCGTATTTCATAAACATGAGGCTATTTCATATGAAAAGTATCCACATTAAATCAACGTTGAACGCTATTTCTGGATAAATGTATTCTGAATTCGCGAAGGTAATGGAATCATATTGCTACAACAATCATTAGTGGCGTTCCCAGTGTTTCCTAGCCCTGGATTTCACCCTCACGAAGGCTGAGGAAAAGTCACATTCTCATCTAATTTCTGCTATCCCATATTAGTTGAAGTCGACGCATTGTGGGCAAATGAGAAAGCGGTAAACATCCGACTTACGTTACGATCACAATTAAGAGAAGTTGCCAAACTGCGGAAATATTCAGGGGGTCGGTTTCAACAGGAACCACACGGCCTCTTCCCCCTGGAAGAGACCAACTGATAAATATCAGAGGCAGAGATAGGTTATAATGGGGTGTTAATTTTTTAACGCTGGTTTGTGGAAGTTTCCAGCCTGATGCGTAGGTCTCGACTTGATATTTCAACCTGGCAGTTGGGACATTGGGGATGGGACAAACGTCAATCACCCCAACACGCAATTAGGCGTATGAATTTTTCAGTTGGCTTTCATTATTAAGGAGCAATTATTTCTGCGAATCTCTTCGATTCGCTGGCCGATTCTAAAACGAGAATCGTATCTATCTGTGAATGAAGACATGGGTTGTACACCTGTTTCAAGCTTGACGTTTGTGTCCAAAAAAAATTCGAATCGAGTTCTCATAATTTTTGGCGCATTAATAATTGATTGATTTAATTTTTCTAGTGATGACATCTACGTCCGAAATAAAATATTTCTTTTTCAGCACAAGAATTTCTCTTTTCTGAATATGGAACCATAGATACTCACTCCCCTGCAAAATGAGGAAGCGTTTCAGATGTCGTGAAAGCTCGAAATTCATCTGATTTTCCAATTGAAAAGAAAACAATTGGGAAATGATGACAATTGAACTTGGACTACTCATATGCCTTCAATCGAAATATACAGAATTCTTTTACTTCTAAAGTTTGAGTTAACTGAACGGAAACAAATATCAAGGTAAAATAAAAATAGAACGACATCTATCATCTCTTACTCTAGAATCCTTGATGATATATTATTATTATAATTATCAACACTTCTTTATTTTCTATGAAATTGACCATTTACCAAGGGTTTCTTCCGCCTGTGATTTAATCATCTTTGGTATATTTCATTATTATTGAAAAAAAATTGAATTGAGTGTCACATCTTTTAGATTTTCTTAATTTAAACTTGGATGTTTTCTTCTGGATGTATTCCTTTCGTTTCCTTGATATTGGGATATTACTGCGGCCAACTTCAATAACCTCTTATAGAATGATTTTTTCCACCTGTTCATTCTTATCTGAATAGACTCTATTCTGATTTTCAGGAAGAGTAGATTGTTTGGAAGATTATGAAGTTCATTGATGGCTCTTAATGCTGTGGACTCTGCTATTGTGATGTTTTTAATTGTTGGATGCTTACACTTTGCAAAGAATGGGTGTGCGTATTCTAATGTTATTGATGCACTTTTGATGTTAATGTCTTGTTTTCTGTACGTTAACTCGGAAAAATGTTTGGCTCTTAAAATGAGGTTATATTTCAAGTAGTTCCTCGTTGGTATCACTTGGTCTTGAATAGCAATTGTGAAACCCTCTGTATCGGGAAACAGTTTTTCGAAGGTCAACCAATAGTTTGACGCAGATCTGTCGACATAATCCTGGTTGATCCCGTTCTGGTGGCTTTCATCAAGAGGTTTACTGGTCAATTTTTGGAGTTTACTTTCTTCGGTAATTTCTTGGACGTCCATTTGACGATGTGGCAATCTGAGTATAGTAGAATACTCAGCATCGCAGACTTGTCGATGGAGTTCAGACAAAATTCTTGTGGATGTTGATAGCTTTACTTAAATTTTTACTATTCAGGCTAGTTTTTAGTGTTAGTTTCATTCTTCTCGTGAACTTTTCCGTAAGTTTTTTTTCATCAGGCTGTGGTTAACGCGTGGATTCTCTTTCACTCTGAGATATTTACGATGTACGTAATTCCTAGCTACAACGCTTCAGTCTCTCTGTTATTACTCAGTTCGAAATTGCCGTCCTTTATTGTTTTCCTTGTTACGTTGAGAATGCGACATTTTTCTAGACTAAATTTGATTTTGATGTCGTTTCAAAACTCTTCCACATCTTTCCCATCTGTTTTTTCGATAACATAAAATCTTCCATGTAAAGGAAATGATTTAGCTTCATAATCTTTCCATTCCCGATTTTCAGAGAAAAGCAGCAATCTATCGAGTTTAATCGGTTAGATGAAGAATTTGAAGCAATTCTAAACCATAGAAGGCTCAGTGTGTCCTCTTGAATATTTACTCGTTTTATTGGAATCGGACTTGTTGTGATGGAACTGCACACCATGATGACATGGCACATTTTAAGAATTAGTGAATACTGGGATCTATCTCGTAGATTTTCATGAGCATCAAGAGTAACTCTTGAAGTATGGAGGCGAATGCTTTCAAGTAATCGATTGACGCAGCGCGAAGATTTCTACGTTTCGAGAAGGCCTAGTTTCAGATAACTGAATCAATAATAAGATGTCCTTTTCATCATCTGTTCATCTCTGTATAGCCCTTCTGTTGTATGGCTATTATCTGGGGGCACTACCGTGCCCGCCAAGACGAACCAAGCGAAGCGCCGTGATGGGGCATTTCCTACCTTTTCGTCTTGTTTCGTCGTATTTTTGAACCCGCATAATTTGAGTTTGGAATATGAACAAAATCCCAGGATATGATGTCAATAGTGAAATTATCAAACGAACAAAGTTTCATTGGCATAGCTTTTACACTTGAGATTTTGTGGATATCTCAAAACACCCGAGATTTCGTCACTGGCTCAATGATGATCATAAAAACTGCGAGGGGACTTCCTAAAGTTGGAATCTGGGATGTGAGCTAGTATCAGCACACAAACAACGGAAAAATTCTAAAACTTCAAACTTTCACCCCCAATCCTTATAACCAGGGGATGTATAAGTTTGAAAGAATTGATGTGTAGAGAGGACTGATTGTTGCGAATGTTAAAAAAATATTTAAGAATTTCCAGTAAGAATAACCTCCAAAAATTAAGCTCTCGTAAGATGCATCATGTGTATACTTACAATTAAAAATTGGTCTCCTTTCAATCAAATTACATTGTTGTTATATTCGTATCTAAGGATATGATATGGTTTCTAAGGAATAACCATTATCACAGTTTCCAATGTGCAAATACCCGTCGTGATGGCAAATTGAAAATACATCGGGATCGAAGCTTGAACCTTGGTAGGTGTAGGTATATTTCTCCACTTCGTTAGTTGTTGATTCTGGACATATATTGTGAATTAATTTCCCTTGAGGTAGATGTTGGATTAATTAAATTTTGATTAATTATATTTGAAGAAAAATTGAACTAAATAAAAAGGTATTGTCATAAACAACGTACAAAAAGAAGTTAAATCCAACCAAAATTTCATGTAAAATGTTTCCACGAAGCATTTCTCACATTGCCAAAAAGTCATCTGATCTCATGTAGAGCCAAGCTGCAAATTCTAAATTCTTAAACTTTACAAGTCCTTATTTCACAAACTCTACACCTTGGTCAAAATAAGTGACTTGGCCGTTCCTCTAGCGCCACGTGAGCGTAAGTTGGAGCGCCCACCAAAGTAGCATAGCACTGACGTAGCGCATGGTCTGGCAAACAACATTCGAGTGCATGATACTTCGATGAGCACCAATAACAATTAATGATTAAGTGCACACTGAAATAGCGCTGCTGATAAATTTGAAATTTATCAACTTTTGATTTTTAAGAATAGACGCTTGGTGACTGTCAATATAAACTGTCTTTCACTAATAGAGACTAAACCATGTATTCAGGACTACACATGTAATGATTATGCCAACAGACATAAACAATACAATACAATGTTTTTGGTTGATTTTATCATTATTGGTAATTTTTCATATTTTCGCTTGAGTTTGTTAAAAAATTGCACAGAATTCATGATGGTGTGAACGAAGTATGAGAGAAGATATATAAACAAACAAATATTGAAAAAATAAATTGTGAATTATTATTTAAAAGTGGATCCCCATTCACCAACTTTCTCGCAACTGATGGGAGTATTAAAACGAGTATTAAATAATTCGAAGAAAAGTGGTTCTCTCATTAGATTTTCCTCTGAAATTGGATTCCAAACATTTAAACTGGTAGGTGATCGGTATTGGTACGATGCTTCCCAATCATATACAGATCTAGAATCAAATCATGGAAACATAGGAATATCAATGTTAAATTGGAATTAGCTCCTAGTCTAGTAGAACAGTAGAATAATCGAAACCTCATTGCGATTCGATAAGAAATAAGGGACTGGACTGTTGAAATGGCAAATCTCGGCAGGAGTGGGGGATCTCTGCTGCTGCTTGCAATCCACGCATTAGTCGTTAGTCGCATCCGAACGAGAGATGCAATACCTAGACTGTTTGAAAATTCCAAGAAATGGTCTTCTAGAAAAATTTTAGAGAGGTTCGCACCTTATAACATCGGTAACCATTTCTTTCCAAAACATTCCGAACAGTTCTAGAGCCCAAATCGACTTGTTCAGCAATTTGTCTGCTAGAACAAGGTGCACTGATTTCCACAGCAGCACACACATTCACTTCATTCGTCAAACGACTTTCACTGATGGTCTTCGGTGGTCTATCAATCCTGCAACGACGGCACAATGATGATGACCCACATTGATCGAATTTTTTGATTATTTTGGAGATAGCCGAACGTGAAGGTATCGGCCTCTCTTCAAAGGCAGCAATAAAAGAATTTATTGACCACCGGAGTACCATTTCATGATTTGAATTTTCTCTTTAACCGTAAACATTTTGATTTACGCGAATCTAATTTATTTTCAAGCAGTCTAGCTCTCGCATCACTCGTTCAGATGCGACTAACGACTAATGGGTGGATTGCAAATAGCAGAAAAGATAATAATAATAATAATAATAATCTTTATTAGCATTAGCTATTTTTACATAGAATTATGTACATTTTATTCTTTCATACATTTGATTAAAAGTTTTTTAAAAGTATTAAAGTTTTCTGCATCCTTTAATTGTCTAGATAGTTCATTAAATCCTCTGAATCCCCTATTGAAAACAGAAAGTTTTAAAATATTCAAATCATTCCTATCGACATATACACCAGTTTGACGGATATTATACTCATGAATATCATTAACTGTAATCAAATCTTTAGTTGAATATTCGGGTAACATTCTACTTTTCATCTCATAAACGACACATAAGGTCTTAAATTTAATTCTTTGCTTAACATCCATCAAATTCAAAGTATTCAACATTATTCTTATAGGTGTTCTTTTGTTACAATCTAATACAATTCTCATTCCTCTATTCATGACCTTCTGTATTTTATCAAAACTTTTTTCATATAGACCAAACATCTCCTGCCGAGATTTGCCACTCCAACAGCCCAGTTCCTCATTTGTTATCGAATCGCAATGAGGTTTCGATTATTCCACTGTTCTACTAGACTAGGAGCTCTGGGGGTTATTTTCACTCTTTTCTCAAATTCTTGAGCTCCCCTACATTTGAAAACGAAAGTAAATTCATTTGTATAGCTTTTCGAATGAATCGAAAAAGTTTTTTTCATATCTTATGAGCTGATACGTTTAAAATTCAGGACATCACTTTGAACATCCCCGAAATATTTGGAATATTTTTATGTATCTTCAACGCATATCTCTTCATGAATTCCTTCAATATTCAACGGACACGCGGAACGAGTAAAACTTTCAAGATGCGTTCCATAACGCATACGTCAAGAAAGTTATGTCGAATCTTCGAACGTATATATCAGCCCCCGGAACGATTTTAAATATTTAACGTAATGTATTTTGAAGGGAACGTCCAGAGAAAATACGTGGGCGGAAAGAGAGAGAGGACGCAAGACGGTATGCAGAGCGAAGGTCCTTGGTCCAGCGGAGCAGCTTAGAATTCAATTTCAATACGCGCTCTCAATCATGCATGGAGTTTGGCAGGTGGGGGTTCCGTTGGAAACGCAGGGGTTGGGGGAGAGAGAGTGAACATCAAAGTCCTGCAGTATTGGCGTCCAAGACGTGTCCCCCCGGCTGCCGCTGCCCCCGCAAGCGGGATTGACGCGCCTGGCACGCATATACTCAGCTCACGCATAATTTAGGCGCGCGGTCGGAGAATGGACATCGCCCGAGCTCAATCAATACCTCAGATCCAGGACTACATTACGGCCTGAGGCTCTTGCCGCTCTTGCTTTTGTGAGACCAGTGCGAGTACGTCGGGCATAATGCCCGACGCCGCGTCCGTGTGAGGACGCCCTAATGGATACGAGTTACGGAATTTGTCATTAATGTCGCGAAAAAAGGGAGATGTCATTACGATCCACTTCGGTAGCGGGTGGCATCGGGATTTATTTTGATAGGTGTTCGGGCCAAACGTCCCGAGGGATATGTTTATGTTTTTCCAGTTATAATGAGCATGCGGCGTAATGCAATGAACTGAATCTGAATGGAGCGTATGAAAGAAGAGATAAATTTGATTTTTTTACCTCTCTTATTCTAGAGGAAGGGCCAGTTACGAATGTACTGACTCAATGTTTTATATCTGCTCGATAATGGTAAATACTTCTAGCAGACCCAAATGGCCGGGGTAAATTACCCTAAGATTTTGAAGAGGGTAGAAAATAAAAATGATTCCAGGAATAAGTCGTGAAATTTATGCATATTATTATCAAAAGTATACTGGATGTATGAAAAATTAGCCGGAATATTTTCGTCCCTCCTAATTGTCGACAAAACGCTACAAATATTTATAGAAAATAGATTGATTTTTGTTATTTTATTAGTCTTCACATTTTAACGAAATGCAGAAAATATGTACCTATTGAAAATATATTATTGCATGCCTGAAATGAATTCAATTACTTACTATCTATCTTCAAGAGGGAAAATTGCTCAGATGCTTTGTTTTTAGTCTGACATATCCTATATACACTGTGTAATGTCTGAATGGGATGAATAAAAATGGATTTCGTGTGTTTATTCATCACTGATTTATGATGGGAAAAATTCAGTGCCTACCAAAGCATGACGTAATAAGTGTTATCATTTATCTCTAATTCTTATATTGAATTCTTCAGAATGAAAAACCAACCCTGCGGCCATTATGTGGCCTACTATGTAAGTGGTTTGGACTACCAGACTATATTGTCTAACCGTGATTTATTAATTCTAAATGGTGATAATTTCTTTCAAAGCAATGACTCCGTGATACAAGGGATCCATAGAAGGCAATCGCAGATGTGTTCAACAAGATAATGGGTTCATTGAAAGCTTTCCAACTGTACTATGTACAGTCGCACAAAGCTTGTGCGAGTTACAAGGATGGGTGTGTTCTCGTAGGTTTTGTTACTGTGTCCCAACGCGACATTAGGCACAGCACTGTTGATCGTTTATCCAACAGTGAATGATTCGGCCAGTTCTCCAAACTAGAAAATTTCTTCCTGGCGGAGACTCGACCACAGGTTTGTCTGAACTAATAGGCCACTCGAGCGGTTTATTTTGAACTTGAGCAAAGTGTCTAATGAATTATTTAAACAATAGTTACAAGTTTCCAATTCAATCGGTGTGTTACAAATGCTTGTATTTTCTGAACATAAAAGACTCGCTACCATGGTAATATGAAAATATCTATTATCTACCAAAAGTTGTCATAAAGTTGAGAGGACTCCCCTGTACAAAATGGTGTAGCTAAAACTAGAAGAAATTGATATTATTATGAGGGGAGTGAGACGAAAATTACAGTAAGCAATAACGTGTTATGTTTTCAGATAGGTATATGGAAATGAAGTTCTGTTTCATCATATTTTTTTTTTGGGGTAAAGCTAATATCTATTTTTTCTACTATGGAAACTTTTTGTAGTATAAGAACGTGGAAAACATCTCCAATGGAATCCTCTATACATAAACCATGAAATTGTCGTTTTACCTGTCGGAACACATTACACAATATGGCAATATTAAATAATATGAATATAAAAATATTTTACAGAAATAATTCAATCTAGGATATACGCGTGAATCGAGTATACTCTGTTTGATGTTTCGGTCAAGAAGGGATGTTAGTACAGCAGTTGATTTAATAATGAGAAAATCCATCCTAGCATTTTTGAGAAAGCATGTTATACTAAAAATGAAATTGATTCATTATGCTGATTATTATGAAACTGTGAAATCAGATTATTATGAAACTGTGAAATCAGATTGTGTTACAGATAGGATACAAAAAAGAGACAAAATGGCGAATGCGCTAAAATGTTTACAGATTCCTCTAATTCTTCGGTGAAATATGTATCGCAATTTCAAAGAGTTTTCATGGTAATATTAATTCCTTATATGTTGGCTTCCTGCTGTGGATTCATTCATAATCTTTCAAATTTATGAGAGAAAACAGTTCTGCCAATTAATATTCTTCAATGCAAAAACTATTTATCAATATTTGTGGAAATATTCCATTAATTTAGATTACAATTTGATGAATTAGAGATAAAAATGTATAATACTAGAACAGAAGTCTTATGCTAACAGTCATTCATACCAAAATTCGCCGCTTCGTATCTCAGGTTTGAATTTTGACACAGAAAACAGTTCCGCCAACCAACAATTTTCAATGCAAAAATCAGAAAACGACATTCATGAACACATTTCAGTAATATCATGGAAAATTCAGTGAATCAATGAAAATAATATAATTCGAAAGTAGGTTTAGAGGGGAATTTTTATAATTCCATACATCTATAAATTACTCTTTTCTGGTTATTTTCTGAATAGAGCTGAAATGTCAAGAGGAATTCTTTCATATATATAAATAAGTTAAGTGAAATAAAATTAAAAAAAATAGTAAAATGTCAAATGCACAAAAAGAGCTATTATAGTATTAAAGAAGTTCTAGATGATAGTAATATTTTTGATCTTTGATTTATGATTGTTTAATTTTTTGTCTTTGTCCTTGTCTTGTCTTATACATATTAATTATGTCTTTTGGGATTAATAAAGATTATTATTATTATTATTATGAGGAAAATGTTGTTGTGAGGGGCTGCTTCCTTAAGTAAATTCTCCATTGAAAAACGAATAAATCTCTATTTATCCGAAATGATGATGCTTAATAAATCGTATTAGGTACCAGATATAAAATATTCATTCCATTAATATTTAATCTGTCTCGAATTTTGGTTTTCTGCATAAATCGTGCTTCCGTGAGTGTGGATTTATGTTTCTATAATTCTGTGGCAAATTCGTTCCATTGTCATACCTCGTGGAACAAAATCTATATCAGTTTCACACATAATTTATGGTAATTTTATTATAATAGATGAGTATCTGGAACACGGATTCAACTACTATTGGTAATTTATGTATACCAGTAAAAAGTTCTGCCGAACATTGTTCGAAGCGAAAATTAATGAAAAAGATTTATAAAAAGATTCCATTGATTTCAATAAAAATTCAATGAATTTGAAAAAATAATCTATAGTATTCGTACAGAACCCTGATCAATGCCTTCTGAACTTGAATTAGAAATAACTATTGAAAAAAAGAAGATATTAAACATTGGCATATATCTCTGAGAATTTTAATTCTTCCCCAAAATTGGGAATAGAAAACCAGTTGAACCATAAAAATAAAAGGAATAAAACTAATTATTCGTGGTACCTATATCAAATCAGACACTGATGAATACACATTCGCAATCAATTATTAGATCTTTGTTGAAAATATTGAAATGTATTTCGTTCAGATGACGAATTTCCCTGCCGCTTTAATTTAAATTAAAAAGGCCAGAAGTATAGGCGAGCTGGCGCTTAGAGTGAGCTGTTGTTTTGCGGCGATGAGAGACTATTGCCATACCAATGGACTTATATCGAATGAAAAAAAAATATCTGTCATAAATTCCGACGGAAAATCCCCTGATATGGATGGAGAATTCCGGCATACAATTGTCAAGTGGAATCAGATTTCTTGGGATCATGTTGCAATAGGTCTACTTAGAAATACGTGTAGTGTTGCGGTTCTAAAAATGAGTATTCGATTTTTTGCAGGGGTAGTGGTACCAATTCGGCCAAGAGTATTCAGAATGCAAAAATGTATCATCAGGTCTCTTTTTGGTCACACACAGCTTGTATTATGTCGTGAGTACTTCCGGCATAATTTTCCCACGGTTCCATCACTGCTCGTGCCCTCGTGCTGCACTGTGCCATCTCAGGAAACATCGTGACTAAGTTGTGCATCAGAGTTCTTGCTATTTAACAAGACTAACCCACATTCAGAAAAGCTATACAACCTGTATAATTTGTTTCCTCAGGATACACTTGAGAAAATTTGCCTAATTTTCGCAGAGAGGTGGTTGTATACTCTGCATCACAAGCCTGTTTCAATCTAAACAAAAAATGTCTCGGGTTTATTGCCCAAAATAAACCAGTTCGCAGCAAAAATTTTTTTTATTGCAGTTACGTATTTTCGCATTTATGACGATATATCTTTGTAGTTGATCGTAAAATAATTGTTTGCTGCGAACTGGTTTATTTTGGGCAAAAACCCAAGGGACATTTTTCGTTTAGATTAAAACAGGCTATCGGAAATAAATTTTCAAATGGTGAACGAACAATAAGATAAAAAGTTCGAAAAAAAATTTAGGGGTAGAACAAATAATTTAATGACTAAGTGTCTTTTTGGTAGTAGAAACCGTCAGGGTACTTTCAATATTGTAACTTTCTTAGTGCTCGTGAAAAAATTGTTATACAAATTTTATGTATCCCTTAAAGGGGCTGGATCTTAACAAGGGATGCTCCAATGAAATTTCCTTATATGAAAGATCCTATCTTTTTTTCGATGAGGAATCACCTCCTTAAATATTTTAAACTTATTTAGTTATACCTGAACGAAGCCACAACGACCCCTGTTCATGATAATAATAATAATAATAATATACCTTGTATATTCACTTGATGATTTTTTCGCGTCACGTTTTTAAGAGTTTTCTACTGTTACTTGTGATGTTCAAAATTATTGTTGAATTGCGAGTTGTTTATAATAAGAATGAGTAATATTTTGTTTTCAGGAATCTTTGATTGAGTATTAATTGTTTCTCTATTTCAGTATCGTAATGAGTTTATTACAGTACTAAAAGTAGTGCTGTAATGAAACTCATTACAGCATTGTTTTCAGTTATATTTTTCGTTTTATGGTTGTCACTACTGACCTCCGATCGAATCAAGTTTCGAATCAAATCAATTCAAATTCCGTGATCTATCAAATTTCGTATGTCACACCAACTGCCAAGATACAAAACAAAAGTCACTAATCTGAATTTTCATTCGAATTTCGAGAGTATTTCGCAAGAATTGACTGAAATAGAGAAAATACCGTCTAATACTCGTTGCAGAAGGCAATTCCAACACTCATGCTATCGAAAACTCGCTCCTTCGTCGCTCGTTTTCGAACTTCGCATTCGTGTTGGAATACGAGCTCATTCTGCAACTTGTTTTAGAATATACTATTACTAAACGTATTGTATGTTGATATTTTTCCACACTCTATAGTCTGTGGAAATAAATATTTCTTCTTCTTCTATTCATTCCATAGGCTTCCTTAATTAAATTTTTGAAACCCTCCAAATCTTTTGTACCGAATGATTCATTTTCCTTATACAATCCTATTGTTTCACTGGCCACCGGGATTCTCATACAGCGTCCTGCGAAAAACAGCCGGTTCCCTCCTACAGATAGGAAATTTCCACCCTTCTCTTAATCCCGGAAAACACGTTCCGCTGCGTCGTGAAAATTCGACTCCCTTCCTTTACATATGAATTCATAAGCAAGTGGCCGAGTGTCCATCGCACAGTGTTAAGACTACATGAGGAACCAGTGCAAGATCGATAAAGCGCCCCCTGCACCCTCCTCCGCGGACTCCCTCTCTTTACACTTCCCGCAGGACTTTCACTTTCTGCCCGGACCTATCTGGCAGTTCTGGACTTTCGACATTGTACACTAGGCAGTGGCGTAGATGCATATGATGACTATATGAATAAATTAAAAGGATGACAAAATTGGAAATTTTTCTATGGTCACAATTGGCTTTTTTCAATACTTCTATGAAAGTTTCGTCAAAATATCTATAAGTTACGAATTTCGATCCAAACAGTCTTAAATCTTCAGGTTGGATACAGTTGGGAAAATTTTGGTGGTCGAACTTGGAGGTATAATATATTTCAGCTAAGAATTGGGTGATTCATTTTTCTTGGTAAACTAATTTTTTTTATGCATTTTAATGTTGACGGTACGCGTCGCATCGCCATCATAGTTTTTTCCCCATGCTCATTTTAAACTTTTTTCTAAATATCCTTTTTTCGATTTCGAACCTTAAGCAACCTGGAGCGTTTTTCATGTTATTTCTATTCCATTTTTTTAATTGTGACAGTATGCCTTTATTGGGCGACATATATATGTTTTCGTCTCTTAAAATCAAAAAGGCTTTGTAAAAAACTGTTTCTTTATCATTATATTCATTAAATAATATATTTTCTAGAAATAAAACATTTCAATAACAAACGAAACATTTCAATCAATGTTCTATATGCCGGGCATCATGATCCATTGATAAATTATATCTTTTTCCTTCTTATTTCATTATAAGTTAATTTGGACAAAATATTATAGTTTACTTGGGCACAGTTGCGATTCTTATCTTCATTTGCAAATGGTTGAAATTATTAGAATCAACTTGGTATACCATATTTTTCAGGGTATCTCACACAAAATAATCCTATACATTAGTTTTCGAATTCTTGATCTAAATATCAATATCTCTCTACGATGGCATCGTTGTAGCATGGAGCCTCAGCTTGCTGCAGCCACATATTTCGTTTTATTTTCTAGAAGGCAATACGTTCTGAAGGAAATATAGATACCTCTGGCCAGTTAATGAGCCTTCATAAAAGTATTGCCCTATTTAAATGACGTTCTACATTGCCACACCAGACGTCTTTCCCAAAATGCTGAATTGGAGAAACTTGCTTGAGGGCCGTGATTTAGGGCCACTGCTAAAATTTCATTGAGTGAAAGAGGATGTACAGAGTTCTTTTTGAGCATGTGATTGGAGATGTGGAACTTCATTTTGCCGCAATTGGATATCACTGCTTTATAATTTCTACTCAATACATCACAGCTAATTGCTTTAAATATCTCAGTGACAAAATCTGATATAATTTTTCCAACCTCATGATAAAAGATCTCTGAGCCTGGGAAGTGAAAATGGTATTCATTTCGATTAATTACTATTTTGAATTCATCTATGTTTCAAAAATGTTTTCGGTGTGGCCTCCGTAAAGGCAAAGAATTTTTTGTTTTCCGTTTTATTCTTCTTCTTGAAAATAGTTTGTGTCTTGAATTCAAGACACATAATCATATTTATCTCTAAAGAAAGGCATACTTCACAATACAGAGGAAAAATGAATGGAATGGAATCAACATGAAACATGGTACCGGGTACAAGGTCACTGACAGTTAAAAATAAAAAAAATGGAACTGGGAAAAAAATCAGAATGAAATTATCTTTCTAATGACACAATAAACGCGCATCTCAAGACAACATTGACATGTTCAAAACTCCCTTCACAGAATGAAAAAATATTTGGACATTTCCGAGAAAATTGAGGGATACCAATATAAGTTAATTACCCTGAACTTGAAAGCCAGACTGACCTAAAAGATACTTTTCAGTTAGTGGTTAATATAGTTCATCGAAAAATTAACGTCTTGATCAACTTCATAACTAATTTAAATCAACATAAACTCTAGGATAACATAATCCTCTAGATCAGTGTTTTTCAATCTGTGGGTCGCGACCCCTCAGGGGGTCGCAAAGCCTTTGTATGGGGGTCGCGAGAAGTCGAGAGAACTAGGTCCTACTTCGTTGAAAAACATCAATGAATTCCAATAGAAAAAGATTTATCAAGATTATACAGAAATACTGGTAATGTTATTCATACAAATGAATTCTTCGAATACTAGTTTATTTTACTGTGGAATTATTTTTTTTCAGTGAGAAGTTATGAGACAATTTATTCTTTTTTCACATTATTTGATACCATTTTCATTTCAAATATACCTGATGGTTAAGGAGTCAAGAATATCGAAGTTTCGATACTGGGGTCTTTGATAATTTTGTCCGAGGTATTCAGTGGGCCCATCAGATTTTGAGTTTAAAAGGCCCTTATATATGAGGCCCAACCTTGAAATTTCGAATGCAAATCCAATTTTTTTTATTGCAGATTCGGATGAAGTGGGAATTTTTTTATCCGAATTGGTTGAAACCAAAACATTTTTCGTCCATATATAGGCCCTATGCAGCATTTTCTGTTCAAAAATCAAAGTGGGACCTCGTATCTCGAATAAGACCCCTTGGGGCCCAAAATCTGATTGACCTAATCAGTATAAGAATATGAATTTTCGCAATCTATTCTGAATGAAAGCCTCAGATTTTTGAAAAATAAATGAGGACGAAAACATTTTTGGTTTTTACCAATTCGGATAAAAAAATTCCTACTTCATCCGAATCTGCAATAAAAGTTAAGTTTGTCTTTTCCTATGATGACATTTTCATTTCGTCCTTGAAGACGTTTATTCAAGCTATTTGAATGCTGAAAAGCTATATTTCCAAAAGAAATTCCAGGTCAAAAATGAATTCCAAGTTTACTGACTTTGCTTGCTGTGGAAAAAAAGTATTTTGTTTGTTTTTGTTTTTATACTGAAAGTTCAGCGTGAAGTTCCATAACTCTGGTCAGTACTTCGCTATCGAAAACTACTTTACCTCTGTATGGTAAAGCAAATTTCAATGGGGTAAATCCATACTTGCAACACAAATGGAAATGATTTGAAACAGACGAGTCTGCAACTCTTTTCCTCTAATCGAATTTACAATATTATTCATTTGAATTATTTCAACGTTAACATACATGGAAAAAGCCAGGGTTGGGGGGTCGCGAAATTTTTTTCGATGCTATGGGGGTCGTGTCATGAAAAAGATTGAAAAACACTACTCTAGATTGTGAGGTTTCAATTGAACCAGCTAATTTCTTATACCTAGATACCGAAATTATAATAACATTTGATATATTTGAGTAATTTGTTAAGAAATTGACTCGCATAGTATGGAATTTTTTCCGTCTTGTTCAATATATGATATTTTTAGTCCCGTGATATGATTGTGATTAACACATGCATCTAAATTATTATTTTTTTCACAAATAACAACCATTCATAAATATACATTCCGTACTCGGTCAATTTGTCCATATATAAAATATAGTAATGGTTCTTATTGTTCTCTTTCGTACCACCACTACTATCTGTATTTTACATTATCCACTCCAGAAAATTATTTCAAACTTTTAATCAAAGTCGGAAGGTGGAGCGCCTATCGTACAACCCAATTTAAAAAATGAAAAACTCCTAAAGCAATAGGTAATTCGGTTTGAGGTGGAATTTTTTTTAATAAATAACGATTCAGATTGAATAAGCATATAACTCCATTTTCAAACAAAGTCCGCAAGTTCCTTTACCATTTCATCTACTGATCATTTCAGGAAAAAAATTCTAGAATTTATTCGCGAAAATTTTTTTTCTGATATGGAATTACTCGTAAACGGTGCTGAATTTGAAGAATATCACATTAAATTTACTGTTTACAATCAGACTTCTGGTGTAGTTATGGAATGTGATAATTATCAAGAAACTGGCGGATGTTCCTAAATTTTTTTATTCGGGATAGATTTACCCATTTATGAAAAACTATGTATATTCCTGAAATCATTTCATTCGACAAAATCGTTTACGATATATAACTAAAAATTAACTTCTCTGATAGATTTTCAACAGCCTGTATCTTTTCAACCAAGACGAATAGGAAAAAAGGTAAAGGAAAACAGGGTTTTTTTCGACCTCAGGAATCTACGGTTAAAATATATGTACAAGTCAAAAAGACATCTATATTCTTCTACATGTTGTAAAACTGAATGCAAAAAGTTGACATTCGGAAAGAGGTGAGTGATTTCTCTCCTGCCAGCCACTGGCCCCGACTTGTCGGAAGACAGTGGTGGCCTGACAGTTTGCGGTGGCGGCGTGCTGAATTGCATATTCAGCTACCCGGACTTCAGGATACGCGGGAAGTCTTTCAAGTTTGTCGTGATCTAGAAATATTCATCCACATTAGGTGTACACGATTTCCTAGCATGACTGTACCTGGATGAGAGTAATATTTTCTCAAATATCAAGATGAAATTTTGTTGACAGTTTCTTAGGAGACGCTTGAGGAAATATAGCTTTGGGGACAAACAGGCCATAAAAATTGAATATTTTTTCTTGTTCATTGGTCTTCAAAGTTAAAAATTTAAGAATGAATGAAAATAGTCTCATCAAGATTAAGATTTGATATTATATTTTTTTTATTCTCTAAGAAAATATCCATTCAAAAATTTTTTTGGCGATCAACGTGATCTGAGGGATGACCAGTTGATACACTCTTTCGGATACTGAATATTTCAAGAACTGCTGTTCTAGAGTTACTAGAGGTGTGACCTGACTGAAAATTACTGTATTTCTCCGTTGTAGGACGGCTTTTCTGATCTTCATGAATGTATGGACACATGATATTGAGGGTTTTTTAGTTGCTCTCTTTTTCTTTTTCCCCGCCGTCCCCACGCGGAGGTTAGCGATCTACCTGGCTATATTTTCAACATGCGTCTTTGCAAGTATACGGTTGTCAGATTTCGATTATTTAGAACTACATCTCCTTAATTAAAAGGGATAGAAACAAAGTAATATACATTTCATATCCACTTTTTTCGAAAAATTGCTGAATATCGCAAGTCGCTATGGTGTCTAGTTTCCATGCTACAGAGTGATTTTGGAATTTGCCCCATTATTTTTATTATATAACTACCTACCGCAGTCTAGCCACTACCCTGTTGAAATAAAAACATCTCAAGGGTGCTTTTTTCAGTACTTTTTACCGGTGCTTTCGAAATTCCAGTTCCGCTTCAAATTTTGGGGAAATTAAAAAAAAAAATATAGAAACCAAAGTGTGCTATGATATTGTCCAATAGACTTTTCCCAAACAATTTCAAAAATATATATCATGGATATACTTCAGATTTTATTATATATAAAAAATTTCGACTTTTCGGTCAACATAATTCAAGCAGGCTCTCATTAACTTCCGTGGAAACTCTGATTAAAGATTAAAAATCTGTTTTCAAATACTGTTTATCGTAGAAACGAAAAGTTTCAAGAAACACTTCTCGAGTCTGTATCATAATATAATTATAACAAATATTCTACAACTGTAGAATATCATATTCTATATGAGCTACTCAGATGAAAAGATATGAATCAAAATCAAAACCTTTTATAATATTGTTGATCGAAAAATTTTTACCAAAATCACCCTGTAGCAGGGAAACTGATAACATGTAGATCAATACCTATTATTCAAAAAGAAATGATAAAGAAGTATTTATTATATAAATGGTACCGAAAATCAACTTGAGCATATAAGACTACTACTACTACGAACATATCGTATAATACTTTTAGCTGGAGGCAATGCAACACTTATTTGTGGGAGCCCATTCTGCAACTTGTTTCAGAACATACTATTCTCCGATTTTGTGTCAAATCCATTCATGATACGAATCATGTCCATCTACATAATTTTTTTGTTTGTTGTATAATAGAAATATAAAATATAGTTTGGCTTCTTGTTGTACAATATTACAAAACTTGGAAATAACAAACAACTATGGGAAATTGCTATGTCCAAACCTTGGTCTGAACGTAATTCAATTCTTAGAATGATAATAATAAAATAATTGTTTCACTAGTTCTGTATGAGAGAATAATGTGTTATAATAGGATACAGAGGTCTTACTCCAACACTCGTTCATTAAAAAACTCGTCACTCCTTAGCTCGTGTTTGAATCTTGAACTCGTGGAAGAATATCAGGGCCTGCTGCACTTGTATTATAATAACTATTCTTATATTTTCCTCTTTGCTGTTTTTAAGTTTGGTCAATATTTTTGACTCGTAATTTTTGAGGAAAATTTTCATCTTTCGCCTGAATAATTATAATTAGTTCCACACATCTTTTGAATTCTATGTCGTTGCTTCATTCATTGGGTGTGAATTCAGGTTCTTGAGAGGCTGAAATATTCATAGTGATACGATTCTATAATGACTTATTATTGACAAACGATTAATGGATTCGATTGTTAGTTCTTTACAACTTCTTAAACTTCCTGCTATATCTGATATACTCGTATCTCAATAGTCCTTAATAGCCCGGGAGTATAAATTCATTATTGTGGGAATTGAAATCTCGGACGCATGCAGATTTCCATTCACTCAGTCCTCCAATCACACCCCAAGCCGCCTCGATCAGTTATACCCTGGACACCCCCGAGAAAATCATCTATCAAGCTACCCTCGCTGCGCCACCCTTAATCATATGCAAAAGACAAGAGTTGCCCGGACGAAATGACCAGCGGCCGTAGGCCTCTAAACTTCACAGTTGAGGGGGAGGTGGGGCGAAGAGGGTGGACGCGGAGAGAACGAAGGGGCTGTAAACTTTCCCTTCTCAAAGATCAATACCTCTACTTTAGTCCGGCGTCCAGTGGATGCTGGCTTATACTTGGACCCGATATCCTCAAGCGAATTCGCGTATATATAGAGCCCTTCATACGAGGGATATTTCCCAATGTTGGTACGTTTGATATAATTTGAATTCTTATGCGGAACAAAAATCTGCGCTTCACAACTTTCTTCATTATGAAAAATCATTTTTTCAGATAATAAACTCTTTCCAATTGTAAGAAAGAGTGTTGAAATTGATCGATGCATTCGAAAGAGCTGAATTAAATAATTTCTTGCACCAAAATATGAATGGAGGGGGCTGAGAAGAAAAGGCAAACAATAACCTTTTTTTTCATTTAAAAATGCTAATCATGATATGAGATTCAATTTATATCTATACATATCAAAATATCATTTGTCGAATCGATAATTTTCCATTGGGGACAATCGTTACAGCATACCTACATTATAGCATGAAAGCAATGTTCAGCCTATTATTTTTGTCTAATACAATTTGACAGTCATCGTACCCCCTGAACTAAGTACGGAAAGTTGATTTCAGAATGTGAAAACTGATGTTTCCGAACACATTCACTGGAAAGGGGAAGGTTTATTTGAAATTGGCCATCCAGACGAAGGAGCTGATGATAATTATGACAAAATTTGTGGAATAGTTTTGATCTGGTATAAAATCCTTGACCGCATGGTTTCCAGATAAAAACTTTTCTTATATGAAGTCAATGTCCTGCTGAGTTCTTTTTTATAGGGCAAAGACTTTTTTCATGACTGTTCTGAATCATCTAATCTTGATCAACATCCATGAGAGAAATTGTCTAAATCAAAATTGTGTCGTCATAATAAAGAAAACTGTCAATGCTTCAAATACCTCGGAATAATTTTGGATCAACATCTTGAGTGGTGTAATCACTCTGCTTAACTGTGTCAGAAAATAAGGAAGATATTCTACAAACTTTGTCAGCTCAGAGAAATATTAGGTCAAGAACTTCTTATAACTGTTTGAAGATCGCTAGTAGAGTCACTTCTCGGATACTGTGTATTTGTATGGGGTATTGCATATTATATAACTTACAAGTCTGTCATAATACAGTCCTCAAAATCCTTTTCGAAAAGCCTCGTTCATTTACAAACTCTGCGTTATATTGCAATTTCTGTTTGCTTAATACCAGAATTATGTCTTCAATTGGTAATCGTATTTTTTCAACATGAGAGATTTCATCCCAACTGTCTCGCAGGAATAATCGACAAGATCTTATCTATTTGAGGACTTGTCAATACCTCCTCTACCTTCCACTGTTCGTCAAAATTTCGTGAATTTCTTCCTTCCTAAAATGATCAATTTGCTTCCTCTCAGTTTGAGAAAATTAGTATCTGAAAAAAGGAAATTTAAGAAAGAGCTGAATTGTCTGTTAACAATTTGACCCGATTATTTTGAATCGTTGTTCTCCGCATGATTTCATGTATTCCACTGTTTCACTTGTGAATCATTCGAGTTCATCAATATGCTAGATATTTTAGTTTTCAGATTATAAATCAATTATAATATATATATATATATATATATATATATATATATATATATATCTGGAATAATCCCATTATTCCATCTCCGGGTCACTCTGATCTCACTCATTTATAATGAAAAATTGTAGCACACAAGATGTTTAGGTACATCCAAGGCAGAAATTTCTATCGAGTGATCCATATTTAATTTTTTTACGACACAAAATTAGAGAATTATATTCTAAAACAAGTTGCAGAATGGGCTCCTATTCCACTAATGCGAAATTCGAAAGTGTGAGTGTTGAAATCGCCTTCTGACACGAGTTTTTTCCTCTATTTCAGTCAAGTTTTGTGAAATACCCTCGAAATTCAGATAAAAATTCAGATTAGTGACTTTTGTATTGTATCTTGGTAGTTCGTGAGACTCACGAAATTTGGCAGATTACGGAATTTGAATTGATTTGATTCGAAAATTAATAGGATCGGAGGTCAGTACTGACAACCATAAAACGAACAATATAATTGAAAACAATGCTGTTCATTACAACACTATTTTTAGTACTGTAATGAACTCATTACTATACTGAAATAGAGAATAGTATATTGTATAATTAGTGGGAAAAGCTGTGTTTTATAACAACTTCTTCAATATAAAAATTAAAACCAGAATTTGGTTCATTTGATTGTAAAAATCCATTTTTATATCACTGCACTGTTTTTTCTAATTTCTCAGCAACTGCCCACTCTTCTGGAATGTTTAGCCTTGAGCATAGAAAATAGGTCAATATAGTGTCACTTTTCCCACGATCAGAGAAAAAATTTATCATGACTTGAAATCTCAATCTCTCAATTTTCTATTTGAGAAGTTCATAATCATATATGATAAGCATACAATTCAACATTCAACTTCTTCTTCTTCAGCCTTATACTGTACGAACATTGATTTTCTATTTTAAGATAAGCAAAACTACTGACATAATGAATGAAGAAATATCGTGCAAGTTGAAGTTCGAATTTTCGAATTTCCAAAGAAAAAAGCTAAAATGAACAATATCGAAAGTCTGTTCTTTGGATTACTCTACACTATGAGCTCAACATTTTTATAATATTAATAACCTATCGTTCCTTATTGCATTCTTTCTGGAAATCTTGACAGTCAATGATTTTGTTTTCTTGGAACTCGTGATATTATATCGAAATTGATTGTTAATATATCGATACTCAGTTATCCCTCTTTTCGATAACAACCACCTATTGGAACCTCTACAACTTTATTATCCGCTCTTATTGAGGTTTTAAATTTCATTGTTTTCATTTTCCATTGGTTATACTGCCCCTTAGAAATTTTATATCCCCAAGAGGAAATAAAAAATTATTCGATAAACTCCGGGTGATATAGTTGGGAATACAATAAAAAGGTCTTTCCTGCGGTTATATAGAAACAACGTGACTCTTGACCGCCACATCGGACGAAAAATAATTCCTCAGATTCTGAAGGAAAGACAAGAAAAAACTTCTCCTTTAAATCGTCACTAGAGACCAATAATCACAAATTTATACAAAGAGCGTTGAATTTGAAAATAAATCCGAATTTGCAAAAAGTTATAGAATGTTTCCGGAGTGACAATTTGGAAAGAGTCTTCTGCCTTATATTGTAATCATCAAAAATAAAAAAAATATTTTTCTAATATCTCTGTAACTTTATGGACGTCTGCGGTCCGAGATCCCTTTTATCATAATTTTACCAACTAGGAAACCATGTCGTGTATGATTTTCAAAAATTTTATCACAATTAGATGAGCAGTTTAAGAAAGCATTCTGGACATACCGACGAACATTCATTTTCATTAACTTATAAAGGGACTATGATTCATCGCATCATTCTTTGAAATCGTCCAAATTTCCGAAATGATGAAAACACTGATAGTCGATTTATTTCTTAATTTTACAAATATTATTTTTAAAGTAGTTTGAGGCTTTTACGACCGGATATAATGACAATGAGAGTCTTCCGGATTTATTGGCAGTGGTCTATCAGGAATTATTTCACCTAACGTTTCGCCTACATCTCAGACCAATAGTCCTCTGAAGATGTCTACTGCAGATGTAGGCAAAACTTTAGGTGAAATAATTCCTAATCGACCAAGGTCAATAAACCCGGAAGACTCTCGCTCAAGGTAATTTTTGTTTTGTTTTTCTTCAATTCGCACATCATCAAATATCTCTAGTAACGTAAAAATACAAAAACAAAAGCTTCTTATCTAATAGAGTTCAGTTGATGATGAAGAACAAATTTATTTTTTATAAACAAATTATTTATTTATCAGAAATACGCTTTGAGGGCTGTAACAGGATTAAGGTATAGACAATGATGTTAGATGAAAAGGTCATTTTAGAAACAATTCTATGCTCATACTTCCGGAGCTAAATGCATCAGAATGTATTCTATTGGTTATAAATCATTTAGAATATTTTTTTTTATTTATAAAATTCGCTTCAACCACAAGGGTTATTAGCGATGGAATAATAATGATACATAATATATTAACACTACAAATTAAATCATTTTTGTCAAATGTACGCTGTTAAGAAAGTTCATAATATTTTTAACTTCACACTTTTCCATCAAAATGTCTTTCAGAGTCCCTGTTATGAGATGTCTTATTCTTTCCTCTTGATATGTTGGACATTCACACAGGATATGTTTGACACTTTGTATAACGTTACAGTCTTCACAGGAAGTTTCTTGGGTCCGGGTGATGAGGTGTTCGTGTGTAAGTCTAGTATGGCCGATACGGAGTCTACTTAGTATCACTTGTTGTCTTCTGCTTTTTGGGATATTTTTATGTGGTACTATGTATTTTTCAACTTCTGCTAGCTTAGTTGTGGATGAGTTCCATTCTGCTTGCCAAAGTTTCTTTTGAATTTCTTGAAGAAAAGGTGTCAGATCAGTGTGTATGTTATATGGAACACTTTCAGCGTCTGTGTTGGTGATAGAGGTCTTAGCTAGATAGTCGGCTCGCTCATTACCCCTAATCCCTATGTGTGATGGAATCCACATGAATTTGATTTTCCTTCTGTTGGCATTTGCTATACTCAGTTCTTTTTTGATCCTTGTAAGAATTGGGTGGTTAGTGTATAACTCTTGCGTGGCGTGTAATGAGCTGAAGTAGTCGGTAATGATGACGCATTGTCGGTGGTTTTCATCATTGCAGAACTTTAAAGCTTTCCATATAGCATATAGTTCACCTGTGAACACTGTAGTTGTTTGGGGTAGTCTAAAAGTGCTTACGTGGTCGTTCGTGATGAATGCAGTGCCAACTCCTTGATTTGTTTTAGATGCATCTGTGTATAAATGTTTGTAATCTTGGTATGTTTGTAGGTCGTCATTGAAGATTCTTCTAATCGTATCATGGTTAATTTCTGTTTTTTTCAAGTATGTGAGGTTATAATCGCATTCAGGCAGAGGAACTATCCAGGGTGGTGGATTGTGGGGATTCGATGTCTTGATCATAGTTGGTATTGAAGTTTTGTATTTTATTAGATATTTGTTCAGTCTTTCATAAAATGGTGGATCGGTCCTGGGATTTCCAAGGTATGTACTTTTGAAACGATTAACTACTACATTATGGAGTACTGGATTGGATGGGTTCGCTGAAACTGACATTGCGTATTTGATGGTAAGGAACTGACTTCGTGACGCCAAGGATGGTTCTCCAGCCTCACATTGGAGGCTGCTGACTGGGCTTGTGCGGTATGCTCCTAAAGAGATTCTGAGTGCGTGATTCTGTATTATTTCCAAATCTTTCGTTACAGTTTTTTTAGCTGAGTCGTAAACGATGGCCCCGTAATCGAGTTTTGACCTTATGAGTACTTTATAAATTCTTATAACGTATTCCCCAAAGCTTGGCTAAAATGCGAAGTCATCCCAATCCATAAAATTGGAACATCTAAAATCCTTCCTGAATCGTATAGACCAATCTCTCAATCATGTACTATGAGTAAATTAATGGAGAAGATTATTAATAGAAGACTTATGTGGACACTAGAACAGAAAAACCTCATAATCCCCGAACAAAGTGGATTCCGTAAGAATAGGTCAACACTGGATAATTTGGTCGACCTTGAATCAGAAGTTCATGAAGCTTTCGCCAACAATCAAAACTGTATAGCTATATTTTTTGACATAACTAGAGCCTATGACACAGTCTGGAGACATAAAGTACTGAAGACATTGGAAAAATACAAGATCAAAGCTAACATACTCAAATTTATAGCAAACTTCCTTGAGGAAAAAACATTCTATGTAAAATTAGATGAGTGCCAATCGAGATTAAGAATTCAAGAAAACGGCATCCCCCAAGGATCTCCCATAAGTGTTACCCTATTCCTGGTCATAATGAATAACATTCTACTAGAATGCAGACCACCTGTGAAAGCAAGACTTTTTGCAGATGATTTGGTTATAATCTCCAGAGGAAAAAACCAACATACAACGCAGAGATACTTACAAGATATTCTCAAAGGGTTGGAAAAATGGTCACTCGAATCAGGACTACAATTTTCCCCATCAAAAACCAAGTGTGTGTTCTTTGCCCGAAAACCTCCAAATAATCCTCCCGGACTCATGCTACATGGAAATTCTATAGAATATGTCAAGAGCATTAAATTCCTTGGTATGATATTCGATGAGAAACTGAACTTCAGAAGCCATATTTCATACTTGAAGAAATCCTGTCAAAACGGATTTAGAATATTTTGATGATCACACATAAAAAACACACGACGCACAGTTATATACCACTTTCCGAGATATTTCTTGACATAAACTGCAAAAAATAACCGAAAAAAATATATGTGGATAAGATTTTTTTAATTACTGATCTTATAGTAAAAATTGAACTATATTCGATCAAGGAATTGATGAAATATACTTTCAGAGGTTGATTTCATTTGTTGTTTTTTTCGACGATTTTTCTCTCTTCACTTGGTTCTCAGTGATCATGTAAATAAATGTTTATGTCTTTGGATGTAATTGAATGTCAAAGAATATCTACAGTCACTGCTTAGGTTGTTGCATTCTGTTTTGTTTGACTTGGGGGCATTGATTGTAATAAAAATAAAAAGTGTAGCATCATATGCTGCTCTACAAAAGTTAAAGAGGATTAAAAGCTTCGAGGGGCCACCGGAGCTATGTGCACAACTCCGACAGCAGCGCTCGAGGTCATACTCGATTTGCCCCCCTTACACTTGTATGTAAGGAAATGTAGCCTGCTGGAAGCCATCAAAATTTCCCTAAAGGGGAACCTCCTATCCGGAAACTGGGTTGGACATATGAGGATACTGAACCAACTGGACTCAAGCCTCTTGGCAAAACCCTCAGATGTGATGCCAATCACATACGATTTCGAAATGCCATTCGAAACGATCATTGGTGATCGTCATAGTGCAATGAACTTCGTAAATCGTATAGACAAGAAGTCATCCATATGGTATACTGATGGATCGAAAACAGAAAGGGGTACTGGCATTGGGATATGGGGACCCAAAACAAGGATATCCAAGTCCCTCGGAAGTGAACCTTCGGTTTCACAGGCTGATACACTAGCAGTCTATACCTGCGCTCAAGAGTGCCTTCAAAGGAATCTTAAAGGAGCGCATATATATATATATATCACCACGGACAGTCAGGCCACTTTGAGATCACTGGAATCATATAGCCAGAAATCTCGGCTGACATATGAATGCCGTAATACCATAAAGCAACTGGCCAGAGGCAACAAAGTGACTCTACTATGGATACCAGGACATTGTGGTATTGAGGGAAATGAAACAGCCGACGAACTGGCGAAGAAGGCTTCAAGGCTGAAGCCTGTTGGACCTGAACCTTTCTGCGGGCTTGGAATAGACCAATACAAGAAAGCGGTCCAACAATGGGAAGCGGCAAACAAAATAACGCTTTGGAGAAATACTCCCAGACTTGCGCAAGCCAAGAGATTTGTGGAATTCTCGTCGACCTACACCAGGAAGCGCATAAAGCTGCCACGAGCTGAGCTTCGAGTAATGGTGGGTCTGCTGACGGGACACTGTCGATATAAATATCATTTGTATCGCATGGGAAAGTCAGTAGATGAAACCTGCAGGCTATGTGGATCAGAGAAGGAGACGGCTGAACACATGGTATGCAAGTGTCCAGAACTGGGGGAACTAAGAACCATTCACATGGGGAAGTCGGTTCTGGATCCACATGAAATAACCGCCAAGGCTCCTAAGGAGGTCGCTGGGTTCATCAACACCATTGATGGCCTCCTTGGGATTTAAATGAACTAGTTGGGTAAAGAACAAAAGATCCTTGCGGTCGAAGTTCCCGGAAGGCTGAACGAAGCCACAACGACCCCTGTTCATGAAATCTAATCTAATCTAATCTAGAAGCTTCGAGACAGTTTCAAAAGTTACCTTTTTATGGCAAATTTTTTAAATATGAAAATCTAAATTCTGAATGTTTAACCACTCTACTCACTCATTTCCTTGCTTACTTTGATGAAAATTTAAAAAATTCCAGGTTTCAAATGAGTACAAAATCAGCTGCAGAACATCCAGTTGGGATCCAACGACCGACTCGTAAGTTTTGATGTTGAGTCTCTGTTCACATTAGTTCCTCTCAAGGAATCGCTTAACTACGTGTCTGATATAGTCCCAAATGACATAGCACAGCTCTTTGAACTTTCTTAACATCCTTTCAGTGGAAAGGCGATTTTTGTGCGCAAATAGAAAGTGTCGCTATGGGAAACATTTTGAGTTTTCTGAATGGAGTGCTATGTGAACGGCATAGAAACCATCCACATGGTTTTGTTATGTAGATGATACTTTCGTCGACTGCAGTCACTAATCCAACTTGAAAATATGCACCAAATTATTCAATTCACTATGGAAATTGAATTTTAGATGTCTTAGTAGCTAGTAACTAGTAACTCATAATCATGACCAATCATGACCAACAACAGAAACGAAATTGCAAGAGAACTCGATCCAGAAAAGTGCATTGGACTGAATGTTTGGGAAGGAAGCTGAAGTACAAGCCATCATCTTTCGTCAAAAATATACCAAGGCTCTGTTTTTCCACCGTGCCTCACATAAACTGAATTTGTTCATTTACGATTTGGATGCCCTCTATGAGTATCACCAAAAATATTATAAACATCTTTCGCGAATCATTTTCACGAAGAAAACTCATACCCAATATTTCAACTCTGTGAAACAAGATGCAGTGAAAAACACAAGAAAGTGTTCTAAGAACATTTCCCTTCTATAATAGAGTCTCTAGACTCTTCACCTCGAGATGGAAACAGTGCCACACAGAAAAATGCTTTCCAGCATTACGTTGCTACTTCAATACTCCGTTGTGTTAGAGCCTGTAGAAAAGGTTCTACAATATGTTTCCCGAAATATAATCAAGTCCGCAGAACGCATGAAAAAAAAATTGCAAATGATCAAATGTCACCGTGGTGATGCTGAAGAAATCACTGAAGGAATAATGAAAGATTCTTATTCCATCGCCAAAAAGCTCGGTCTAGAAAATGAATGATGAAACATAAAATAAATTTTATTTCATTCTATAGTACCTCCACGCTCTGATTCATTATTTCTATTCTGATTTTTTCTGCCTCTCCCCCTAGACCAAAGGGTGGAGATGCACTTGTCATCCTTTCATCATTTTCATTTCATTACAAAATTTCATCATCAAGTGGCGAAAAACTCAAACTCCTTAAAATGATGCAGTCCTTCATCGCCGGATATTATGTTTCTATGCAGATAATATTTCCCGGCATTGCAGCCGAGGTCTTTCAAGTATTTTTCATCTAACGTGTCGCCTACAACTGCGGTAGGTATTTTCAAAGGAATCTAGAACCAAGATTGATCCTTGGATTGTTGGTTTAATTTCCATATATCCCTTGTCTTATCCATAGTTATGTGAATTCTTCAATGGCATATTTGTGATCTTACCTGCAGCTGCCTCGACGTTCAATTTGACTTGGTAACTTTGTTGCATTTGTTATTTTTCTTCATTTTCAATTTTACCATAAATTTTATTTCGAAAAATTCGATGTCCGCCGTCACTTGGTTTTTATTATTCTTCAGGATATCATCGTCTTTGCTTTAATCCTATCTTTCGTGATAAGGTTGTCGTCCCTGTGAACCTTTTGGGTGTTTGGGAATTTACTTCATTTAATTAATTTAAATCTACATTTCTTAAAGGCATTATTGTATGCACTCTCATTCTCTATCTCTATTACACGATTCTTTAAAAATATTCGTCCTGTATTTGAGTTTAGATAACTCTGTACTGTATTCAACTCGAATGTTATTGTAAGGATACTTTGACTCATCCAGTTCGTTCCAGTTGAGAAAGTTGTAATATTCAATTACCTCATTATCCCCAATGGAGATGTTTGAGACATGCAGGAAATATTAAAAATTAACTTTCTACAAGCAGTTTGGCCTCTTTCGTAATATCTCTATCAATTTCGGAATTTTTCCAAAATGCGAAGAGTTAGAACCTATGTTTGAAAGAATTTTTTCCTGTAAAAATCAGTAGCCACACACCCTATCGGTTCAAACTTACTTTGGAAAGCCTTATGTTATTTCTTTATAAATAAGTTTTGCAGTAACACAATTTTAATACTCCGATATTTTCAGACAATATATTATGTGTACTATGTAGATTCATTTCATTTCATTGTGTGAAATAACCAATTTCCCAAACAAGGTTATCACGAGCTCACATTCAATATTCAGGAAGGTCTTAACAGAAGCAATTCTATAAAAAAAAATTTACGGACCTCAGCAGAAGGTGAAGAATACTGAAATTTAATCGGCAATAAACCTTCCACCAGTAAATAAAAGGATCAATGTTTCCACCTTAGCTTCTTCACTTATTCACTAAGTTACCGTAGAATCGACTTGATGTTGCTAAGGACTCTCGTGGTGCTGGCATCATTCCTTCACGGTTCCCACCGTCCTGGGGGACGTGTAGCAGGATCTTCGTAACAGATACCAGGATGACTGGGAAGATTAACAGGATAATCCTAAGGATTTTGATTGTGAAGGAAAAAGGGAATGAATTCAAGGAGTAGGTATCGGTACGAAAAATGAATGATTGCTTCAGACATTCCAATTGCTTTTTTTCGCTCGATGTTAATATTCGAAAATAACCTTAACGGATTCACAGTAACTTCAAACTTAATACAATTTGATTTGGCGACTGTGGTGAGTTCTTATAATTTTTCAGTTTGATGAATGATGACGGGTATCAAAGCTCTGACCACGCTGACTATTTCAAATTCAGCTAAATTATTCAAATATTTTTTATTTTAGCATTTTCAATACGGGAGATGAAGCCAATTTCATTCACGTATAATTACTATTGTGACGCAATATTGTGACGATAATTCTTAACGTATAACTTTTAAGCTTCTAGAATGCATTGATTGATAACGTTAAATAATGAGAAAAATTGTAAAATATATTGTTAATGTCATGCGGAAAATATTCTGAAATTTATGAAATTATCAAAGTGTTATACCTTGAGTTGCAGGAACGTCCATTAAATTTAAAGCTCCTTTAATTCTCCATTAAACGGAGTATCCATGGCTACCGCCTATGGGTACTCCGTTTGAGGGAGAAATAAATTTCAATGGACGTTCCTGCAACTCAGGGTTAGTCATGTAGAATACAATTCCAGGATATATTACGTATTCATCGAATTTTTGAAGGGTTAGGTGAATTTGTCAATGAATGTTCTGAAACTATCCGTCCCTTTCAATCTGAATGAAATCGAAAGAAGTTGTATCAAGGAAACTTTTCCTCTGATCCAATACTTCTTCTTCTGACTGAGACAGAAACTTCCAAATGATTTTTGATTTATACGTTTCAGTTATAGCTGGATAAAAATAAAGAATATATCCAGAATATAGAATAAACTCATGGAAAGGACATTTAAGACGAGGTACGGCAGGAACAGTTTATGATTTTGCTTAATATTGCTGGAAATAGGTACATACATTTCATATTCTGCCAATTTATCAATTGAAAAGTACAAAAAACTCCCTATTGAAGATCAGAATTTTTTTTCAAAATGCTTGAAAATCAAAAAATTATTTCAACAGGAAAATTATGAGGTAGATGTGTTCGGTTCGCTTATATTTTTAAGGCACGACATGTGGAAAAATCGAATGAAACTCTGAAGATATTTTTTATTGGTACCAATAGAAAAAGTACTGATTGTTACCACTGTATGGGGAGAATTCATCTATTGAACTGATAGCAGGGGTATATTGTAACAAAATAGGTAGGTACTCTTTTCACTATACTTTGCGGGTGTGCTGTTCAATTTTTATTTCTTGAAGTAAAATTGTTATTTTCTGAAACAACTTTTTATATATAATTCGAATGGTTTTACACCCTCATTTGGGTAAATATCACCATCTACTAAAACTGAAAACAAAATGGGGTATTCATTTGAAAAAGTAATAAATGAAGTGGGATTTAAGCAATAAAGTGGTTGATTGTCAAATAATGCATTTTTATGAATATTTTCCATTACTTTACAAGACACTTTATATATTCCTTGAAGACATTCTGATATTTGAGAGGGTGATTCTTTGACTTATTTGAGAAAAAACCTTTCATGAACGCATGTCACAAAAGTCTTAACCTTTAAGATATGGGGTGATGAAATTTCGAGAAGAATTTAGTTTCTTAATAATAACTGGGACTATATTGTGCATGTCTTTTAAGCATCAATGTGTAGTTTGTCATATAAAACGAAATTCATCTTATTTATCAGTGGCGTCCGGACAAGTTTTGCATTGAATATGAAATGCTATGACATTTTTTTTTTCTTGAAATGAAAGTTACTTTTGAAATCCTCATTCATTTTTGAGCAAATTTGATATCAGGAAGTTTATTTGTTCGAGGCTTGGTTGTCGCTTAGAAAAATTAAATCATTTTGCTTCAGGATAAATTGTTCTCCAAAAATTTGATACGGTGTAGAAATGTGCATCGACTGAAAGCAATACAGTAGAATCCGCTTATAATGACATCGAGGGGAAATGAAAAATACGTCATAATAACCGGAAGTCACATAAAGCGGAATTTCAGCAAAATTGATGGTATTTTTCTTGGATTCAGTTTAAGAAGAGAACGAGAAATTGCCTCATTGATAAAATAAAAAATAGCTTCTCTTACAAAAAAAAAACAAATATAAAAATATTTTCATTTTTTTTTAAATAATCTGAAATTTTAGTTTGCGTTTGTTTTTTTCGACTTGAAATAATAGCTTTTTACACCATTGTACAACTTAGAAATGGCTTCAATGGATGTCATTTTGTCCACAAAACACCAATAATCTCTTCAAAGATCTGGATTATACTAAAAACCATGTCGTCAAGCGTATGTCTCGTATCGTATTAAAAAGGGTAGGGTGACTTCAGAAAACGATCGAGCGGTCACTATAACCGGAAAAATTTTCGAAAAATCATTTTGTTGTATCTGAAATCATGTCATTGTAAGCGACATGTCATTATAAGCGAAGTCATTATATCCGGACCCTATTGTAAGGAGTTTCGAATGAAACCAAACTTAACACTGCATTTGCGTCATTATAAGCGATTGGTCAGTATAGCCGGCGTCATAATAAACGGATTCTACTGTACTTTGTATACATTTATTTCGATACAGAACGAAAGATAATTCGGGGTTGACAAAGATTCCATATTTTTCGGATTTGGACCTAAATGAATTGATTCATATAAGTGTTCAATCGATGACTTCACTGAGTGATTGCGTGTTTCAAAATTTAAAAGTCATTAAAAATCACCTTATATATACGTTATAGGATTAATCAGTCCTATCCTATATTGATAATTAGTGCACGCCTGGAGTAGTTTTACGTCATGTTACAGTTTGAGTAGTCACCAATTCAAAAATTTGTATATCGAAAAAAAATTATTAATATAAATCAGATGAGCTCTATTTTAAAAAACTGATTGATCAAGGAATTTGAGTCTTCTTCACCATAGAACATCTCTGAAAATATTGTGCTATTATGGAAAGTGAATATGACATGATACAGAGGAGTAAACCTTTCTCATTCAATGATATTTGGTAATTTTTTTTATTTTTAAATATACTCAGCTCCTAATTTGATAACAAATTAAACAACTGCTGGTTTATTCTCATTTGTTCATTTAATTCGAAACTTGTACATTCAACTGTACAAATTATAGGAGGACATAAAAATGAAATATAATGAAGGAATTTATCAAAATTTGTCAGAATTGTCAGGTCCTAACACAAAAGTAAAGAAATCTATGTACCTACTGAAAAATCAAAAAAATTCGCCTTTGTATTATAAATCGATAGAAAGGAAGCCATTCCGAATCAATTACCAGATTTCTTGGGACAATTCCAAGTTTTATCCTGTCTTTTTTCTGAACTTTCATTCGAGTTTAATTCAATAGAAGATCTCCTAGGGAGCACTGGCGCTTTCTAGTGGAATTAACGAGCTCTGCAAAGGTATCTAAAATTCGATACCGCACACTTGTGCTTTCACATGGTTTTATAGCCGTGAATCGAGTTCTGAATAAGTGACTAACACGAACAGTTACCTAAACACATAACGAGATTCCCGGTATCATTGAATTAAAAAATGGGTAAATTGGTACATGAGCAATTATGCCAATCAACCATCACGGTAGATTCCTATTTCAGTCATTCGATTAGATTATTTTTTTCGTTTTTTATTCCACTGAAAGATAGACGGATTATTACGAAATAATTGGTTTTTCACCAAATAAATTAATTCAAAATTGATCCCCCAATCCGAACCTCAAAAGGTTGTGCCCATTTTTCAATTAAAAAAACCGACTTTTCGACTCAAATTCTTACAGATGTCATCAATATTTTGATTGTAATATAAACGGGCGAATCACTAGACTATAATAGCTCAATGTTAAACACGAAATCCTTGTATTTTTGATATATTCCTTAGTCCGTATGTCACCACTCCATGTAAAAGAACCGTGATTAAAATTTTTCGTGCTTTATTCAGATTTGAATCACGATTGGATGCAGAATACTAGTGGTCAATTTTTCTCTTTTAAATTTTGAAAAATTCCGAAGATTTCCGGTAACATAATTTTCCGGAAAATTTTGAAATTGCATTTTAATTACCGCTGACTTGGCTTGTTGTTGTTTGTTGAGTTGTCGCCTGTACTAGTACGAAAACTGAACCAATTGAATAATTTCTGCTTGATTTCTCCCCGTACAATATGAGCAGGCGTTTTGATTCATAACGCTAGTTCATAAGGCTTTAAGGAATTCTGAGTCTATTTATAGTAACCGTATATAAAGTGTATAATTTACAAGTGAAAAAATTTTAAAGTTTCGTTCTATTTGTCTAGAAGCATAATATTAGGTATGGTAGTTATAATTTTTTTCCAAATTGAGATTGAGATTTATTCTTGGAATTCCAAATTTTCTGAAATTTTTGCTTAAGATTTCTCTCCCAGTTTCTGATATAAAATCGATTATGTATGATAATGAAAGGAAATGCCCCGAAGTATATTTTCACACCAATTCGTGAATATCAAACCAGTTGGCAAAAGTTGTGCCTATAAGAATGAACGAAATAAAACCTCGAACGATCAAAAGAACTAGCGTCCATATCAGAGGCCTTCATCAGACCAAATCGTGAAATTGTCAGAATCGTTGTTCTTGACGATTTCATAGTTTGTTCCTATTTCCTCAAATTTAATATTGACCACTTCTTGAGGAATTCTTTGATAACATCGAGAATACTTAGAAAAATGTAGCGCAAACACTTTTCGAATAGAAAATTAAATTTAAAAATTGAGTTTATGCGAAACTCCCTCACCAAATTATCTTCCATAAAAAGATTTTAATTGCACATGTTTATTAGCTGAAGTGAAGTGAGATTTTTATGTTAACCAACTGTGACATATTTCAACCAACTACATTTTTTTTTGTCAAATGTTCCCCAATACCACGGTTTTTTCTAGGTTCAGTTATTTCCCCTGAAATAGGATATATACACAGCTAGTCTTCCAAAATGGCATATTTTTCAATATCTTATCATTCAATAACATCCAAGTTCCATTCAACATGACCAACAGCCAGTTTCCTAATTTCTTCGTGAATAGACTTTTTTCGAGATTATGCTGTTCTTGATTTGATCAAAATTTTATATTTTTCTTCATACATTAAGAGCATCTGACATTGTTGAAAAATTTTGTCACACAAGGATGGAACTGTAAATAGGAAATCTCCATGTAAAGCTAAATTATGAATGAGTGCTTAATCACCTGAAAATATTCGTAACTCATTTACTGGGCCTAATAACTTTGAAAGAAAAATCTATGTCAATTTGCTCTTGTTAGGTAAATATTGTATCCAACCAAAAGCATTTTCATGTAAAATATTGCCAAGACGAGGCCCTATTTCTAGCATTTGCAAAAATTTATCAGATCTCATGTAAAGCCAAGCTGCTAACTCTACACTCTTCATCTTCCTTCATCGTCCTTATTTCACAAACTCTATGCCTTGGTCGAAATAAGTGACTTGGCCATTTATTTCTCTTTCGTCACGTGAGCGTAAGGTGGAAAATTCATTTGCTGGTCATAACTTTTCTGTTATACTATACAATAGTTCTTATAATTACGAAACGGCCAAGTCACTTATTTTTACCAAAGCATAGAGTTTGTGAAATGAGGACTTGTGAAAATGAAGAGTGTAGTGTTAGCAGCTTGGCTCTACATGAGATCTGATAACTTTTTGACAATGTTAGAAATACGGTCTCGTCTTGGCAATATTTTACATGAAAATGTTTTTCGTTGGATTTCAATTCTTTTTGTACGTGTTCAATTTTTCCCCTATATTATTTAAATAAAATATAATTATTGCGACATCTATTTCAAGTCAAATTAATTCAAAATTCATGTTCAAAATCAACAATGTACGAAGTATAGAAATATACCTTTACCTACCTAGGTTCAAGCTGCGATGGCGATGTAATTGAGAGCTGCCTTCACAAACATTGTATAAAAAATTCTATCATTATATAATGATCACAATGGGAAATTTCACAATGGAAACTGTAGTTGAGGTTATTACGAGGGCTATTTTATCCCCTTATTTGAAATATGGGGGATATTTTCCCTGAGAATTCTTGAATATTTTTTTAAATTTATTACAAGCAGTTATATATCAATTTTCGTATATATCAATTTTCAGACCACTTTCATCAAAATTGGCGGAATTCGCATACAAACTTTTACATCCCCTGGTTCTAAGGGTTGGGGGGTGAAAGTTTCAAGTTTAAGAATTTTTCCGTTGTTTGTGTACTGAAACTAGGTCACATACCAAATTTCAACTTGATAGGACATCGGGAAGTACCGTGCCGCCAGATATGCACATAGTGATTGAAGAGCCTTATCGAAATAAAACAATAATAATAGCATTCTTGTGGGAACCCAAATGTTTGATGAGGATATTTTAGACCCTTCCAGCATATGCCTTCGAGAAATTATACAGGAGGAATTAATTGAATGAAATTCAAGTGTTTTTTAATGTCTTGAAGTTAATACACATAACTTTTGTACTATACAATATTTCATGTAATATTCAACGTTTACACTGACTCAATTCCTTCGATATAATAATATGTTGTTTGTGAACATATACTTGTTGAAGACCTGTTTCGAAATATTGAACTGAAAGAAAACGATCTCACTAGCAACATTATCTGATACTTCGGAGAATTCAGGTGGTTCAGTGGAACACAATACTTCTTACTCTATGGGGAGTCCATATATTAGTGTATCGATTGGCAACTAATTTGCGAATTGATACTATTAATTTCCTACGAAATAACAACAAAGATTTTACGAAAAATTACCATTACATCCATCAAGGAATATGCATTTCATTAGAGTTGAGTGAAACCGATTCGCCGATGAATGTATAAAATTTGTGCCAGGAAATATGAGCTCACATGAGCGCCCGCAGAATTCTTTCTCAGGGGGGGCAAATAATGATTAGATGCTCCTTCCTGTTTTGCTCAAAAACAAGAAGGAACTCCCTGGTCACCCCTCTGTCCGTGTGAGCTTACCGAGGAGCTTGATGAATTTGGCATTACAACTTTCAACTATGAGCAACTCCATGTCTCGAATTATTTGCAGGGCTTATTACAAACTTACTCAAACCCGCGGCTTCGTTCGCGTAATATTTCATTGTTAAACGCTAGTGTACATTACAGGGTTGGCAAATATCATGATATTTATATAAATATCAAAATATCATAATATCGGATATATATCCGATATATATCTGATATATATCAAAAGTTTTGTTCTTCAGCTAAACTGCAAAAAACGGTTCATTGAACTTACATATGTATTGAAAGACCATTATTCATAAAATTTTAATTAAAACCAGTAACAAAACAGAAGAAACAAGACGAAAAACAGAAAATTTTTTCTAAATGAAAATAAAATAAATAACTTCAATAAATATAACAGAAAAGAATCCCCGAGACGGGAGATCTAACCACAGACCGCACTGTTGTCACGTTTCAATTTTAACCAAATTATTAAGGATTTTTTTCTGAGGTATTTATTTCGTCAAAAAAGTGAATGATATATATCATGATATATATCGAGTCAATAAATATCAGATATATATCAAAATATATATCATGATATATATCACTCGATATATATCGGCCAACCCTGGTACATTATATTATCCGTATTTCTACTCATGTCATAATGTTCAGATTCTGTGTTCTGTGCATCAGATACCGCATTCACTTCGATTCGCTTCGTCTTTGACCTCGTTTGCTTTGAAAATGAAAGTGGCAGAATACTAATACCTACTGACTCGTCTCGAAGTAGCCATCATATGACTGCGAATCGAGGTAGACTTTATTCCTTGACTAAATTCATAATTTTTCAAGCTGTCATATCTCGCACAATACCTATTAAAAAACTAAGCATTTTTGATCAATATTAAATGCCACAGATGAGGGTTATGTTCATGTTCATATTAATTCTTTCCATGTCAGACAGAAGCTCTTTTCAAATGGAACATTTTTTTGGACAGAATAAAAAAGTCTAAATTGGATATCGTGGGTTATTCTAGAAAGTGAGACATGCTTGATTTTGATTGTTTCTGGTTCTTAAATTTGGCTTGATTTTCGCCATTAGTGGAAATAGTTTTTCAGGATATATAAGGGCAGAAACCTCGGCAGAAACTTGTTATTTTTTCAATGGAAAAACTGGTATTTCTTAACTTCAAATTTTTTCTTCTGAAAACATTGATATATATATATATATATATGTATATATATATATTATATATATATATATATATAATATATATATATATATATATATATGTATATATATACTTGAACATGCCAAAAGAATATTAATATTATTACTAATTTTTTGTTATCCCGATGACAAGGATTTGTTTTTACTTTAAATTTCGAGTTTTGTCTCTGGAAGTTCAAAATGCATGCGATATTCCTTACTGAATCAAAAAAGTGCTCTGAACACTGAGCAGATTAACTTTTAGCTCATCATGTTTATTGAATTCCACAAAACGAAAAACTCAACTGCGAAATTTTCCTCATTAATGTTTTTTATTCATGTAAAACTATTATAAATAAGAATCAAACTTCTAGAGGAAAATTTCAGAAAACGCACTCTCTGAAGAGGAACTATATCATATCCCAGTAACAAAACTTTCAAGAAATCCTATCGAACTTGTGGTAGCTAATGAAATCGGAATCATCTAACTCAATGACTGAATCTAATAAATCCTTAAAAAAAATGTTTTTGTACACATTCAAAATCTTCGCAGAAATACAAAACAAAATTACAAATTTTTGAAATATAGATAAATTCAATTCATACGCTCACATATCTTTTATCATGGGGCTAGAGAAATAAAAACAGATTTTATATCACTGAGAGAAGAAAATAACCGGTTTCAGTCTTATGGCATCATCAGTAATATCATGTCCCTCAGAGTTAAAATCTTCATGAAAAACTTCTACTTTTTCAGCAGATAGTTCGGTCCTACTGAATAAAAAATACAAGTGGCGCCGAAAGACAAGTTCCACATCTCCAGGCATATGCTGAAAGAAACTGCGTCATCCTCTTCCACTCCATGGGATTTTAGCATTGGCCCTAAATCGGGGCCTCTATGCAAGTTTGTCCGAGTGATGGAAACACCCAATTCTTTTCGCGACTGTGAAGCTATACTTTTTTTTTGAGGAGAAGAACAAATAAAAAAAATATAAATGGAATATTAATGATTACTTTTTTGAATTTATGTATGTTTCAAAAATGTTTTCGATTTTGCCTCTTTACGGGTAAATTTTTTTTACCATTTTTGTCTTTCTTCTTGATTAGAAATTGTATGCTTTTTTTCCTGATACTTATGTAATGAGTTTCATTTCTTGTTTAGATTGATCTGCAGTGAAACAATGGGATAATAGTTCAATAATTATTTTATTCAAGTATTATAAAAATAATCAATTCATTAAATCTTTTCCATCACCGAAAGTTAATCGAGAAGACTAGAATCGAAGTTGTGTGTTCTTTTCATTGAAAAAAATTGAGTCTCAATGTAGATTCATTTTGCATTCATATTTTTTACAAATTCTTTTACAAGTTTCTGAAAACATCATTTGGTTTTTCTCTCTCAATCTCTGAAATAAAAACAATTTAAAAAATGTTTAACTAATAGAAGAAATAAAACTACGTGAAAATTCGAGCACTAATTTGTCAGGGGCCAAAACACAAGAAGAAATTGTTGCCTAACAACAAACACTTTGAACTCTGAAGCGTAACGGTTCGGAGTTTAAATCAGACTCCTTCGTCAGACAATTTCTATTTTTCATATAACTTCGCAGAATCAAGAAAATTTTGATGTTCTAATTGACATTTGTCAATCTATGATGACATAGATTAATGTTGATATCGTCATTTTATTTCAAATTACCTGAAACCAGTTCTTTTTTCAATAAATCCATCCAAATTCGATCTTTTCTCACTGAACAATTGGTGAGATTATTTGTTTTGGCCCCTGACGAATTAGTATTTAAAGTTTTACGCAAGGCCCTTCCTTCAATTATTTAAAAAAAATTTCTAATTGTTTCTTGTTTCAGAGACTGGGAGAGAAAACCGAAATAAAGTCTTCAGGAATATGGAGAGACCTCCCAGACAATATTTTAATAGATATCAATTACAAGTAGTGTTCTCCCCTGATTTACCAACACACAACAAAGCAAACTAGAACAGTTGCAAAATTAAGGGCGATGCTGAAAATTTGTAAAATCAATTGTCTACGCTACGCCATCAAACATATATGACAATTTCAATAAATCTGCATCTTAGTAGATATCGTATTCATAATTGTCGATCTCAGATGGAGAAAAGTCGTAAAAATCGAATGGTTGGTTGAATAAGGATATTATGAACAAATACTCTCGACAGACATGATTTATTCACAAAAGTTGCCCCGTTAAGAATTAAAAGCCTTCCACAGCTTGGTACCTAAAACTGGGAACATCACAATTAGAGAGCCTTAGACATCCAATTTACTGGCAATTTGAAGATTTCTCACAAATTATATTGGACAACTGGCTGCAATTTCCATCTGACAATCCTTTTATTCCTTCATGAATACATTTCCGTTAAGCACACGAAACAGGAAACCAAATATATATGAATTGGAATGACTAAATTCATTTTTAACATAGTCTTTTGTTCTCGAAACCAATAACTCAAGCATTTCACTATTCACAACAATAACATTCTCAAGTTGAATTGTATTCTGCAAAAGCAGAATCTGCATTTTCTCTAATCGTCACATACGTTACTGCACTCGAGGGAGCTCTGCGGCAGATTACCCCACCCACTATGAGCCATCGGGTGATGTGTTCATTCATCATTAATTGATCTATTTTCCTATGTCCGTGTTGGCTTGACATTGGTCCTGCAAAAAAAATTGATACACAACTAAGTTTTTCTACGAGGATTATCACTGGTACCTACTATCAAATCTATACCTACTCCTTGGTTACCAGTCCTCTCAATTATTGTCCCTGCCCATATTCGCAGAAAGACAACAACTTTGAATTTTTGGAACAAAATTAATTCCTTTCCAAATTCATTTCCCATACTCACCTATATTCCAGATAATAAGGTCCTCAGATTGAAGTCGCGTTAACCTTTTTGGTCAAATATGATCGATATGAATAGAAGCGACAAGCGAATGAATGCAATTCTTTCAATAAAGATCTTATTACTGATCCTTCCATCAGAGTTCCTGGTTTTGACCTTCCCAGAAGAATATGGCCTGTTCTAAATGGATGGATTCGAGACTATACATGAAGTAACAAAGCATTTCTGAAATGGGTGGTTGATTTCAAAATGATTTAATTGATTCTGAAAAATTGGTTTCTTTTCTGCTTTTGTCTTTTTCATTTCAGATTAAGAATTGCGAGTCGGTTTTTGAAGAATCTGTTCCTATGAGTTCATAGATGGATAACATGAAGATGTTCTGTTAGATCACGCTACTGTACTCCAAGATTTCTCTTATATTTAATATTTTTAGTAATTTGTATGAATATGTATTGTATTATTTTAGCTCTCTGAATCAATAGAATATATATTTGTCCTGCACATGGGTAAAAGAAATTTTCAACTGACGAGAAGGTTGAGTTGGTAGGCATTCGAGAAGTGGACATAGCAGTTCGCTGCAAAGTTTATCAAAAAACTAATCTGTCGTCTTACAACCTGCATTGAAATGGATGGTGACTCTGTAGAAAAATAGCTCACGAATATATTAATCTGTAACAATGTAATCTTTTATGCACGTTCAAATTGAGTACACTCAAGACCAGAGCATGTGCTTGGTCTTCGTATGAATGAATATAAATCAACTTAGGATGCACAGGGTCCAGCCAGATATTGTGATTTTTATTTTCAACAACTACCACACGACTCCAACGGTTCCCTATATTACGATCTCTATTGCAAGTAACGTGATCTCTTCTTTTTCTTCTTCTTTCCAAATAGGCACAACGTCTTTTCACAACCGCAACTTCTCTCATTTAGATTATTTGAATATCAAAATTTTCGACTCTATTCCGCTCTTACGTCTGAGTCGATTTGATTTCTCTTGCTAACACTTGGTTCTGGAAGACTAAACCCTTATCAACAGATTAGGAAGTCCATAAGAAAGGCTTTATATTTAACCCGATCAATAAAACTAGAGGAAGTGAAGTATTATTCATCTTGAGTTTTCGATATTTGAGACACCTTAGTCAAATGACATTGCATTTCCAATGATTGATCTCTTGGTCAAGATAGCAATTTTTAAATATAAATTTTCAAATATTCCTATTGTTTATGTTCCAGATAAATTGTCTGCAAATGCAAATTTGTAAAAAAAACGTGATATGGAAATGTCAATTGAAGAATTCTAAAAATGAGCTTTCAAAAGGGAATAACTTTGGAAATATTTCGTCGAAAGAAATAAGTAGTAAGTAGTAAAATTGAGAAACTGATTCCTTTCAATACGAGAAAAAAGTAGAAGATCTGCGTAGAACTAGTTCACATAATTTTTGCTAAAGAGAAACTACATATTATATAAAGAAACGACTCCAGGAACACTAGCTGAAATCTTAAAGAATTATGATTTTAATATGAAAAAAAAAACGGCGAAAATTATGACGAATCCTGTGTGAAGTCGTTATGGAAGACTACTGCAAATATTAATCAGGAAAGGTTTTTTAAAAATTATGATAGAATCATTGATCAATTCGAAGGTTTAACTTTCAAATCAGCACGTTTGGCCAGGAATTCAAAGCAAAAAATGTTGGAAACAATCCCAGAAAAAAGGAAATCTAGTTCCAATGCTTTTTCGACCGAACAGTTATGATGAAGATAAGATAAGCCAGATAGGTTGGAAAAGAAGTTCATTTATGCTCATTCGAATTTGCTTTTCGTTGCCATAGGGCAACTCATTGCTTGATTTATTTTTAATTTCCAAAAAAAAAATATCTTATGGGAATCTTCACTGGTCGGTTGGAATATAACCCAATATTTTCCAAAACTTCCCAAGGTGGTTCAAAAAACTTGAAGACTCTAGTAAATGGCAAGTTAAATACAATAAAAATAGAGAAGACTCATGTCTCATGTCGCATAAAACTGAAACTCATGAAAAATGGATCGACAAATACAAATGTAACAACTGACAGGCTTTTTTGGCTGTAAATCCAAATTGGAAATTTGTAACAAATCATGCCTTTAGGAATAAATGCAAAATAAAAATGTACAACAATATCAGCGGATAATGATGGAATGGGCACAAAAAAGAATCAATTCTTTCATCTGATATTAGGATACCATTTGGCGTAATCGAGAGAAACAATTCCCAAATAACTATAATTACCACAATAGTTATTCTTTCTTCCGAAATTAATTCAAACAATCAACATGTTCCCATTGATTTTTCAAACAATTGTTTTTCTCTCATGGATTCTTTGTTTGTTGTCTTTCACAAATGTTAACATTTTACCTGCAGTTTTCCGAATTTTCTCGTGAAATAGTCATGTTGAAAACCACTCTAGATGCAATCTAGGCAGAAAAATTTCTCTCTTGTAATATTCAGGTTTGTTTCTTTTCATCAATTCCGCTCATAACATTTTTTCCAAAATTTTGATACAATTGTCAATATCCAACTAGCCAAACAATAAAATTTCCTTTTGCAAATTTTTTCAGAAAAATTTCTTCTACAGTAGTATTTATTAGGTGTCGTACATTAATTAATCACGTGAGGGGCAAGGGGGTCAAGTGATATCTTTCCAGATATCACTTGCGGGGGAGGGGGAGTTTCAAAAAATTTTCTCTCCAACAGGGTCTTAAAGTTAAATTTTTTCACAGTTTTTTTGCTCTACGTTTTGCCACGTTGATAATATTTCAACGAAATTTCGTATTTGTGGCTTTTACCATTTTTTTTCACTTTGTAACGGGTGCCACAGACGAATCTATACTTTTGTTTGAATGGTTCCAATTTTTTTGTGCCACACTGTTTGCAAATTTTGACCAAATATTTCTATTCTATGGACTTTTTTACAAAAAAAAGGTACACTTGTTTTATTTCGATAAATTTAACCGTTTTCGAGGAAAACGCCAAAAAGTATTGCTTTCATACCGTGAATACAAAATCTTTTATTGCTTTTCTCCGAATAAGTGTGGAAAAGATATTTTCCCGCACGAAACTGTCGTTACCCGAACGACGCGAAGCGCACTTTTTTCTACAAGCGCTTATATATGAGATCAATTTGAATTCAACATACAGATCAAATTCGATTACTCATATTAATTCCTAATGCACATAAATGTGTATGTGTAATTCTACATGTCGTTACCATGGGTACTGTCATCGTTGACGTTCGGTGCATAGGGACATATCAGAGTTCAGTTTTTTCTTTAATAAAAGTGTGCTAATCCTTTTCCTCAAAGAAAGTGTCCGGGAATGGATTAGCAGGGGTTTTCCCGCACTGTTTGGAAATGTGAATTTTTACGAATTGAAATGCATGCGGGAAAAGGGTCCAAAGCTTACGCTTGTAAAAAAATATGTTTTCAACCTCAAACATAGCAATACACACATAATTATTATAATACTTGACAATAAATCAGTCATTCATATCAAAGGCTCAAAATGACGTGTCAAGTCGTAGAGCAAAAAAACAGTGAATAAAATTTAACTTTAACACCCTATAACTTCGTCAATAGTCAATTTGACAAAGAATATTTTATTTTCCATAGATAACCAATTTTTCATTGATTAGCATTCATCTTACTGTTGAGTTCTCGGTCTCTAGAATTTCTGTACCTCTAATTAAGGCATGTAAAGGTCATTATTAAGAAAACAATGAAACGTATGACTGGAATTTTTTTGTTCGTAGGAGGTTCATCAAATGAATTTAAAACCAATATTCCTAAAATAATTTCATCTGATAAAATCATTTACGATATAAAATCGAAAATAACTTTTTTTAGGAATTTTCAACAGCCCCTATCTTTTCAATCAAGCCGAATCGGAAAAAATGGTGAGGACCAAAAGGTTTCCATTAGACCTCAGGAATGTACAAGTCAAAGACTCACCTTGTTTACTTCTAATTTCGTACAGTAAAGATGTTTGTGATAGTAATTCTTCATCTCAGAAAGGAGGAGTTCGGAAGCTGCACCCCAATATGTTAAGTAAGGTTTATGTTCTCTCATATTAAATTTGTGGTTTAGATAATTGCTTTGATTGAACTATGGATGCTTTTAGTTATGCTTCTATCGTTTGTCTTTCATTCAGTTTTAGGCCAGTTTTAAGATATTCGATTTTCTGAGAAGCATTCAGTGGCTTGAATGCTCGTTCTTCAGCAGTTTATTTCGATTATATCATAAATATCCCAAGATTTCACTCCACAAATTTGCATAAATTAGTTGAATCAAAATCGATACTTAAGCATTCTTCAACTTGTTGGTAGGGAAAATAAAGCTATCTATTTTGGAAGTCGGTCAAGTACACGCCGCGATAGCGCAAATAACTAATCTTAGCTGAATTTCCCGAAAGTGCCATATCATCTTCAAATCTGAAAAGAAGGAACACAAAAAATTCAACCCTATCCGTCTTTGCTAATGGATCGCTTTCGGTGGAATCTTCGGAAATGACGTGCATGAAAATTTCAGGGCGGTTGATTGCACGCAAGCAACAGACAACATATCAAATTATAACAGGCAACTGGCAGTTGGGCGTGCTGTTTTGGTTGCGTGCCTCGTAATAAGCAGGCGCTTGCACTTTTTGAAACGATACGCTGCCGCTCAAGACGCGCCTCGAGTCCGCAGTAGAATGTGCGAAAAAACGGACCTCGCGGAAGGGAAATCTGGAGAAAAGGTAAGAAATTTCAGAAAATACTTCCACTAATTAGTAATGTAAGTAGGTGCACCGCTTGAGGCTCCGTAGAAAAACTTTGTCAATTTTTTTCGTTCTGGATTCTCAGGTTTTCAGATCGTGAAATTCAATTACTTTAGTTGTTTTCAAGGAGTTATTAAGCTATTTTCTTCGCATTCACTTCGTTTAGGGATTTAAGAATATCTGTTTTGAAGCATTGAAATTTCGAAAAAATATTACAATTTAGCGATGCCACCATTTTTTCTTGTTGTTAGTACCCGTCCACTGAATCATCCTTTTTCCCACAACAGAACTCTTAGGTGTTCAAAAATTTTTAACAAATCCAGAGCATATCGCGTTTCATCGAAATTCTCGTGAACTAAATATGGGTGCTAATCGATCTGAAGAAAATACAGGGGTTTCCAATAAGGACGACATGATTTTAAAATGAATTAAATGAAATGATTTCTGGATAAAACTAAACTGTTTATACTTTTTTAATATGCAATCAATAGGGCGGGTTTCACAAAACTTTAATTGTACGATTTAAAAACCTTACGTAAATTTGAACCAATCGAATCACACGATTTGAAATTTCAATGAATTGTGGTGGCTCCAATTACTTTAACGATACAATTTAAGTTTTGTGAAACCGCCCCATAGCATTTATGTTTTGAATAGCGCGTCGTTCAAATGTCCACCTTACAAAAAATTCCACGCACCCAATTTTCGACGACTTTGTGCAATAAATCAGGGGTTTTTCTTTGAGAGAATGGCTATAGTAATGAGCTTGTGAAATATCAGTGAAAAATTTTGCAGTTATAACGAAGATATGAGAGTGTCAGCATTTTTCATAAATCACCCTATATTTCTGAAACCAATTTCCTCATGATATATTTAAAACCTCTCATCTTCATTCAGTTAGAGGTCCTCTATCTCCACTGAACCGTTGTCCATTACGTCTGCAGCAATCACCTTGTATAGTTAATTCAATTTGAGTACCTACCTTAGCTGGATTCAAACAAACACATAAATACTATCACTACATTCTCTGGGGGGTGAAAAGACTGGAAAGGTAGGAACTGCTTTCTAGGAAAGATCATAATTCACAAAATTACATTTACCCATATGAAAAGTTGATAACAAATGAACCGAAAGTTTTCGTCAACCTAATGCAACCTTCACGACTCAGCCTTTTTGGAAATTTCCTTGATTAAAATATATTTTTCCTAATAGCGTTTGGAAAGTATTACTTTCCACACTCATTGACGTTCGGTTCTTATATTAACCCTTTTCCAAATGCGTGCGGAAAAAACTCTGCAAGTATATGCTTGCCGAAAAGGAATAGCAGATGTTGAAGAGTAGCGTCAGTCAGAAAATTTCAAAGTACCTATTATTATTATTATGTCTTTATGAGCTGACAAAATAGTTATTTTCCTATCAAGTGCAGAAAGTTTCACGAGATTGCTGTTGCCCGAACGACGCGGAGCGGGCAAGCAATCGAGTACGGGAAAGATACTTCCTGCACAAGATAGGAACAATATTTTTTCTTCAAGCGTCTATAAGAGATCGATTTGAATTCAACACACAGATTAAAACCTATATTATAGATTCATAATTGGCTAACGGAATTCTACATGTCGTTACCATAGTACTCTCATCGATGACGTTCGGTGCATAGAGACTTATCATATTTCAGTTTATTCTGCTAATCCTTTCCCGCACTGAAAAGTGTGCGGGAATGGAATTAGCAGGGGTTTTTCCCGCACTGTTGGAAATGTGACTCCGAATTGAAATGCGTTCGAGACAAGGGTGCAAAGCGTAGGCTTGTAGAAAAAATAATTTTCAATAACGTCTGTATCAAGACGAAAACTCTTCATGATGGAGAGTGCCTTTTCCGCACACGACTGCTTGCGGAAAATAATCACTTTCCACACTTGTTAGGAGAGTAAATACAGTAGAATCCGCTTATTATGACGCCGGCTATACTGACCAATCGCTTATAATGACGCAAATGCAGTGTTAAGTTTGGTTTAATTCAAAACTCCTTACAATAGGGTCCGGATTTAATAACTTCGCTTATAATGACATGTCGCTTACAATGACATGATTTCAGAAACAACAACATGATTTTTCGAAAATTTTTCCGGTTATAGTGACCGCTCGATCGTTTTCTCAAGTCACCCTACCCTTTTTAATGCGATGAGGTTTGATACGATACGAGACATACGCGTGCCGACATACTTTTTAGTATAATCCAAATCCTTGAAGATATTATTGGTGTTTTGTGGACAAAATGACATCCATTGAAGCCATTTCGAAGTTGTACAATGGTGTATAGAAGCTAGTATTTTTCTAAAAAATGAAAAAGTTCTTTATATTCAGTTTTTTTTTTGTAAGAGAAGCTATTTTTTATTTTTTCAATAAAGCAAAATCTGAATTTGTCGTTCTTTTCTCAAACCGAATCTAAGAAAAATACCATCAATTTTGTTGAAATTCTGCTCTATGTGACTTCCGGTTATTATGACGTATTTTTCATTTCCCCTCGATGTCATTATAATCGGATTCTACTGTATTTATTTTCATTCCAATGTGAGCGTCAAACAGTATTACAGTGGAATCCGTTTATTATGACGCCGGATATACTGACCAATCGCTTATAATGACGCAGTGTCAAGTTTGGTTTCATTCAAAACTCCTTACAATAGGGTCCGGATTTAATGACTTCGCTTATAATGACATGTCGCTTACAATGACATGATTTCAGATACAACAACATGATTTTTCGAAAATTTTTCCGGTTATAGTGACCGCTCGATCGTTTTCTCAAGCCACCCTACCCTTTTTAATGCGATGAGGTTTGATACGATACAAGACATACTTACGCATGCCGACATGCTTTTTAGTATAATCTAGTTCCTTGAAGAGATTATTGGTGTTTTGTGGACAGAATGACATCAGTTGAAGCCATTTCTGAGTTTTACAATGGTGTAAGAAGCTATTATTTCAAGTCGAAAAAAAAAAACAAACGCAAACTAAAATTTCAGAATATTTTCTTAAACAACGAAAAAGTTCCTTATATTTAGTTTTTTTTTTGTAAGAGAAGCTATTTTTAATTTTTTCAATAAAGCAGAATCTGAATTTGTCGTTCTTTTCTTAAACTGAATCCAAGAAAAATACAATCAATTTTGATGAAATTCTGCTTTATGTGACTTCCGGTTATTATGACGTATTTTTCATTTCCCCTCGATGTCATTATAAGCGGATTCTACTGTATATCTAACACAAATTGAAGAAGGGTGATCAGAATAGGTAGATTTTCTGGTTTCATGAATATGATATTCTCATTCATTTAGTCCTGTTATATGTATAATCATCTCAATATAATTTCTGTATAATCAATTTGATCCTCATGGAAAATCTATGAGTGTTCGAGGTCCTATGAATCCCCATTCCCTATGATATTTTTAACTAGCTGACTCGGCAGACTTCGTACTGAATCAATCGATAAATAAAAAAGCAACTTTAATATTATAATAAACTATTATGGTATAATACCTTGAAAGTGGGCATAAAATTGTCCTGTACAATATGTGTTCCGCCAAACGATTTCGTCTGGAAACAGCTGTTATATTTTTGAATGTAGACCAAGAAGTTTTTAGAATCATTTCCTAACCCAGAAACTAAAGAGCGTGAGGGATCTGTTGGTGGGACCAATTGTGGCAATTAGATAAGCTAGCTGACCCGGTGAACTTGCCTTAGAGATGAATAAAGTTGATTTTTTTAAAACGGAAATTTATTGGGTGAAATACAAAAAAACATACAAAAGTTAATTGCATTGAATTGGGTATCTACAGGGTGCGCAAAATTGGTGATACTTGAACTACAACCTTTTTAACCGGGAGAGATAGAGGAAAATGAATGAAACGTGGCAATTATCTCCGTTTCTGTTTGTGCCAAGATGTTGAAATGAAAACATTATAGTGGCACTTTTTTCATAGCAATCTAGTTGCATACTTTGTTTTTTGCAAATAGGTTTCCTTGCTTTCGGTTTGAAATGGCTTATAAAACATCTCCATTTTTTCCGGTTTCAGAAATATATCATACATCATACATCGCCCTCAGATTCATTCAGATATCATGAAACATATAGTTTGTATGTGAAATTTCAAATATTGAGTAGAATGAATTACAGAATAATATATCTCTACGCATGGTGTCATTATTATTTTGCGATTGAATACTTGATTTAATTCTCCGTGGTTTGATCTCTGCTCAGAACAACTGTCAATTCGAATCATTATTGACGCTTAAATAAAACATTTTAACATATCATATTTCTTGTAGTTTTCAAACATTTCCATATTGCCGGCAATAATGACTTCGAATTCAAATAATTGACAGTTGTTCTCATCGTCACGTGACATTTCTAAAGAAATCCGAGGCAACATACATAAGAGAAGAAAGGACTTAGGCAGATCCCATGAAACGAACAGAGAGGGACCAAGTTAAGGCACTGTCAAAATCATATGTTCCAAACAAAATAGAAGGGCGGGTGACAATGCTTTAAATTACTCCATCTCATTCGCATGTCCACAGTCCACATTCTCTCTCTAGAAAGACATCCATGAATAATAGGTCTCTGATACTTTCACAAATAACAGAAAAACCATTTGTCTTAGTCTGCTATACTTTCACTTCACAAAACCAAAGATTAACCTGCTAGTACCTCTTTGACAGAGACGCTAAAATGTTTTCTTCTTTTTCTTTAGTGCTGATTTTCAATGGACGTAAACGAAAAACTGCTGTTAAAGTTCGTACTCATAATTATGTTTATAATTTTAAAGTATTGAATTTATGAGTTCAATTTCAATTTCTGATCACGGGCTACCACAGTTTGCGTTATTTTAAATTCAAAACTTTAAAATTATAAACATGATTATGTGTACCAACTTTGACAGGAGACCTTAGAATTCCAAGGCTAGGACGTTTAGGCAACTCAAAATACACAGTAATTGTTTAATACTTTCACGAAAACGCTATTAACCGTAGCGACACCTATTGGCGTTATTCGCAAGAAGGAAAGTTATTTCCTATTTTTTCCATTTTATATACTGAGTTTTATATACTAAGATATTTCGCCAAGTTGTAGAATATCCTAGTTTTTACACTCTTGTTGTAATAACGATAGGGTCACAGAAGTAGGGTTACATTTTCATGGTGAATAATATATCACCGACTACCAAAATCGGTTTCGAAACATTTAAAAAATCACCGAAGACTCACCCTGCATACACACTCAAAGGAAATTTTTGTAAAATCTCACAAGAAGCACAAAATAAGAGTCTGGACACTCGTAATCAAAGCTTTTGTATACAGGGTGTTTCATTCGGAAACTGAAATACTAAACTGGCGGATAGGTGGCATCGAGGTGGTTTAAAAAAATACCACATTTATGGACTCTTAGTGTCTTCGACACCTAGATATAGGCTGTGTTATGAATTTTGCTCGATTCCTCTCGAGGCAACATCAGACGAACCACCCGATATATTTTTTTCATGTTTGGCACACGTGTTTTTTATTCGAGGATCAAAAGTATAATTCAATAACAGCAAGGAAAATCCAGGCCCGGATTAACAACACCCCGTGTATCGAAATTTTGAAATTTTTTTTCAATATTTGTAGAGACCACAAAATACTAAACTGAGGCGTGTGTTCAAAATTTTTGCGCAGACAGTTTTACTGCACAAATTTTTAACGTTAAAGTGAAGATTTTAAGATCTTGGATTGCTGAAAATATTTCGAGTTTGAAGTGACTTTTCATAATGAATTATCAAAATTAATGAATCCATGATTATTTCAACATTACTTAGGAATTGGTAATGCTTAATGCTGTAAAATGTACCAAATCACCAAGTCAAAGTTGACAATAGTTGTCCAGATTGGTTCTTCAATATGGTCGATTCAGGTCGAAACCGTTTCCTTCATAGAATATAGAGAATATAAAAGAAGGAGCATTTGTATTGTTTTTAATGTCCGAAATGGGTCTCGCAAATTAACTATATTGAAAATATTTACCAAACACGGATACAACATGCTAGTAATACCAAAACACCAATTCAAATTTGACAATAAGTGGCAAATGAATGAAAAATGGTTCTTCATAGGGCCGATTCAGGTTAAAACCGTTTCTCTGTTAAATCGACGATATGCTCCTTCTTTTATATTCTTTATTCTATGACTAAAACCCTGTCAACCAAACATTACATTGATGTCAAAAAATTATTGGAATCTGAAGTCATTTGATGTATCAAAATTTCAAAAATTTCCAGGAATATGTGAATCAATTTTGGAGGGAAGGATGGAAACCACTCGGGCTATATTGAATGACAGAACAAAGAAACCAAAATCTCCTTTCCATAAAATTTGCACGTGGAACATCCTACGCCATACTTTGAGAGCGAAGAACTTCATGGGTGAGGAAAATTGAAGAAACCTGTACCTACATTTTTCTGATGTCATGTTCATATGTTTTTCAGATACGACTTCAGTCACATAAGAACTCCAGCACAGCAGCTGGTGTTCAACAAGCAGGAAATTAAACCAACGCCCATTTCCCTACCTACACCCCCAGCATCTCCGGAGTTCTGGGGAACATCCTTACAGAAATGGTATCAGAAGAAACCCCTGTTCACGTTGACTGCGAAGGGGCAGGTGAAACGATTAGAAAAGTATCTACAGATACAGAAAACCCTGGAGATGTGCAAAAAAGAATACGAGTTTGTAGTTCATACGGACAACATGAAGAAGGCGTACTTAGATTTCGAATTTAGGGAACATCAACCGCTCCTCTACGAAGACAAAGACTATTGTTGCGTTTGTCCCTGCAATTCCTCCAGAAGATATGATATTGATTTCATACCTGTGGACTACATCTCCTGTTCATCACCCAACCCCAAACTGTGTATTTGTTCTGATGAGGATCAGGAAAAAAATATTGAAAAAAAGTCTCACAAAACAGTTTTGTACAGTGTCCGTCAATCTCCCAATGCAGGCACTGGATTCGATAATGTAGAACCGAACCATTTCAGAAATCGTGATGACTCTATTGGTGAAGAAAAAATAATTCCAACTAAAATAATTAGAGAAGGGGAAAAGGATCCAGATGATCGAGGAATATATAAAATTATTGTGAAAAATAAAGAACTACCTAATATTCCGAGTGCTAGATATGTAATGAAGCTTTACGATAATAAGAAATTTAAAGCAGACGAAAACATTTACTGTATGACCGAAACATTTGACGCCTTTCATGAAAAGCCAAATAATAAGGAGAATGGTTTTTCAGGATTATCAAAAATTACATTAGATAATATACAAAATCTCCCGTTTGATTTTGAAAGCAACCTTAGAGAACCAAGAAGTGAAAAATGTCACAGGAAAACTTGTCCAAATTTCGAGGTTGATGGATATGTTGAAATGGATGGATTATCCAGTTTTCGCAGAAAAAAGTGTGATATAAATAAAAACGTTATTTCTTCTTTCATGGATATTGATTCGTGTGATAGAATTAAATGAATTTCATTATTCATAGACCATTGATATCAATACGCCCTAACTATAGGAATATTAATGGAAACGTTATGAACTTTGGTATTTTCACTGAATTTATTCGAAAATTTGATGGGTTGGAGATTCTCTCCTTTTTCACACTGCTAAAATGATTATATCTAGAAGTGAAGTCAATCAGTAGTAATAACAAGGTCCGATCTTTGAGATACCTAGAAGTATAAAATAATATCTTATAAAAGTCATGGATCCTAATGATGGTCTTCGGGTGTGCTGGTAGATTGAAAGGTTCCTTTTTCTGGTTTCCATCTATCCTAGTAGGAGTCAGCATTAGAATAAACATAATCTTATTGAACTGAAGCTGACTAAAGGGCCATCATATATACAGTATGTTTTATTATCGATGGAAAGCCTTTAGCCAGAAACTGTTTTTGAAATTTCTGCATAATACCACAAATCATCATTTCACAGATAAACTGTAAAAAAAAAATCTTCGAATATATGCTTCTCATTCATAATTTCGCAGGAATTGAATCGACACAGCAGAGTTTTTTATAATATGATTACTTTCAGCTTTGTAAATAAAACCTTTCTTTTCGCAACTTATCTATCTTGGACAGAATTTAAATATAGCATATGTTTCTGTAAGTAGGTCAACCACTTCTAAGATATAGTCAATAAACAAATGAAAAAATACTTCAATTCAAATCTTTTAGTATGGTGAAATCGAAGTGAATTTTCTGTGTTTACCTATGCCATAACATCAAATAAATAGAAAATAGTATTTTCGAAAACAAGTTGCAGAATGGGTTCCTATTCCAACACGAATGCGAAATTTGAAAACCAGCGACAACGGAGCGAGTTTTCATCGCATGAATTGCCTTCTGCCACGAGTATTAGGCGATATTTTCTTCATTTCAGTGAAATACTCTCGAAATTTAAATGAAAATTCAGATTCTATATCCTAGTGACTTTTGTATTGTATCTTGGCAGTTGGTGTGACTTACGAAATTTGACAGATGACGGATTTTAAATTGATTTGATTCGAAAATTGATAGGATCGTAGGCTAGTATTGAGAACCACTTGACGTGAAATATAATTGAAAACAATTCTGTAATTAATTCTTTACAGCACAACTTTTAGTACTGTAATGAGCTCATTACGATAATACGATTCAAAAAATTTGTTGCCATAAGTCTGTGGAAAATATGTTCATTCTGTCACATCTTCTAGAACTAAATCGGGCCAGAATAACTCCAAGCCTTTTGGCTTGTTTTTACAGAGCCTGCCTAAAGCATAAGAATTTTTTTCCTTTGATAAGGACAAAACAATGGCATGAATTTACCACTACATAAGGCTATTATGGTACCCTATTTATTATTTATTTTTATTTCTTCGCTGATAATATTATTATCGAAATTGAAAAAGCACTCAATAGAGGTTTACTGTTGTGAATTTCAATAGGTTGTTTTTATGTAATATGATGTTATGGTTTCGGTTAACTCTTTTCCTGTTATAGGTTCTTTTATAATTTATTTGTGATTACTTTTTATGTGAATAATCCTGTATATATTTGTCACTTTCATTGATGCATGAATAAAAGGAATGCATATTAAAAGTAATTTCAGAAAAACCCAGGTAAAACAACATGTAGGTATGCTATATCGTAATGGAATTATACTTCCAACATATCTGAGATGTACAAAGTGGGCAAAATTGGTGATACCTGAACTACAACTTTTTAACCGTGAGAGATAGAGGAAAATGAATAACACGTTGCGGTGGTCTTTATTAGAGAAACTGATAATGCCATCAACTGCATTTCTCTATCTCCTTTTGTTTTCGAGTTATAGGCCAAAATTTAAATTTCGGCGATTTCAACTTTGGCCATTATGTCCGTTTCTGTTTGTGCTAGGATGTTGAAATGAAAACTTTATACAGGCACTGTTTTCATAGCAATCCAGTAGCGTAGGTGCTTTGTTTTTTCCCAAAAGGTTTTCTTGCTGAGCTATAACATAAAGTGTTTTTTTTATGAAATCAATAATTCGAAATGGCTTAGAAGGAATCGCCATTTTTTTCCAGTTTCAGAAATATGTCATACATCATATTTCGCCCTCAGATTCATTCAGTTATCATGAAAAATATAGTTTCTTAATTAGAATTCGAAGTCATTATTGCCAGCAATGTGGGAAACTTCGAAAACAACGAGAAATATGATAGGTTAAAATATTTTCTCTATTTCAGTATCGTAATAAGTTCATTACAATACTAAAAGTAGTGCTGTGATGAAACTCATTACAGCATTGTTTTCAGATACTGCAACTTGTTTTAGAATATACTATTATTTCAGCGGCAATAATAACTTCAAATTGACAGTTGTTCTGAACAGAGATCAAAGCACGGACAGGGACGGGCCGAAGCCAAATTTTTGGGGGGGAAATCCATCGAAAATTTTCCAACTGGACATTGAATTAACAGGAAACCGTTATACATATTATGGTATAATATTTGTTTCGGTAAAAATAAATTCAAAATGATGAATTTCAACAGAATGAGGAGTAATAAACTTTTTTTCCACCTACCGAATGTTCAATTAAGCAGATTTTATGGAGTTTGTTTTTTTCATGAGGAGTATCTTGATGTTGCTTGAAACTTTGAGAACACTACTTGTTTGTTTCCTCAGTTTTGTAGCTGTTCTTTATTTCATGGAATCTGGAAGCGAGGGCATGGCTCATTTTCATCAGAGAAAATATTTTTTCCGAAAATCCATTTTTTTTATTCCGTGAAAGGAGTATATTGGGAATCAAAGTTATGAGAAATTATACTTAATTTTCCAATTACCCAATATTCAATAATGTGAGTTTCTTTATTTTATGGAATCTTTTTTTTTGTGAGGAATTCCTTGAAGCATATTTGAAACTTTGAGACACACTTTTTGTTTCATTCTTCAATTTAGTTCAGTTTCATTCTTTGGTGTATCTTAAAATTTCAAGCATCATAAAACAAAATATTTTTCACGAAAAAAGCAGATTCTATAGAATAAAGAAATATACATGATTGAATGATGGGTAGATGAAAAATCAAAGTTAATAACTGTCCACTTTGATGAGATTCATAATATCGAAACTGCTCATGCCTAACATGGGCCCATTTCACAGAATGAAATGAACAAAATTTTCAGAAAATATATTTCGTTTACTTTTGCTTACAGATCCCATTAAATAAAGAAAAGCAACATAACTGGGGAATAAAACAGAAAATGTATGTCAAAGTGTGTGTCATAAATCAAGATACTTCTAAAAAAAAAACATATTCCCAATTTAGTAGGGAAACTGTTTTGACCTAAATCAGTCATATTGAAGAAACAATTTTGAACAATATTTCCTAATTTGAGTTGGCGATTTCGATCTCTTTGCAGCGTTTATTGCAATTAGTGTTTGGAATTGAGGATGTATTTAGTGTTTTGAACGATTTTTGATGTGAATTCCGATATTCTGGTCTTCTTTTTCTTCTTCTTCATCTGAGGTGCCTTTTCTGGCAGAACCGAGGCCTGGTAGCCCATTGTTCATCCGCCTGTAGGATGTAGAACAATAAGAGACTCAGTCCCTTAGACACGTCAACAAAAATGTCGCGAGTCGATAGGAAAATATCGGGTGTAGGTTTTCCTTAACTCATTAAGATTGCTGCAGTTGGACAGAATTCTGTGGTCACTATACCCATAATTTTCTCTCATACTTGATGTCCTTCGTGCATTTTCTGTTCATAAATTTTTTTTTGTATTTTTTATAAGGCACATATTTCAAACTTCACATTATTCAAATTTATTTACACATACGGCCTATTAGGCGTTTCTGGAGAACTGGACCTATTTGAAATCTGAAAATTGGGATTTTTTTTTTGTTTGACCAAGCAAAAATATTATTGGAGCCTGACCACTTTCAGTTATACAGGGAGTGAAAAAAAATTCGTTTTTCGAATTGGATCGAGTATGCAATCCTGAATACATTCGTACTAGTAAAAATGGTCAAAATAGTTTCTAAAATATCGAGAAAAAACTGATGAAAAGAAAGAGATAAGAGTATTCGGTATCATATTTGTTATTCCTAACCTAGATATCTTGAGCACAAACCATTTTCACATTTTTAAAGTCGAAGATTGTAGAAATATTGTACATTTGCTGAATTTCGAAAAATTCGTCATAGGGTGTTCCGAATGTTGGGTCTAAAATTGGGATCAAGATTGACCCATAACTCTTTCTTTTTTCAAATTGGAACCCTATTTTTTTTATGATTGCGTCGGAGTGTGCGAAGAAAAATTATGATAATGTTCTATCATGTTGATGCTCCTAAATTTAAAAATTCTTGAGTTATTTAGGAATTCTGATTTTATGTCGTACGTAGCCTCAAATTCATTAAATCTGTTCTATATCGACAATGATGAATGAATTCAAAAAAGAGGTGTGTCACTAGTGAGTTATTGGAATAATTTATCTCATGTGAGACCAAGATCATTGTTGATGTGAAACAGATACTATGAATTATTAATTTTAGGAGCATTAACATGTTGAAACATTATCTTAATTTTTCTTCGTACAATCCAAAGCAATCATAAAACATAGGGTTCTAATTTGAAAAAAGAAAGTTATGGGCCAATCTTGATCCCAAATTTTGACCCCACATTTGGAATACCCTGTGAAGAGATTTTCAAAATTTTAAAAATGTACAATATTTCCACAGTTTTCGACTTCAAGAATGTCAAAACGGTTCGTGCTTGAGATATTTAGATTAGGAAAAATAAACATAACACCGAATACTCTCATCTCTCTTTTTTTCAGTTTTTTCTCGATATTTTGGAAGTTATTATGACAAATCCATAGATTTGAATACGAATGTATTCACAATTTAATACTCTATCGAAATAGAAAACAAAAAAATAGAAAAAAAAATTTTCAATATTTTTTTCATCCCCTGTATAACTGAAAGTTGTCAGACTGCGAGAATATTCTAGGTCGGTAGATAGTATCGAATAATATCATAATCCCCAATCTCAGATTAAAATAGGTCTAGTTCTCCAGAAACGCCTAATAGGCCGTCGCACTTGGTACATCTGAAAGTAACACCTTAAATTTATGATACCAGATGGTTTTTTTATGACACAGTCCATTCGACGTAACTGAAAAATTTACAACTACTCCCAACACTTGATGATAAAAACAGTGGGTTGAATACCATTTATTGCCGGCTATACATATGTTGCCAAGTATTGATTGCAAACTTGTTTTTTCTAATTCAGATTCCTTCGTATTTCATAACTCTCTCGGAATTATGTATTTTCCAACTGCTTTGAAATTTTGCCAACTGATCTGAAATTTTTTCCAACTGCTTCGAAATTTTTCCAACTGCTTCGAAATTTTTCCAACCGCTTTGAAATTTTTCCAACTACTTTGAAAATTTGCCAACTTCGTACAACATTGGGGGGGATCATCCCCCCCCATCCCCCCCCTTGGGCCCGTCCCTGAGCACGGAGAAGTGAATCAAGTATTCAATCGCAAAATAACAATGACACCATGCGTAGAGACATATTATACTGTGATATAGCCTAGTTAATACTCAATAATTCAAATTTGACATACAAACTATATTTTTCATGATATCTGAATGAATCTTAGGGCGATGTATGATGTACCTATGACATATTTCTGAAACGGAAAAAAAATGGTGATTCTTTCTAAGCCATTTCAAACTATTGTTTCCATAAGAAAAAACACAACTTTACGTTATAGCTCAGCAAGGAAACCTCTTGGGAAAAAACAAGGTACGCTACTGGATTGCTATGAAAAAGGGTCTGTATAATGTTCTCATTTCAACATCCTAGCACAAACAGAAACGGAGATAATGACCAAAGTTGAAATCGCTCAAATTTCAATTTTGGCCTATAACTCGAAAACAAAAGAAGATAAAGGAATGCAGTTGATGGCATTATTATTTTCTCTAAAAATAATGTAATGTAACATTGATTTTCCTCTATCTCTTCGGGTTGAAAAGTTGTAGTTCATGTATCGCCAATTTTGCCCACCCTGTACTCTGTGTCCTGAATTGGGTGAGACTGTTGTTATTGAAGATTTAGAGACATGCGGTTTTCGCGACCTAGTGTCACTTTTTTGTGAAACTTTTGAATGCACAAGCAGAAATATTCCAACTTCTTTTGTTTCTTGAATACATGCCGAAAACGAAAATATTCACTTTTTGAGATGTAACTATTTCATTCAAGAAAATACAAGTTAAAAGTGGACCCTTTCATTTTTGTTTTATAATGAAGGCGTTTCGTCATCAGAATCTTTGGGTTATTCAAATCCATCATGTGATATTCTTTTAGTGTCGTTTTTTTTTAATCTTTCTCATCCCTTGAGGTCTCGATGTCTCCCTTATATAAGTATATCTATAAATACAGGGAATGTTAATATACTTAATATTAAATTTTTTATTTTCTCTTTCATTCCAAGATTCTGAATTTGTTGATATATCTCAAATCATTTCGTGTTTTGAAATATCCATGGCGAATTGAGTGCCTGTTTCAGGGGATGGGATTGCTGGAAATTTACAAGAGAATCCTTGAAATGCATTTGCACTTTCACTAAGACTTGCGGCAGTCAAGAGTCTGCTTGACTGCGGAATCTTATTGAAATAGCTTATTTCAGCTGTTCGTGTCGTAAACCATTATTGCTAGGATGTCAAAGCCTTCGGCGGATATGATCTTTATTGAAAAAATTGTTATTGATTATAAAAGTTATTGCACTAAGGCGGCATATTCGAGCCTCAACACCGACCATAATAATGTTATTCCAAATGCCAATATAAGTGCGGGCAATATAGTCGGAAAGTGTCAAAGTGAATGCACTAAATGCAGTCCGGTTTTGTGGAGTTCCGTCCCATCCTTGGAATTTGTGAAAATACCCAAGGGCCTTTCGGAACCTCGGGAAGGATTCAGAAATTAATAATTCAATGGAAAAGTAATAAGAACTGAAAAACATATTAATAAATAAAATTGTTGTATCTGAATATTCTATATAGAAGGACATCACGATTATCGGAACGGCTCTTCGGAGGAAGGATTTCCAAACACAAACTCCAACCTGAATTAAAAAAAGACAGAACAGCAAGAGAATTCAATTTATACTTCATCAAATTGATCTAAAATTTTCAACCCATTGCAAAAATGAGTTTGATATATTGTGTATGGCTCTAATGCCATCATGGAATTTATAAATCGAACAATTATTAATTAGGTGTTCAACTGTTTCCTCTGATTCACCACATTCACAATTAGGACTATCAACTGAATTCCACTTGAAAAGCATGCTATTGATACGACCATGACCTGTTCTTATTCGATCAAGAAGGGACCATATTCTCCTGGGAAGGTTGAAACCAGGAACTTTATTCCTACTATATTAAATATAGTAGGAGGAAGGAGTATTCGAAAAGTCAGTGGTTTGTGATACAATTAGTTGAAATAAGGTATAATAGTCCAGGGCTTTGAAAATGGTAGAAAGTGAAAACAAAATAATAGTAGGTTGAACCCATTAGTAAAGGAAGAGAATATAACAGAAATGAAAGGAGAAACACATCACGGGGATCTGAGGACGTGAAATGAATGATGGGAGAGGGGGGACTTTTCAGGGTAAAAAACGCCATTTCCGGCAAAACTACAAGTCATGAAAAATTTTAAATGACAAAGTTGTTGTTTATGAAGAGAGATTCAAATCAAGTTTTTTCAATTAATCTCAAAATTGGAAATCTCAAATAACCTAGCTTTTCGTTTTTTATTCTTCATTAAAAAAATTCTTAAAAAAATTTTTTTTTCTATCTCAAACACACTGTTATTTTTTTTTTATTATTTATATTTCAACCTTATTTTGACTTTATGTCGAAAACGCAGCCTAATAATTTTCAACCGAAAATATACATAACTATGGTAAATGTTCTCAGAGAAGACCTTTGCTGCAGCTGAGAAAGTGGTCGTATCAGTTTAAAATGTAATAGCCAAAAACATGCTTTCTTATGGTCAAATTGTCATGGTTTTGAAAAATCCTCTAATGTAGAAGAAAAGATCTATGAGAAAGTTCAAGATTGAGATAATTTAGTGGAAGAAAAACCAATGAATGAATTCAAGATGACCGCGAATAAAACATCAATATATGGTTTACCAGTGAAAAAATGCAAAAAATGTCACAATATTCCAAATACAGGACTGCAGTGCGTAAATTGCGGAACGGTAATGCATCCGGGATGCTTGAAATATTTCAGTGAAATAGAAAAAATTGACGAATTTCGAATAAAGTGTTGCGAACCGAAAGAACGTCAACCTAACCCCGAAACCGAAAGTGATAGTGCAGAAGACTTAAATACATCATTTGAAACAGTAGTTGATATGAATGAGGCGTTGAACTCAAGTGAAAAAGTGATATCTGATCTAACAAAGGAAAACGAAATCCTTTCCAAGGAAAATTCTCTCTTGAGAAAATTAATCGCTGAGATGGAAGACAAAAACAACTTACTGCTCTTCAAAATCAGTGTACTAGAAAGGGACACAACACAGAAGGTATGTTCAGATTCTTCACATTTAAGGATAACGAAACGGATTACAAACAAACCGGAATTAAAATCTTTATCGGGAAACGCACAAAAAAAGTCACCTGATGCTACATTACCGCCAGAGGACGTGAAAGCCGGTTCAACGACCCCATGCAGATTAGTCAACAAATCAGCTGTTAACCGAAACATCAACATATCGAATTCCGCCAACCTGGTTCATAGTATCAATGAAAAAGATGCGAATGTGGATCTGGGACGGCCAAGATATGTCAGAGGAACAAGACAAACTACTGGAAGACAAAATTGTTTTTCTAGTAGTAAACAGAGGGTGTGGCTCCACATTGGCAAGGTTGAGGTGGGTACCACCCCAGATATGATATTGGACCACCTTAAGGATCAGTTCCCGGAAAGAAAATTTGTTGTAGAGGCTCTTCCAGTGAAGCCTGAAGCTACTAGCATATCTTTCAAAGTGGGCGGAGATCGTGATCTTGTTGAGGATCTGTACAGTGGTGACAATTGGCCAAGTGGAATTACTGTTCGACGCTTTTCGTTTTTTCCGAGATCGAGAACGATGAAAGAAAGCAAATAGATGAAACTGGTTCATATTGTACTATTGCAAACATCAACGTACAATCACTGACAAATAAAGTTGACGATTTCATATTCTTCATAAATGACCGGAAAATAGACATAGCCTGTGTAACAGAGCATTGGTTTTCGCAGGATTTGCTGAGTAGGCTTAATTTCGGAAATTTAAATGTGGCCAGCTCTTTTTGTCGCAATACATCAAGACATGGAGGTGCTGCAGTGTTTGTGAGTAAAGAGATACAATGCCGAGAGTTGCTTAACATAACAAAGTATTCCGTGGAGAAAGAAATTGAGATAGCGGCTATTAGACTACCAGTACTAAAGGTTGTTTTAGTGGCATTGTATAGGCCCCCATCAGGGGACTATTCAATATTTCTGTCGGCTCTTGAGTTTGTTCTGGACGAGTGTCTCAGGAGCCACGGCGATGATAGAGTTTTGTTAGTCGGTGATTTTAATATAGATTTCATCCGGACTTCAACAGAAAAAACTAAATTGATTGAAACGTTCAACATGTACGGTATGAAATATGTTTTCACAGAGCCGTCGAGAGTGACAATACATTCGAGCACTTGCATAGATAATATGATTACGAATATATCAGAGAGCGACTGTAAACAGGAAACTTGTGAGCCTTGTTTGTCGGATCATAAGGCACAAATCCTGAGAATACCAACTGCAAAAATGAAGCCTGAAAATGAAAATACAAAATATAGAATCAGAAGGCAATTCACCAACAAAAATACCCAACGTTTCATAGAGGGAATCAGATCTATGAATTGGAGATTAATCTGGAATGAAAACGCTGACGTGCAGTATAGTAATTTCCACGACACTCTTGCTGGTCTTTTCAACTCATCCTTTCCTGAAAAAAAGGTTAAGGTTGGACAAAGAAAGAAGTACATCTGCCATAGAAATTTGAAGAATTTAAAGAGAAGAGTAGAAGCGGCACAAACTATTGCAGAAGTGCGTAAAGATGAGCCCAGTTATGCACTTTATAACACTCTGAAAACAACATTGAAAAAAGAAATACAAAAAACAGTGAAATCAAAGCACTCAAAAAGAATAATTAACGCAGAGAATAAATTTAAAGCAGTGTGGAATTTGATAAGTGAAGAAACAGGAAAACAGCGAAAATGTCAGGTAGTCTCACACACAACCACAGCTGAAGAAGTAAATGACTATTTTATATCTGTTGGCGAGGACATACAGAGAGGGGTCCGACCATCTTTGGATAATTCCGGCATCTTGATGAAAAATCTCAGAAAAATGAATACCGTAAACTCTATGTATCTCAAGCCGACAACAGAGGAAGAAATAATGAAGATAACAAAAAAGTTAAAAAACAAACAAACGAGAGATTTCTACGGCATTTCAGTAGCGCTTCTCAAGCAAATTGTTCCACACATGAAACAACCATTGTGTAAAATAATCAACGATTGCTTCGAACAAGAAACCTTTCCACAGGAACTCAAGGTCGCCGTGATAACACCCATACCGAAAGGAGGGCCAACGGAGGAACTCTCGAACTATCGGCCAATTTCTGTCCTGCCAGCATTCTCGAGGCTGTTCGAGCTGCTCCTGAAAGAACGATTGGTGTGTTTTCTTGAGAGCAATAACCTTGTCCATGAATCTCAGCATGGTTTTCGAAGAGGTAAGTCAACTGTTTCGGCAATGTTGGATGTAATAGATACTATAATTGAAGCGTACAATAACAGTGAAGAAGTGGAGTTGGCGTCTATAGATTTGAGCAAGGCTTTTGACAGCGTTTGCCATAGAAGTCTACTCAACAAACTAGAGTTTTATGGAATAAGAGGAAAAGCTCTTAACATGTTCTCTTCGTACCTAACAAAGAGGTCTCAGGTGGTGAGGTGGAATGGCACAGTGTCTGGCCAGAAAGAGATCAAAGTGGGGGTGCCGCAGGGGTCGATCCTGGGTCCGATACTTTTTATCGTCTTTACAAATGACCTACATGCCAACTTGGAAGCGGACCAACTCTGCAGCTATGCAGATGACACTGCTTTCTTGAACCGGTCGCGAAGCAGAGACATGATAAGACAGAAAAGTTCAATATCGCTGGCGAGTGCTCAGCGTTGGTTCACCTCAAAAGGTCTCTTGATGAACGAGAATAAAACCCAGCAGCTCTTGTTCACAACCAAAGAAAAAACGAGTGCTACCTTGAAATATTTGGGTATGACTTTTCACTCATCATTGAGTTGGAGTCAGTACACAAGCGAATTGTGTAATAAACTCTCGACCTCAATATACCTTATTAAAAGAATGAGAATAATATCCAACAGTGACACAGCCAAACTAGTGTATTACTCAATATTTCATTCAAGAATGATATACGGTATTATACTATGGGGACATAGCAGCGATGCACAAAAGGTACTGATCAAACAGAAGAAGGCCATAAGGGCTATATTTGGGATGCATCCGACGGAGAGTTGCCGGGATGTTTTTAAAAGAGAGGGTATACTCACCTGTACTTCGGTTTTTATTCTCACCGCCGTGGTTTATGTACACCGAAATCTCAAGAAGTATCGAACAAACGCCGACTTCCACGAGTACAACACCAGAACAAAACAATTACTTAGTGTTCCTTTTAATAGAATTGCAAAAGCACAGCAGGGAGCAAACCATATCTCACTCAAATTATATAATAAATTGCCCGAGAATCTGAAGAGTATGAATGACCTAAAATTCCGCAAAAGTGTAAAAGAACTATTACTGAGAAAGACGGTTTACAAACTTGAAGAGTTCTAAATGTATTGTTTTTTTTTTGTTTATAATGGTGTGATGCATTTGTCCATTGTCCACATTGGCTTTGCCTTCTTGACTGTAATTTTATTTTTGACAAGCCGTGTAATTCTTGACGGCAACTATTTATCATGTACGAAATTTATCATATTTTAAGTTTTATATTTTATTCACTTTTTCGAAATGTACATGCATGAATAAATAAATAAAATAAATAAATAAATAAATAAATGCAGATTGGAAATAATATTGGAGACGAAGAAATTAGGACCTTGAAAAGATCTGTTAGAATCAAGAAGCTACCACCAGAGAAAAAAAAAACAAAAAATTAGTGAAAAGCGAAATTTTCAATGACATAAATGTGGTTAGAATTTAATAAATCAATTTTATACCGAAAACAAATTGCAGCAGGCACATTTTTCAGATGAACTTCCCTTTGAATCCTATTCTAATATTTAGAACAACTGAGGAAAAAGTCTTGCAAAACGCAGTTTGTGCAGAATTTAATATTTTCAACCAAAGGTGGTATTGCATTATTCATTCAGATGACTATCGTTTCATAATATCCTGTATATTCAAATTGCATCATCGGGGTAGTTTTGGGTAAAAAATGAAGAAATAAAATGGACAATTTAAAAAAATTACTAGTGTCGATATCTACCCGGAATTGGAATGATTAGTTCCAACTTTTGCACAGCACTCTGAAGATGGGGAAACAGTCGTTGAAGAACATGAAGAAAGCGAGTGTGACGTTATAGAAGAAATTAGTTTCATTCAAAAAGTATAAAAATAAAATGCAAAGTTTATCGGAAACATGTTTTGTTTGTTTTTTCATAATTTTTCACCCAAAAACCGGTTTGAGCGACTATCAAAACGCTATATGCCATAGAAACATGCAAATAGTAGTTTGTCCAGCTCTATTTTTCAAATAATAGAGCTATTTCCGCTTTTTGATGTCTACAAATGCAGTAATTACTATTGCTATTTTTTTCTTGTCTTATGGCACAAATCGCAACTCACCTACAATTTTGGACAAACCGCGTTTTGCAAGTCTGCTCCTGCTCCCCAACTATTTCAACCAGTTTTTTGCAATCCCTATGTGTTATGTATTATTTTTTTTTTCATTGATGTTACTTAAAATCTGACGTTTTTCGAATAATCGAACTGTAAATTTTCTGCATTTTGAACCATGTTTTCGGTTACATAGCTCTAGCAATTTTCTTTGCATGTTATCATTTCCTGAGAACATTTACCAGAGTAATGTGAAGTTTTTCCTACCATTAGAAAGTGGAGATCTCAATGAAACAAAAGACACTGACTTTTTATAAAAGCAAACATGTATTTCAACTCTAGAATTTTCAATTGAAAATCCAAGACCTTTCCACTTTCCGCCCGTAATTTATTTTCTTAATATTTTATTTTCAATTGGTTTCGTCCAACTATTTTTTTTTTGAAAGATTTTCACCCAGCAGTCTGAGGCAGATATTTCAGTTCATTCAAAGAGGTTCAAAAATTAGGAGAAAGCAATGAAATTTTTTTCTACGCAAATTCGTATCTTCGCAAATCGTTACTTGAAAGGCCTTCATGATGAATTGAACAACGAGTCTGTAACCCGACTGTAATTTTTTACTAATAATACCTAATTCATCGTATGCCAAATAATGATATTTTCATCCCTCGTTTAGAATAAAGATATTTTTTTATTATTAATAAAAAAATTAATTTCAGATCTCAAAAGTATATTATAACCATTTATTCACCAAAGATTACCATGTTATTTAATAATCATGGATTTTCTTAATAAAATATTGTTTTTTTTTATTTAGGAAAAAGTCGCATCCATCTTAAGGCTATTAGCGACATTACAGCAAACAACCAATCAAATGTATCCTACAAAACTCTACAGTAGTATTTTCTTCAAGTAGTTTTTGAGGTTGATGAAATTACATTAAGGTCCTGAGATTTTTGTTTACTTTGCGTAGGTATTCGTTTGATTTAATAATTTCCATATTGCATTGAGAAAATATCCTTAGATAGTCTCTAGTATATCTCATATCATAAGTTTTAAAATTGTTTACATTTCGACCGCATTTTTCATTCAGAACGTTGGCCAATTCACACTACTTTATAAGATGATGGTTTTGCATCAAAATCAAATCGACCATAGACCAATTCTTGGAATAAGCTCAACGCGGGTACGCGAACGAAGGTTGTACATATCACTGTTAATCAATAAATAATGAACATCCTCCATCAAACTCCTCGGCCATGTCCAGACCGCAAGGTAGCCTCGAACTCCTACAATTTTTCGGCGTCCCATTCCTTCGGACGCATGCGAAGCTGTACATCACCCAACGCGGCGGAAATGAGGCGAATTCCTCACGCACCCTGCGGATTAAATAATTGGAACAACCCATTAATTTCATTGTTAGTGCAGGTGGAATCCAATGATACGGCAGGGAGATTATGGCATGCCGCTAGACGAGGCCCGCTGATTTATTTTCGGAATTGCATGTGCATTATTCCTCTTCTTCTTCTTCACGGTCATTAATCTCGCGCCCGGTCAGTCTAGACAACAAATTGTTATCTGGGTGGTAATTTGCAAATTTCGATTTTTAGGTCGACGCACTCCGAAGTGCAGAACTCGAGAGTTTTCTGAGAAAGAAACATAAAGATGATTCTTCCAAGATTCGCTTGGGCAGATCTTCCGAGAAATTGGGGTTTTCTGCTTGGTTCAGAAATTATTATGAGGTTGATGTAAGAACAACGTTAACCGAGCATAGTGATAATACAGTTCCGACTTCCTAAACGAATAATTCAGATTCTAGAATGTTTTTTTTTTACTCGGTAAAGTCTTCTTACTCTGTCATCCGTATTTTTCATTTCTTTTAACTTCTGAAACATTTTAATTTCAGTAGTTATTTCTGCTGTGTGCTTGCGTAATCTTCTCGGTCAGATGGACATAGTACCTATGCACTATTTTTCATGGTTTAAAATTTTGTTCTCATTTAATCTAATTTACTTAATTTGGATACTCGTCTCAATTACTTTCTTTCATTTCTCTCTTCTATTCTTTATCTTTAACGTGAGTATAATATTTTCTCTATTTCGGTATCGAAATGATGAAATTGAATTGAAGGTACTCAAGCTCCAATTGGTTATTTGTAGATATACCTACAGGGCAAAAACTCAAAAACCAAGAACCAAACTGAACAACAACCGCAGTCATCATTATATAGTTATTTGCTTGAAATCGATATAATGAATATTTCATATCAAGTGATGGAATACTCACATTCTATGGTCAAATTCGATGTTAGAAGAGCTAAATTCTGCAGCAGTCGTGGAGAATAGTTATTTATGATATGATATATTTTGTTCGTGAAATTGTTCAATTCGCTCCGCTCATTTCACAATCTTTTGCACTCACAAAATAAAATCACTTTTAACATAAATACCATACAGTGCATTTTGAACAACTGCCCTATTTTGATAATGAAAAATCCATTTTAATATTTAAATAATCAAAGGGTTGTTGTGAATGGCAAACGTTGCCAACGTTTTGATTACTAACAAATGAGAAAAGTCAGTGTCATTTGAATTTCGTTCCTGTCCAATTTTCGTCTTGGGTTTTTAACTGCTTAATAATGTTTGTCGAGAATCCAATTATTAATAAAAGTGACGATTTGGTTGTTCCTCTGGATATTGAAGAGTCTGCAAGAAGAGCGAATCTGGAACTCCTACCTAAAAAATCTGTTCAGCAGTACGATATTGCATATAACAATTTCCTGGCCTGGTGTAAATTGAAAAATGTAGAAGGCAACTTCAGTGAAACTGCTTTCCTGGCATACTTAGAAGAAAAATAAAAAATATGGAGTTCATCAACCTTGTGGAGCAAATTTTCAGTGATAAAGTCAAGCGCCCTTGTTAAAAATGGTGTGGATGTTAGTAAATATTTTAAGGTAATAGCATATTTAAAACGGAAAAGGGAAGGATATAATCCCAAAAATCCAAAATTCTGACTCGTGAACAAGTTGAAAAGTTTATAAAGGAGGCACCAGATGAGAAATACTTGATGGTTAAGGTTGCAACTATTTTCGGATTATTTGGAGCCTGTCAGTGTGATGAATTATATAATTTATCAGTGGAAGACATCGAAATAACAAATAACAAATACATCATTGTTCATCGTTCTTTCAGTATTATTGAAAAGTATGTAGACTATTTTCATAAGTACTTTGCACTGCGCCAGTGGCGTAGCTAGGATGGTCAGGGGCCCTGGTGCAAAAATCAAGGAAGGGCCTCTGCCCCTAAATAAATCGTTCAGAAAGGCAAATGAACGAAGTAGTCGATGCCAAAAAAAGTGGGAAACTTTATCCATGTATATATAAGTATATGAAATATAATGAATATGTATAAATATATTTATATGTATAAAAATGACACATTGAAAATAATTCATATAGGTAGATCCTTCATGCCTATAAAAATATGTACAAAAAATTTTCAGTTTTGTTCATATTCAGAATCTTCTTCTAGATTTATTTTTCGCGAAAGTATCAATGACTTCACTCAAGTCTAAACTAGATGCAGATTCATTTTCGATTGATATGAGTGATAAATGTCGCAGTCGATCTTGACCCATGGTATTCCTCAAATAATTCTTTATTATTTTTAATTTGCTAAATGATCTTTCAGCTTCGGCAGAGATGACAGGAATTGTATGGAAGAGTAATATTGCTGCTACTTCTGAAAGATCGCTTTCCATCATTCCGTCTTCCTCATCACTTTCATACAGAATTCGTAAATTGTCCATTCCTTATTCAATTCAGGTAGAAGTAGGTTGTAAATATTGAGAAATTGAATCGAAAAGTTGGAGCCTATTATACCACAATATTTATTCTGTAATTGGTCATAATTTTGAAGTATAGTATTTTCATCTGCATTTAGTAGGAATGATGGTGAAAGAAAATTGAATATTTTATTGATTGCGTTCATACCATCGAAACGTGCATTTAATTGCGAAATTACTGTATCTAGCACTCTTTTAAAAATATTTATTTTGACCATTTCTTGTCTACTTCGAAATCGGTGATCAGAAGCTAATTCATCGAAATGTTTTTTGACTTTTTTTGCCTTTTTTTTCGAAATGGGGATCTATACCATATATACTATTGCAGTTTCACTAGCCTTGCCTTTGAAATACTCGAAGTCATTCCTATAAGTTAGCATCTTTTAATACGTCTCTTCTGAAGCTCTACATGCCTCGTCTAAATTGATATCGTGTCTTTGTAAATTTTTAGATGCATAATTGATATCATTCAGTATGCGATGCATAAAATCGCAAACGAGAATTAATTCAAAATTGAACATTTTTTTTTAATAATTTCTGCTTGACTTCGCTCATCTCTATTAGAATTCTTGAGAATTATTTCTGATAATGCACGAATGATATCAGAAAAACGAAGTTTAATTGCAGAAATTGCATTGAACGTACTTGACCATCTGGTCGGATTTAGTTGGTGTCCGATTCGCCAGTGAATTTTGATAGTAAATCCCATCGTTTGATACTGTTTCCAAAAAAGTTATACAAATCTTATTTATTTATTATTTATTTGTTATTTATCTCTAATTTGTTCCAGCAGATAATTTTCAAGTGTGCTTCCCAAGCATTCGATCATTTCATTTTGAATTGTTGGACTCAGATATCTGATAGATCCTGGAAAAAAAAGAATGAATAATCATTGAATATTATATAACGTGGTTAACCGAATTCCTGTCGAATTCCTTGTCAACAGTACCATTTTTCCCATAGTTCATAAATAGCACATGCTTCCACATGCCCAATCTAGAAACTATGCTTTATTCTTGTGGATAAATGTCCCCAATCCCAAAGGCCTGTGCACCATAAATTTTTCCTCTGGGAAGCAAATAACCAGCAAGGTTGACAGTAAGCAGCATCTAGAATTTTGGAATAACAGAGCCAAAACCGTCGAACCGATCCATATTTTGTTGTCGTGAGATAGTACGATTCCGAAAAACTCCTTTTGTTCTAGTGGGAGTCTTTCGGAAAAGGACCTGAAGGCTGTAGAGGTCCCATATCAAAAATTTTATGTTTGTCATCCGAACTCAATATTTTGTTTTGGAAGTTCCCCAAGTCGTTCGCATATCGGTAATATCGGCAATACTGCAGACCGGCCCTATGGGCGATAACATTCTTCCTACTATTTTGAACATTATTTTCCAATAAAGAAAAAAATTGCGTACAGATGTAAAAATGAATAGAATAGAAAAGAAAAACAACACCGACCGTGGCACGTACCACGTACCTTGACCCACCCTAGATTTCAAAGGGATGTCGAAAACTTTATTGCCCCACATGGTGATGAGTGCCTCTGTTGTGGAACTTTATTGCAGACGGATAGGGATAATTGGAGAGAGTATTCGGATCTTTCGATTTGTTATTTTTTTACTTACAGCTGAATTTTGCTATAGGTCTGGTTGTGTTTCGTGTGAATCATTCTGAAGACATATTGATAAGATAGTGGCCCCCTCGGGGGCCCTTGAACAACTGGTTAAAATAATAACAGATCACCGAATTTTGTTCCCTAGTTCAAACGGCATTTGGTGGCCAGCGCTTGGGGGCCCCCTAAGTTTGGGGGCCCTAGTGCACTGCACACTCTTGCACCCACGTAGCTACGCCGCTGCACTGCGCCCTTCTGTCATCAAACATCGTCGTTTTTTCCTGAAATAAATTAATAATAAATGCACTGCCAATCCAGTTGGTATTAATACATTTGGGATAATTCCATCTATTGTTGCCTAATTCCTCAAACCGCCAGAACCAAAGCAATATACAGGACACTGTTTTCGAAGATCCTCCGCTTCATTGCTAAATCAGGAGAAAATATTACGGATATGAAAAACATGGTGGATGGAAGTCTACGACGGTAGCCGAGGGCTATGTTGATCATTCCATTGCATATTGAAATGTCATTGCTGAAAAAATTCTCCCAACCTCAACAGATTTTGGATCATCATCATCCAATATTGTACTACAAGTACTGATGGTGCTGAGGATTCTAATAATGTGTTGCGAAGCTCCCTAACGTCACAGGGCTTCAATGTTAGTAATTGTTCTAGTTTTACGATTAATATTAATGTTCATAAGTAACGATTGTTAAATATTGATGATAAAAATTTGCAATTGCTGAATTTTTCTCATCAGATTTCATCATGAGAAAATGGAGTGCTAAAAATATTTTTAACACTCATGTTAAAAATATTTTTAACGCGCTTTCACGTAAACAATCAATTTTAACATTGTTTGCTGTCATTAAAAGTGCCAATCTTAATGGCAGTTGTACCAAAAAATGTTTCTATTGCTATTAATGTACATCTTTCCCATGATACATATAATTACATAATATGGCCCCATACTAATTAAATACATTGTTTATCTGTTTACCATTTATTCCATATATTACTATGTTGTATTTTGCAGACTAAGCAATGAACACCTGCAGTTAATACGCAGGAAGAATGAGATGAGAAATATTATAATATCTGTGAATGACAATTTCTAGTCAGTTAATTAATCGATCTAGTAGCTCTACCAAGTATTAACGTTGTATTGTATTGAATAAGGTAAAGTAGTTTTTTTTAAAAAACGAAGTCTTCCTCCCGAAAAACATAATTGGCGACGAGGTCTGGGATTGTGCCGGTTTTGTTAAATTCTGTGAGTTCCTGAAAAAGAAGAGGTCCATCCAGTCTACAACACCATCGGTTTCAACCGTTCAGCACAAGACGAACTAGGTGAAGAAGACAGGAGCCCGATCACCTGAGTAGCGCCCCGTGACGGTTTCATTTCAACAAGACAACGTGGTGAGCAATCCTTTAATTACTCCCAGTTTACATAATCTGGCCCAAAATTAGTCAACCTTTTCCCCAAGTTTTGAGCGTAAAACTTGTATAAAGTTTTCTCTAGGTTTCTTCCAAAAAACCGATTTATAAAGTTTTTCCTAGGTTTCTTATTTCAAAAACCGATTACAATAGTTTTTCCTAGGTTTCTTAAGAAAAAACCGACAACGTGATTGAAAAAATAGTTGATATAATTGATAATTGATATAATTACATAATAATTGATATAACTGATTGAATACGTGAAATATTAAAATAATTCAATATTACGTCGATCAAACAATTTAGAGGTCGTAAGAATAAAACAAAGAAAATGGCAGTAGATTTGTCGCTAGCTGAAAAGTTTGGTATGCTGTTACCTAAATTTTCTGGTGTTGAGAACGAGTTGCATTCGTTCATAAAAAGTGTTGATGATTATCTAGCGATGTTCGTAAATGAAAATATTATGGTGAAAAATTATTGCTTCGCAGTGGTCAAATCGAAACTAATAGATAGAGCACTAGCAGAAGTGGCAACGTCTGACATTCCGAATAATTGGGATGTTCTCAAAAATTTCTTGTATACAAAATTTGGTGATCAAATTGACCTTGATGTTTTGATACACCAATTGCAATTCTTAAATAAAAAACCCAATGAAGACATAATTTCCTTCATAGACCGAATAATTTCTTTGAAGATAAGAATAAGTTATAGAATTGACGCAGATACGAGTAGAATGCCGGATCCAGAAAAAGCAATTTATAAGAATAATATTTTAAAAATTTGTAAAACTGTTCTAATATCAAACGCACCTATGGAGCTAAGAACATATTTAATAACAACTTTCCCGATAACAATATTCCCGATTGTCATAATATTGAAGAAAAACAAGGAAATTTATTCAAAGCCCCTAATTAATATTCGTTAGCCCATTGCGTAGGCAGAAGATTTTCATATGAGTAGAGGCATTGCCCGAGATTTCAAGAGAAAATTTGGAAATATAGATGAATTAAAATCGCAAAATAAAAAAGTAGGAGAAGTAGTCGTTGCTCGAAATAAAAACCGTTTTATTTATTATTTATTAACCAAGAAATTTTATTATGATGAACCTACATACGAAAATGTATTTAATTCCCTTTTATATTTGAAAAAACTTATGGATTCAAGAAATGAAACTCATTTAGCTTTACCGCGTATAGCGTGCGGATTAGATGAACTAAAATGGCCTATTATTTTGAATATGATAAAGTATATTTTTGCAAGATGCAAAGTGAAAATAATTATTTATCGCCACTTCATACTGAAGTAAATAAAGAATTTATAGATTTTAACGGAATCGAAGAGAATTCACGTAATAAAGATGAAAATTTTGAGATGAACTATATTGAAGGAACTGTAATTTCTATTGCCAATTACGCTACGGAAGATGAATTAAATCATATACGATTACCGACAGTAGGAAATAGTTTTTATGATAGGATTAATTATGAATTAAGTATTAATGAAAGAAACGATATGAACCCTATTGAGGACGATTCAATTTCAATTATTAATGATGTAACGAATGAAAGAAATAAATGTCAAGAATTATTAAATCGATGTAATGATGAAAATTATAATGAAATGGATGATATTGTTAGTGATGAAATTAATGAAGATTTCCTGAATAATTTAAAAAAAAGATTTTCTGGTAGTTTAAACGATAAACGTTCCGCAGAAAGAAGAATGTTCCTTCCCTTCAAATACAAACCCCATGTATATTAAAAACCCTGTGGTTAGAAAGTTAGATCTAGTTTACAAGAATATTAATGCTCGCGAAAAAGATACACATTGAATTCAAGATATAAATAATAAACACATTTGTCATGAGAATATTCCTCCTTTATAAAACAATTGATTATGAACATATTGATTCGAAACAAGTCGAGGATCTTACTTTAAAATATCAGAAGGAAATTGATAATTTGAAAAATAAAGAATTATTGGGATTTACACAAACGCCGCATTATGAATATTTACAACATTCGAATACAATTAATATTAAAACTTTAGCAGAACTTCTTAATGAAAAAATAAGAGTTAAAAGAGGACTTATTAATATTGGAGGTAAAATTTCAAAAATTTTATTTGGAACTTCAGATTCAGACGACGAAGAACTTTATAAAAATTATTTTGAAAGTATAGCAAGAAACGAGGACACACTTATGAGGAATCAAAAACAGATTGCTACTGTAATCAATGATTTGAAAAATAAGTATATTGATAAATTTCGACAATTCGTAGATAATTATAAATTATTACGAACAATACCGCAATTGAGACATGTTGAACACATGCATCTTCTCACATTTGAAATTAAAGACATTAAAAGTATATTAGATGAAATCCAAACAGCAGTGAGCTTTGCTAGATTACATATTCTACATGAATCTATTTTGCCATATACGAAATTCGCAGAATTAATTAAAAATGACACTATTATTCCAATGCATCATTTGAAAGATTATTATCAGTTATGTCATACGAAAGTAATGTTTAAAGAAAAAGTTCTATTATTTCTTATATCAATTCCGACCGTTCATGAAGAAAATTTTAATGTATACAAGTTTTACTACATCCCTCAGAAAAACTTAACCCTTCCTTATACCAATCCTTATATGCTCACTCAACAAGAAGAATTGAAATGGTCAACCAGTGAATGTCATGCAGTCGAAGAAGATTTCCTTTGCGATCAAGACTCCTTAACAAAACCTCTAGAATGTATGAAGACGATATTGAAGTCACATTTAGAAAATTGTCCCAGAAAAAAAAGTTATTCTTATATCAAATTTGAAAACTTTGGAAGATGGAAGCATCCTTTCGATAAATAATATGGAGATTCAAGAAAAATGTCCTCAGCAAACAAAATATTACTTCACTTCACCGATGGCGATAATCCAATCGAAATGTATCATAAGTAACTTCCAAAAAGAGATATTCCCAACTTCGATCAAAAATGAAGAAAAATACATAATTTTACCCCAGACGGCGATAGTCCCACGAAACCAATCCCAAGAAGAGGAAAAAGAAGAATTCCAGGAAGAAGATATTCCAGATGTCAAGTTAGAAGATATTCAAAGATGGAATCCAAGTACATCATCAACTTTTATTATTATTTTAGGAATATTTATGTTTTTAACTATTTTATACTGTTCATTTAAATATTTTGAAATATGTAAAGCTACACCTAATCAAGGTGATACCTTTATCCAAAGGAGGGAGGAATTACATAATATGGCCCCATACTAATTAGATACATTGTTTATCTGTTTACCATTTATTCCATATACTACTATGTTGTATTTTGCAGACTAAGCAATGAACACCTGCAGTTAATACGCAGGAAGAATGAGATAAGAAATATTATAAATATCTGTGAATGACAATTTCTAGTCAGTTAATTAATCGGTCTAGTAGCTCTACCAAGTATTAACGTTGTATTGTATTGAATAAAGTAAAGTAGTTTTTTTAAAAAACGAAGTCTTCCTCCCGAAAACATAATTATATAAATTAGGAATTTATGAATCCCCAAACCAAAGTCGTATACCCCAATTCGGCAGATCGCTATGATAAATGATAAGTTCGAGGAGCTGGCACGGGTGAACGAGGTATTTCCGGAGCAATACCCAAATACCCACCAAGTCCGGCAACCGAAAGTAAAATGATTTCCGCTGGAGATTCTTGAAATACTGCTCAATGAGTCAAGGGCATTCTCACGCAACCTCCTTTGAGATGTCTTCGGATGGAGCAGAGCAACGATAATGATTCATGAATCATGGTCGAATTCCATTATTCAAATGCGTGTGAAATTTCCACTTGTATATTTACTGATGAAGCAAATCCTGGTTTGGTTTATTGGTCCAGCTTTAAATCATCGGTTGGGTCTAGATAATGGGTTGCCAAAAAAATTGTACTTCCTTTGAGAGTATTAAAATGATAATTTCTTGAGAACCTTATTGTCATCATCAGTTTTTACTCAGGGTTTCCTGTGTACAGAATATTAAATCTAATCTTTTTTTCATTTCGACTCAGAAATGTTGGTAATTTAGATCCTGAAAGTAATATCGTTTCACGAAAAAAATCAAAACCAACCTTAAACATTTGTACTTACCTAAAGAATCTTAATTGGCGAGAGAAAGTTAAAGATATACCTAGGTATATACCTATGAGTGAGGTTATCATCAAATGTGCATGTTGACCTTATAATATAATAAATATAATATATTATCCTGATTCTTGTGATGATTGAGTTATTTCCTCCAACTCATCGAATTTTTATTGAAAATAATGGAATATTTTTCATAATTATCATTTAGTGATTTTTACATTGAAAAATTTTGATTGAAAGAACTGTTTATCTCTCATAAACTCGACAGGTGAAAATTATCATTGAAACTGTGCAAAACTGAGATATTCTAGATCGATTTTGTGAGACGAAATGAATAGATTTAACACAGATCTAGAGAAGCAATATGTTTTCATCATTATTATCGTCCTAAGGATTGAATCGCGTCCAGAGTGTTCCGACCAACAATTTTTCATAGTTGTTTTTAATTTTTTTAACAGTTTCTACAGCAAAAAGACACCACATAAACGAAAAAAAATATCTATTGGGGCATTTTCACGCGGAAGAGACTTTCTGAGAGTTTTTGGAAATTTGGATTGAGCTCAAGTATAGATCCGTTACTTTATTAATTTTCAAATAGAATCAATTCAAATTCCGTAATCTGTCAAATTTCTCAAATCGCACCAACTGCCAACATACACATTAAATACAAAAGCCACTAGGAAGTAGAATCTGAATTTTTATTAGACTTTGGAGAGTATTTCACCGAAATAGAGAAAATATTGTGTAATACGTAATACTATGCGTTCAAAAACTCGCTCCTTTTTCGCTCATTTACGAATTTTGCATGCGTGTCGGAATAGAAGCCCATTCTGCAACTCGTTTTAGAAAAGTTATTTCTCTACTCATGTGTTAAATCTGTTCATTCCGCCACATTCCGTAGAACAAAACAATGTTAGAATATTTCATTATAATTTCATTCCAACACTGTTTTCTCCATATTTATTAATGACATGTTGGCCTCCTGTTATGGATTTATTCAACATCTGTCAAATTTCATGAGATAGAAAACAGTTTTGCAAATCAATATTTTCCGAAGCAAAAATTACTAAACGATATTAAAGTCAATATTTCATTAATTTCGATAAAAATTCAGCGAATTAGAGAAAATAATGTATGATACTAGTACATAAGGCTCATTCTAACACTCGTTCATTCCAAAACTCGCCACTTCGTGGCACGATTTTGAATTTTGAACTCGCGTAAGAATATCAATGCCTTCTGCACTTGTATCTTAAATTACTATTATGATATGAACGAGAGTCAGAATGAGCCTTCTGTATCATATATCATACATTATTTTCCCTAATTCTCTTAATTTTTATCGAAATTAATTAAAAATTGGAGTAAATAACGTTTAGTTTGATTGGCAGAAGTGTTTTCCATCTCATAAAATTTGACAGATGTTAGAATTCGTGGCAGGAGGCCAACATGTCATCAATAAATATTACTGAAAACAGAGTTAGAATGAAATAAGAATGAAATATTCTGACATTGTTTTGTTCTACGGGATGTGGCGGAATGAACGGATTGGACACATAATTAGAGAAAATACCACTTTCCACTCATCGAAATATCAACGTGGGTTTCACAAAACTTTGATTGCTCGATTAAGCAATGCCAAACTGATTGAAAATTCTTCGAGATATCTGTCGATGAATAACTAACAAGACGTTATTCTGAAATATCCAGTAAGCGAATTTTGTAGAAAACAAATTCTTCATCATATTTGGATGACTGAAAAGCGCATCCACCAACTCAATGTTTGTCTATTTTCCTCTAAACTCATGAAGACATTACCATCAATTTTAAATTGCTTTATACATTCTAAACGTTTTTAAAAAAATGAGGAGGAGTAGAATTCCAAGTTCATCCTTGTTTCGATTACAATCTGGATAGAATGAGAAGGATGATGCGGAAGAATGCCCTCAATCTGTAGACTGAAGTTGCAGTTGAGGAAGGTCAAGATTTCTTGACAACTAGGATAAATAAATACACCAAGAATAGATGAAGGAGATCTGAAAATCCCTCGGTTTCTGCACGGAGCAGAGAGAGAACCGCATCAGAGGCGCAGTTGAGAGGAACAACTGTTCTGGCTAAATAAATACTATTATTCTGAAATCAAAATAAATGGTGGATATTAGTTTCATTTTTGAATATTTCTTCATATTTTTGTGTATGGGAGTTAATCCTTCATAAATATAGACCATAGCTGCTTGGAATACATGAACATAAAACAACCTCTTTCGATTCGAAATCTTTCAATTAAAATAAGATTGTATATATAATTGTACGCATTTTTGTTACCAAAATAATAAAAGAGAAGTGAAAAATCGAATCATAGCCTTAATTTCATAGCTTGTGTCGAAACTATCAAGACAAAGATTATAAAGTATCAAGATAGGAAACGTCCATATAGTAGCAGTGAAACCGACTACGATTTTCCGTTGTTGGGATATTAGGAACTCTAAAAGTTTAGATGACGCTGAAATCATTCTTATTGAAATTGAATTTCGACTTTGTCAAGCCCAGGAAATAACATCGTATGCTACAAAACCAGAGTATTCATTAATAAATTTCTCCTCTAGCAAGGAATCGAACTTGGTACTTCGCGGTCCCTAGTCAACCTTAGTCCACTTTCTTCATCATCATAATATGTATTTGGCATAATAATATCTGGCGTAAGGCGTAATCAGATATTTTCTGAATGACTTTGGAATAACCAGATGGCGCTAAAGTAAGTGTTGTCGCTTTCGAATCTTTCTTCTCTAAAGTCATTGAGTAAACGTTAATCAAATGTATACAAAAAAGTTTCGGTCCAAATTTGAGGTTTTTGGATTTGTCTCGAAAATGATAAGTTTCTACAAAACAAACCTCCAACAAAAGTTCTAGATCTTAAAATCATCTACAAAATTAGTCTCCATCATGATTTCTTTCCTAAGAGTTTTACCATTCCTGAGATAAGGCCATTTTATGAGCCACATTATACAAGATTTCCACCTGTGAGGTTCTGAATATTAACTATCGTTTTGATTTATTTTGATATTTAGAACAAATTCATACTGTTCAGTCATCTCTTCTTCGATTTCTTCTTGCTGGATGTTCATAAATAGTTCATAAATAGTATGCCTATTATTGATTACCTACACATAGTTGCCTGAAATGAACGATAAATATTATCATATTCCAATTAAAACAATTAAGTTTATACGTGTATGGGTATTATACAGGGTGTCCGGAAATGATGAGCAGAAAATTCAGGGGTTACTTTTATATCAAAAATAAATGGTACCTCTTCCTATAAAATTTTTTCGAAAATTGATTTTTAACAAAGTTACAGGGTGTTAAAGTTAAATTTTATTCACGTTTTTTTTTTTACTATTATTTCAAACGAACATAATTCTTCGACCACCATAGTACATGTAGCCAAAGAATTTAATGTTTAAGGTTGAAAATAAATCAAGAGGATTTCTTATTCATGGCATGCAAGCAATACTATTTTGCGTTTTTATCGAAACAAAAGAAGTATGCCGTTTTTGTATGAAAAAGTCCAGAGAACGAAAATATTTGGTCGAAACTTGTATACAGTGTAGTACAAAAAAGTTGGGAACATTCAAACAAAAGTATAGGCGTTTGTGCCGCCATATACAAGATGAGAAGAAATGGTTTGCAAATTCGTTTTGCTCATCCCGTAAAAGCCATAAATACGAAATTTTGTCGAAATATTATCAATTTGGCAAAACGTAGAGCAAAAAAACCATGAGTGAGTTAATAATCAATTCTAAAAAAAATTTATATCAAGAGGTACCATTTATTTTGACTCTAGAAATCACCCTTGAATTTTTTGCTCATCATTTCCGGACACCCTCTATATTATCTGACCTCTTTTTTTTATTTATCCGAACGAACAAAATGTTTGGCAGACAACTGATGTGAGGTGATCTTAAAAAAAACTCAACATTTCCACAGATGGAATTTTTTTTATTAGAAACAAAAAGGATAATATTCAGAATTTATTTCTTTATTTACTTTTCTTCATACCGGAAGAACGTTCTTGCGGAAGAGATTCAGAACTTTATTGCTAAACATCTATATGACTACCTGATATCGAAATGTTTCATTTAGATTTTTCATTGGAATTTTCCGACAATTCCAATGTGTGCATGAAATCAAATTCTGAATTCAATGGGAAATTTCCAATATTGATCTGGAGTTTATCGTCGTTACATTAACGTTTTTGGCAAGTACACACTTTGTTACCCTACTTATCACCAAGCCTCTTTAGCTCAGTGGCAGAGCACTGGTCTTGTAAACCAGGGGTCGTGAGTTCAATCCTCACAGGAGGCAGTAGTAGTGTTATCGTTTTGTTTGTTTTCTAATCTAATTCTAATCTTTTAATTCACTTTTCTGAATGCATTTCACACCTTATAACAAAAGCGGGATCTACAGGTGTCTATTTTCAAGAGCTGAACTTCAAGAGGTGATCATACAAATTTAATTATTTGCAACAAAAAATGCTAATAATGTTGACGGATACTTTTTCAATTCAGCACTTTTCAAATTCATTTATTTAAAGTTTTTCTCATGATCCATTATACTTATTGCTCTTGTAGCCTCATCAAATTTGATAACATATTATCCATTATCCTGAAACTGCATTAAATTTGCTATAAGATGATGATTTCTGTGTTCCAAAAAATTTGTATGGTAGAGAGATGTTGTTGTACCTGCACGAATGCTTTTTTTAATATTATTTGCATTGGGTTTTTTCGATGTTTTTTCACAGGAAAAGTTAGATGCCCGAATCAAAGATTATAGAGTATAAAGATGGGAAACGAAGCGACTACAGTGATGTCAGCGACATCTGTTCTTCAAAAGTAATCGGCTTATGGTTAAAATATTTAATTAGGGTCCATTTGGCATAGATTATATAGAGATTATTCGTAGGCTGTTGTCAATTTTGAAAGAAATACTTGAATAAATATTTTTGCTGAATGATGATTGTATTTTCTCGCGTATTTTCCACTGAAATAACTCGAAATCTACAAGAGTAGTACCTAGCTCACTCCATAATCTTGGTTTGTGTGTTTTTCTGTTATAAATTTTGTGTTACAAACTGGCCGACATTCGAAATGCATGGTGATTAATTGCAGAAATAATAATCTTGAATGTGCATTCTTTTCATTACCAAAGAGAATAGAAATGTAAGTTTTGAAACTCGTATCATGTAATTGTCTTGTTCATTGCTTTTTATTTTCAGTGTTGTCAAATGGATAGAGATTTCGGGGTTAAAATATATTGTTCTGGATAATTTTTTTGCGAACCGAATTTTCTTCGGTCCCATTCATTAGATCAAAAAGTTCCACTCATAAAGGCAATGGTGGTCAGAAGAACGACTTATAGAGGTGGTGGTTCTCTTGACAACCCTTCCAGCAGTTCGACTCATCTACTAGACCCTCTAGACTCATTGAGGTTAAAATATTCTGGGTAAGATATGTATGAATCGGGTCCAGAACAACTGTTTGACTTATCGATGTTAGATTTATCGAGAGTTCACTGTATGAATAAGTTCTTGAAATTGTTATAATAATTCTATAATATGTGAACAAATTTTTGAAATGTTCTCAATTTCATAATTATTGAATTGTAGTTGATTTCACACAATCATTTCGAATAAAAATATAAAGAATCCAGAAGCGTATTTCATTTGATTCAAAACAATGTGTAGATGGAAAATATCATCCTGATCGAAAAACGGAGCTCTGCTTTTGTTTTGTCGATCAGGATGTTTCTCTAAAAGCTCGACAAAGAATACTCAATTTAATGGAAATTTATGAAAAGTTTAATTAGAATTTCGCGCCTATTAAATAGTTTTCTGTACTGAATTATGTTTTCAGCGCCATCTAGGTGTCAAAAGTAAGAAACTAGCCAAAAATCGTAGTCGGATTTTAGCACCACAGATGTAGGGGCGTTTCCTATCTTTCTAACTCTATAATCTTTGGCCCGAATGGTATTTGACAGGACTATTCCATGAGTAACAGATTATTCTGCATGCATTATGTATAGGTATCAATTTGACAACAACTGTCAAGTTTTGCCGTGGGTAAACTAGAAAAACTGCTGACAGAATCTAGAAACTATGTATTTGTATAGTCGATTAAAAATTATTAATTATGGATATGTGTTTTTTCTCAGCAAAAACTACCTCATTTTGTATGCTTTCGAATGCAACAGCAATACACTGAATAATTTGAAAATGAAAATTTAATTTTTTATGACACAACCTTGACAATATCTTCACTACCAGATTACTTGAATATTGTGAAATGTTGATTCGGATGTCACCAGAAAGAATCCCATGGAAAATATTAAATTACAACCCTACAGGACGTAGAAGTGTCGGCAGACCGAGAATGAGGTGGTGAAGTCGGAACAGGCAAATTGCCTAATCCTGGAATGATAGATGATGATGATGATGATGTTGAATCTCTAGTTCTCTATACATTCTCCCATACCTCGAATTATGTACATGTAAATGCAGAAGTGTACTTTGAAGAGTCAGTTGTATTCCTCATTTCCAATAAATCACTAAATAAATACATAAAATAAATTAATAAATTATTATGTTCACATTCGGAACGACAGACAGAATCGAATACAACCACGAATATTTCATGATTCGAAAATTGCAGACAATCAGACAAAATTATATAAAGTTCATAGGAGGAAGAAGAACCAAACAATGAGCAATATTATGAATCGGGAAAAAAGATATTGATACGCCCATGCTTCGCTCCACTTAACCGTTTTCGAGTTTCATTCAGTCCGGCAAAGTTTTCATTGATGCTGGAGTACGAGTCGCGGAATCCGTCCCTCCCCCCCCCATAATTTCACTTTTATCCACCATACGCGATTCTAACCAGCTGTGCGCCGTTATCATTAATAAATTTTCGCGGAATATTTCCCGCGGATTTTTCCGACCCTAGGGGCTCCTGTATTTACATTCTCCTCATGAATAATATGCACAATTCCCGTGATTTTTGATTTTTTCAAGAATTTATCATTTAGATTAGGATATTTCCCAGTTTTGTAATAAGAAAGCAACTAAGCAGCGAGTATCATACATTATTTTCTCTAATTCGTTCAATTTTTATCGAAAATAATGAAATATTTCCCCATAAATATCATTGAATAATATTGATTGGCAGAACTGTTTCTCTCATAAATTTGACAGATGATAAATAAATACGTGGAATTAGGCGCACATGTAATCAATAAATATTACCATGAGAACTATGCTATGATAATGACATATTCTCGCATGATTTTGTTCTACAAGATGTGGCAGAATGAACTGATTTGACACAGAATTAGAGAAATCATATTTGGTGATGTAACGATGATAAACGATTGAATCACAAAAATAAGAAAAATACCTACTTCAAAATGAAAGTAAAATTACCTTAAAATTAGATGAAAGGAAGAATTAGTGGCAAGTATTGATTAAACAAAAAAATAATGAAACAAATCAAATGAATAATGATGAAACGTTTTCAATTATTCCTAGCTTTTTGTTCGTTTTGGTAAAATGTTTCACTGAATATTAATAGCGGAATCCAGCAGAGTTTCAACCAGCTACTGAATGTGTCAACTGAGAAACAATCCTTCAAAGAATAATCAGCGAGTTCGAGATATTGACGTGAAAATATTCATCTCTAGAATGAACAACGCGAGAATTGAACAGTTGTAATGTGAATTCCTTTGAGAACATTTTGTTTTTTAAGTTTATATGTTTATTGAGTCTTATAGATTTCGATCTTGACTCTTCTCTTTAATGAATCATTTGTCTTCCATACTTCCATTCGTAACTTGCAATTATTGGATCGAATAAGATCATGTTGGTGTGTCCAAATCTCAGTTCCTTCGAGGTTTCAGAGGGTCAATAGCTTTATCTCTATTTTATATGAATCGCTTCAACATTCGAACCCCCCCTCTTTCAGCAAACACATGGAAATTGTCAGTTTATTTTGGAAAAAATATATTTTCAGAACTGTGACAAAACATCATCGTGGTAGAAATAATGATTTTTAATGTTATTCAAGAGCGATGATCAAACTGAACTGTATTATTATTATTATTAAATATGATATGAGTACAGATCCGGGATTCCTATAAACTCAATAACTTTTATGGGACTTGCAGATTCAACCAAAGCAGTAATCTTACCATCGAATTCCCGATATCCTTGAGAAATTCAATATCAAAATATTTATGAGAAAATATTTCCTAAACATAATGATGATTTCTTGTCGTCAATTTTTCCATTTGACACTAGAGGTTTCTGATGCCTTATTACCTATGTTACAACAATGACTACCAAGAAGAAATCTGAATAAGGATATATAACGAATACAGGAAAAAATAAAAAAAATTATATTCAGGGTGGGCTTTTGAAAACGAAACATTCGTATACGAGATAACAGGCGGAATGAACTGATTTGAAAAAATGCTCGAACAACTCGATTGTTGATTCGAAGAAAACAACTTTTGAGATTAAATTCACATCTATATAGTTTTAGCCCTTAGTGTTACAACTCCAACCCCTTAATTTGGAATACAAAATATCTGATACCTCTAGTTTAAATATTTTTTTCTTTGATTAATTGGTTTTCGAAATATTCACATTTAAATTTTAAACAACATTTGTTTTGCCGACAAGCATGCTCCGTAAATAAATCGAATTTATTACTCATTTATTTCTGTTTAGATGATACTCCATAACCGGACATCAAAATATTGTTAGTTTCTCACATCAATACAACATCAAGGATCGAATTTTAGATTATACTGTATAGGCAGACAATGGTGAATTTGGCTTCTTTATATACTGGGTTGGGATAAAGTAAATGAAATGAAACCAAGTACATAAATATCTTTTGAACGAAGAGGACAGTATTTATGCAATTTGGTTGGTTGAAGCAATGCCTGCATTCACCGAACGAAGAATGTTGCCACCGCTCCGCTACCGCTACCTAGCATAAACAGAAAGCGCTCCCAAAATGCCCGCTTCTCCGGAACGTGTTGAGTTTGTAGCGTATGTGCCACCGGACGATTCCGCAACAGTTCCACAACTGTTACGTTCGGTGAATGCAAGCAATGCTTGCATTGCCTGCATTCACCGAACGAAGAATGTTGCCACCGCTCCGCTACCGCTACCTAGCATAAACAGAAAGCGCTCCCAAAATGCCCGCTTCTCCGGAACGTGTTGAGTTTGTAGCGTCTGTGCCACCGGACGATTCTGCAACAGTTCCACAACTGTTACGTTCGGTGAATGCAAGCAATGTCGTGAAATGCATGTGTTGTACAATTTTTTTTTATAATATACTTCCGGTTGAAGCGGAAATACCATCATTTATAACACCTCCGCTGTATATCTCTGCAGATGTTGAATCAGTTTGGGATTCAGAGTTTTTTACATTAGCGTGAAAAAACGTTCAGATAAATAGATTGGCTGCATTCACCGAACGAAGAATGTTGTCACCGCTCCGCTACCGCTACCTAGCATAAACAGAAACGGAACGTGTTGAGTTTGTAGCGTATGTGCCACCGGACGATTCCGCAACAGTTCCACAACTGTTACGTCAAATTCGAATTTCAATTAAATGAAGCATTCTTTATCGTACAATTTTTAAATTTAGGTAAATTCGAATTTGACACTTGCGCAACAGTTACCGCTAGATCGTACTCACTAACTCGTTTATTATACTTACTTCGCATACATGCAACATTAATTTGTTAATCTGAAAAATTTTTTGCGGCAATGTAAAAAACTCGAAAGAAGTTTATTAATGTGTGATTTTTCCTCGTGTATATAGACTTTTCACACTAAACCCAGTGTGTAAGAATTCGAAATCCCAAGCACTTTGAACATCTGCAAAAACAATCAAGGGGTGTCAGGGTGCCATAAAAATTAAAAAAGTATATTATTAAAAAAAAAATTATATATCAAAAATTACCCTTTTCGTTCGAAAGATATTTACTTGGATCCGAATCCTGTAAATATAATATTATACAGAGTGAGTCTTTGATTTGTACATATTCAGTTCGATTGAAAAAATACAGGATGTTGAAAATAAATCCATAAAAAAATATAGTTTTAGAATATCTCTTGCATTATTTTATCGAATTAAATGATTTTCGGAAAATAGGTTTTCATTGATGTGATGAATCTCCTACGGATACAAAATTCCTCATACATATTTCATTTTTTCATAAGAACCATTAAATTTTATAATTATAGCCGTAACTCAAGGAAACCAACTCTTAAAAGTAAGTTGAATATGCTATTGAATTATTATTTGGCCATTTCAAACACCTAAATGAAAAAAGTTGGTTCCTTTGGTTGAATGCAACTCTGTTAAAAAGATTCACAAAAATAAATTTCTGCCTACATCTTTTAGCAGATTCAGGCGGTAGATCTAATACTTGGAAAAACTTTACCGACGTGTCTTCAAGTGTGGTTTTTAATTTTTGTTTTCTATAGGATGAAACGGAAAAAAATTTATCGAAAAAAAATATTTCTTTTGACCATAGGAATTTATTGTCGAAATATATGTACAAGTCAAACACTCACCCTGTATTATACTCGTTTCAATAAAATATTATACTTCCATGATACATTCAAAGATATCACTGCAACATGAGGTTGAATGCTCCACTGACATAAAATTTTTGTTGATCTGACGATGTTTTGATTATGCCAAGACAATATTTCGGAATTATATTTTTCCATCAGATCCATATCGAAACAACTCTTGATTTTTTCTAAAGCAGTTCAACCCCTTCTAATAATTAATAATTCTATCGAAATCAAATAGCTGAGAAAATACTTGAACTATCTTCCAAAACCCCATATTCCCTTCGCTAATTTCCTCGATCACTGCTACATCAAACAGTAATAAATGGACTTTTCCGGAAACAATCAAGTCAGATAAAACACGAAAGTATGTTGTCACCATTCGCTTTCCAGCATTTATCCCAATAACTCATCACAAAAACCCGTCTAGGACTCTTGGGAGTTGTTTTTGTCGGCAAACAGGAAAGTTGAAAGAAAGTTACCACCGCAAAAATAAACCAGAAACATTTCATCCTCAACCTTGTTGGGAAAGGTCAGGACAAGGGTTGGTCGATGACGGAATAGGGACCTTCTGATGTAGGACGGGACGCGATGAGGGCAATGGACACGTGCTGCGTTCTTCGGATTTTCTTGTCTGGATGGTTCTCGATTAATTTGAATCCTTTCTTCGGGGGATTCTAAGTTGTATGAAAAATAAAATCTGAAAGTGAGAAGTATTTTTCTGTCATCGTAATGGGAAGGAATCATTCAATTGGATCAAGCAGCAAACTCTTGAGTAACCGCCTATGGTATGATGACACTTTTATATTATGATATGGTTACAATATGTACCCGTGAAGTTAGCGAAAAGTTGTTAGAACAAATTCTAAAACTATGCTCAATGTTTAGTACCGAATATGTTCTTATTTGTTTCGTTATTTAGTACTTCGCATTTTTATGGTGCAGAGTTCAGGCTCTGCATCAATGTAGTCAAATTTGATAATAATGATATTGCCAGTATTGAGTTTCTACAATTACTTCTACAGTTCACACTTCGAACACTTTCTGGTTTTAAAAAAAATTCAATAACAATATTTAGTACCGAATTTTGTCCAGGTTATTCTGTTGAAATTAATTAAGCATTGCCTTTGATGAAGGGTGATGTTAGCGAAATAGTTCAGATTTTTAACTTTCTTCATCAATCAGTACCCAATTTGTTCTGTTGGATTCCACGACATTGGTACTTTTTGAGTTATTCACGAGATTTGTTGTTTCACCCTCGACGCCATCTATGAAAACCATTTTGTACCTTAGATATTCATCAAGCTCTGTCGATAGTTTTAACGACTTCTTCAAAGCTAGCGCTGTTTTGTTCGCTATTGGATATGTCGACGAGGACTTCTGGTTTTATCGTAATTAGAAAATATCATAACGGCATCTAATTTTTCCGACTATTTCCCTCGTCTTAATTTCCACTAATCAGAAACGTGCCATTATGAATAACAAATGGTTTCTAGATGGAACAACTGTATGACAGCAGCTGTCGGCAGATTTTTCGAGTTTACTCGCGGTAAAATCCATTCAGAATAATCTGTTATGGGAATCCGGGGCAATATGGGCTACCTAATTTCAAGAAGCTAGAGAAGTTTTCTTTTGACTTCAGCCAACTAAATAACGGACAAAAATTTGTTAAACACTAGTACAATGGGGCAAAAGATCGTCCCCAAAGATGGTTTAAAACAGGATCCCGTTTTGTCCCATCATCAAAACCCCATTTTGCCCCAAAGGACCTGCGTGAATAAAACAAGAAAAAACAATTGGTGTAAAAGGATTTTTGAAGGCATGCGTTTGATAAAGTATCTATATGAGGGCAATATCGATATGGCATTAGCAAAACATCAATGACTTTTCGAAAAATGTACATACCTTAAGAAAATATATGATCCACTTTTACAACATAAGGCATATGTTGTATGGCGGAAAAAATCAAACTTACTTCCAACCGATTCGTACTGCTTTTATTGCGGGGAAAGGTATTGGTAGTGGTGAAAATGCGTCTGAGATTTGGGGATTTATTTGAATAAAATTAACGTAAAATGGCGGTACCCCCGTTTTGCCCCAGTACCTCGTTTTGTCCCGGATTCCCCTACTCATGAAATAGTCTTGTCAAATACCACTCGGGCATCTAATTTTTCCTGTGTGAAAAATCGAAAAAAACACAATACAAAGTAATATCTTTCAACAAGAAGCATTCGTGCAATGCAAAAATCCTCGTCTTCTACTCGGATTTTCGCTACCAACGACACGCATGCTCCATGTTACAATTTTACTTAGCATAATGGTTTTTCGATTTTTTTATTATCATGAGGACATCTAATTTTTCCGAAAAAATCAAAACAATACGTTGCTCAGTAATATTTCAACAAGAAGCAAGAATCATCATGAGTGCTGGTGGCACCTGCACGAAAGCTTTTTGTTAAAAAATATTACCTTGCATTTTGTTTTTTCGATTTTTTCACAGGGAAAATTAGATGCTGGGCTCGAATGGTATTTGACATTGACAAGACTATCCAACCAAAAGTATCAGATCTCATGCAGAGCCAAGCTGCTAACTCTACACTCTTCATCTTCACAAGACCTTATTTCACGAACTCTATGTGACAAGGCTCTTTCGCCACGTGAGCGTAAGGTGAAGAATTCATTAGCTGTTCATACCCATACCTTTCGTTATACAATAATTCTTATAGCTACGAAACGGCCAAGTCACCAATTTTGACTAATAAGGACTTGTGAAGATAAAGAGTGTAGAATTAGCAGCTTGGATCTACATGAGATCTGATAACTTTCTGACTATTTTAGAAATACGGCCTCGTCTTGGCAATACTTTACATGAAAATGTTTTTGGTTGGATATCAATTCTTTTTGTACGTTGCTAATGACAAAATCCTTCAATTTTAGTCATTTTCCCCCAATAATAATTAAATAAAATATAATCATTGCGAGATCTACTTCAAGTCAAACTAATTCACAATTCATGTTCGAAATCAACAATGTACGACGAATAGAAATTTACCTTCACCTACCTAGATTCAAGCTGCGATGGCGATGTATTCGGAATCTGACATGACAACCATTGTATGAAGAAGCCTATTATTACACAATGATCACAACGGGAAATTGCACAAGTTAAACTATGGTTGAGGTTATTACCGGTAAATTGTATTTGGTGTAAATATACAGGAGGCGTTTTAAGAGCGCTTCATTTCATCCCCTTATTAAAATGTGGGGGTAATTTTCACTGAGAATTCTTGCATGTTTTTTTAACATTTATAACAAGCAGTCCTCCATATATATAAATTTTCAGACCACTAGCATCAAAGTTGGCGGAAGTCCCAGACAAACTTATACATCCCCTGGTTATAAGGGTTGGTGGTGAAAGTTTCAAGTTTAAGAATATTTCCGTTGTTTTTCTACTGAAACTAGCTCATATATCAAATTTCAACTTGATAGGACATCGGGATCGGGAAGTACCCTAACAGTTTTTATTATCATCAGTAAGTGAGTGACGAAATCAAGTTTTTTAGATATCTATAAAATCTTGAGTTTACGGATTATGCACTTGAAGCTTTGCACCTTTGATAGGTTCCCTACTAGCATTATATCCTGAATATTTTGTTCATCTACCATATTCCAAACTAAAGTTATGAGGGTTCAAAAATGCGACGAAACACTTCGAGACAATATAAGTAGAGCCCTGGCGCAACGCTTTCATTGATAACAGATTTTATTCTATATGCATTATGTATTGGTATTAATTTGACAACAACTGTCAAGTTGTAAACTCAAAAAACTGATGACAGCTGTGCCATACAGTTTTTTCATATGTTATACCACTAGAGATGAAATTTTGCCGGCAAAATTTCTCGATTGTAATATGAAAGTTTGTTGCTTAGGCAATTTCGCGAATGACATTTGTATCAATTTTGGAAAAAATGTCATGAGCGAAATTGCCCATAAGCAACAAACTTGGATAAGAGAGAAATTTTACCTGCTTAAATTTCATCTCGAGTGGTATTCGACATGACTATTTTACGAGAAAATATGTCTCATTTTTGGAATTCTCCGTTTTGACACGTATTGCGCTATTTGACAATTAAGTATCTATCATAGACTAAGGCCCGGTTGTACAGTCCGAGCTCAAGAACCGAGCTCAAGACTGAACCCTACTTAAATTCGATAAATCCGTTGTACAGTGCGAGCTCAACTCTGAACTGCCCTCAAACTAACCCTCAAGTTGAGCCTACAAATTCGGCTGTTTCAGATGAAACGTCACATCAAATTGAGGTTATGTTTCATGTTTTGAATTATTGTTTGGTGTCTCGTAAATTTTGAATTATGATATGAGTCAACTGAAGTAAAACAAAAGTATTATTATATAATTATTATTAAAATATAATGTTAATTAAATGAATTCGCAACTGCGTAATATTCTCGGATGTCAATGAAGACGAAGATTTTGTGCAAGTAGTGGAATTTGTATTGCATTTTGTAGAAGAAATGCACAATGCAAATCACCACTCACTCTCAGTTCTGGTATAGAGAGCATATAAATATATAAATGTTCGTATCAAATGAAATAAGAAATTCAAAAGTCAAAATGTTAACAAGATATTTCAGCGTTGTCATAGAACAATATTACTTTGTCTTATTTTTCCCATATTTCTATAAAATATATCTATAAGAATTCTATATATTCATTCAAATTCCATATGCATAATATAAATAGATATATACTTTCTATAAATATTTTATAAATATTATAATTTTGACAGAATGCATCGAAGACGCATGTCTAATAGAACGCAACGTTGCCATTTTCTAAAGAATCATCTTCAGGGAAAGCTTAGTTGAGCTCGCCTGAAATATTGACTGTACAACCGAAAGAGATTTCTGAACCGGACTCATCAGTGAACCATGGAACCATTGGAAGTTATGACTCTGTATCTGTTTAATTATAATAATAGTTCTGCGATGATTTTCATTTTTATTACTAAGACGACGTCAAGCTTTCAAAAAAATGCATTTTGGCGATCTTTGAACTAGTGTCGTCACATGGAAAATACTTAAAAATATTTTTGAACCTAGTTTCAACGCCAAAATACAGTTTCATTAATTTGCACTTTAAGCGCATCCGCCTTTTTCAAGCACATTATTCTCATTCACGACTACCTATAGAACATTTATAATAATTGTTCATTGATACTTTCTGTTGTTATATTTGGAAAATAATACACCTTTACAAGTTATTCGGGTTTTTTCTAATAAGTGGTGTAATTCATCATTATACTGTTTTATATTAGTATGATTACTGGCTCATTTTGTTCAGCAAACTGGATTCAATAATTTTAGAACCTGAATAAGTATTGTAAAAAACTATACAAATTTAACATTTTTAAAGGTAAAAATAATTTTCAGTTTATTTGACAATTACAAAAATCAGAATGCCTCATCATAGAGCTGTAGAAAAGAATTTTTCTGGGGGAGGCTCATTTGGGTATAAAACGTCCAAATATGATTTTTATGCTCATCTCAAGACAACATTGACATGTTCAAAACGCCATTCACAGAATGAAAAATATTCGGACGTTTTCGAGAAGTTACCAGGATAAGTGAATTACCCTGAACATCTCAACAGATTTATTTATATTTTGATACTTTCGGTGGGTCTTCAGCAGGCCTTTAGCCCACCCCTTGCTACGTGCCTGACTCATCTCTCAAAAAATCAGTTATCTATAGTAGAATCTAGAATGAAATCAAAGAAATCTCTCCAACATTTTCTCCACCAACCCACCAATGTTAAGGAAGATCATCTGAAATTTGGTTCGTAGGTTGTTAAAATACATAGTTTGCTCACTGGTCTTTTGAATTCTTTCTTTGTTCTTCTTGTCACTGCCCTTTCATTTTGACTTCTTGGTTTCATATCTAGTATGTTGTCTTCAATCATTTCCGAAGTTTTGCCCTTATCTTCCCTGCGGAGTGAATGGAGCTGCGGTCTTTATCTCTTAAGAGATCACCATGGTTAAATGGGACCTGCTTTCTTGGCACGATCCTTGTCCATTTCTTTTTCTCTGGATTGTTCACTTACTGGTAACTTCTTATTGCTTCCTCGAAGATTGTCTCTCCATAAAACGTGATCTTCTGTATCTGGCAGGAGAAATGCTCCTTTTCTGGAGGCTCTTAACCTTAACTTTCTGGATCGACGATACGCTGGTTTTGGGGAATCTGTAACTACCACGCCTGTCTTGCCACCTAGATGGACTGTTCTCCTTCTTGCCCATGGTGGCATCGATCCAGTTTTACTGAGAAAAGTTGCAGTTCTTCGAGGACCACACAAGGAAGTTACCACTTTCGCCCTTTTTGATGAAGGCTCCACATGTTTATTGATAGAAGAAAACTGGCCAACGAGTTGGAGCTGTCAGGTTCTGTTGCACCTGTATATTTTCAATGGACAAATCAGGTAGAAAACCCATTGTGAAGATCATTCGGGGAATGTTTCTGCTGAAATAGCTGGAGGAATTGAGGTGAAAAGAAATTTCTACAAGATTACAGATTTAACTACTGGAAGATAACTCCGATTGCCTAAACAGAATATCGACATTGCTCAAAAAGTATCAGTACTTAGCTCATGATTTTGAATTCTTTGAACTATACAAAACCTCAAATCTCATCAGGACAATTTTGGTTTGATTATTTCTCGACAAATAACAACCCTGCTTAAGTATGCCAATTTTAGCGAAGTTAGGATGGATAATTCATGCAGAAATTAGTGGTGAAGGTTCATATTTCTCATTGTGGTGATCAAGTTATTAAAAGCATTAGAGAATGAAGAATGAAATGCCAGTTTCTAATTTATCTTCGCAAACTAACCCAAACTGTTTTACCTTTTCCATGAAATTGAAAATGATCCAGTCATGTCTTTCAAAGTTATTTCTAATATTTTAGTTATTTTTGCTATATTATCTGGAGAACTCAAAAAATTTGACAGTTTCACGTGTCTTATCTTTTAAACTCCTCTCTAATTTTAATAAGTTGTCATAACCATTTAGTCCTTACAATTCATAAGACCTTTTAAATTCACTTATGTGCATTTGTGTAATGTTTTGCTCTTAATTAAGAAACATGAATAAGAAACAATATTCCGAAAACCATTTCATTTGAATAAATCTTTTGCGAGATCACCTAAATGAAAATTAAATATTTTCATGGATTCTCAACGGTCTTTATCTTTTCAACCAGGACGAATCGGACAAAATGGCGAAGGAAAAAAGTATTTCTTTTGATCTCACACATTGTATATCACATTGCTCATTAAACATTCGCCGTACTGAAAGAAAGTTTGAAGAAAGGAAAATTTCCAAGAATACAACTGCTGCCTGGCCTCAAGAAGCTATTTTTATTGCACAAAATCGTCGAAAATTGATTTTGTCAAAATCACTTGCGTACACGAAGCCGAGGTTGACATTCAAACGAGGGGCAAACTATGAATGTATTGTTAAAATTAACAACTATCGTCCGATATCGTTGACTTCAAGCATTTCAAAAATTTTTGAGAAAATTGTACATTCTAGAACAATGTCATTTTTGGAAGAGCATCAGATTTTGAACGATGGTCAATATGGCTTTCGAACCGGTCGTTCAACACAGGATGCTATTGCTTCTCTAACATCCAGAATCTACGCATCACTGGATAGATCAAAGGCATGTCTGTGCATATTTATTGATATAAGTAAGGCATTTGATACGGTAGATCATGGGGAGTTGCTCACAACATTAGAATATTATGAGTTCACGGGGAGTACTCTCGAGTGGTTCTCCAGCTATCTAATTGGGCGGACACAAACGGTTAGAGTTGGAAATTCATTAGGCTCCTTGAGGGAAATGGAAATCGGGGTTTCGCAGGGAACAATTCTAGGGCCTGTTCTCTTCATAATTTATATTAACTCCTTTTTCTCGCTTTCAATCCGTGAAACCTTAATTTCGTATTCTGATTGCAATTTTTTATCAAGGGGATTCATGGTCGATTTTGGAGGAAATTATACGAAATGATTTCAAGTTTGTACTAAATTTTCTTGAAAAAAACTATTAATAGAGAAAAAACAAGATTTTAACCTTTCTCACATTATTCAAGAAATCTGCTACCTTATCGTTACCTGAACATTACTGATGACTTCACTATCGCGACCGAAGAGTCGATCAAATATCTCGGTGTTATTTTGGACAACCATTTGCGATGGGACGTCCATATTGATAATTCAGTCCGAAAACTTTAAATTTTAGTTCCCAAATTTAGAACCATGCGGGAATATTGTGACATAAAATTGATGAAGACTGCGTATTTGGTTCTTGTTCAGCCGATACTTATTTATGGTATTCTGGGATGGGGTGGCGTGGTGTCAAATTATTTACGTGAGCTTGAAGTCACGGTTAAATGGATTTTAAAAATAATTTGGAGGAAACCTTTTCGATTTCCGTCGGACGATCTCTATCGAATCTCTGGAATAATGGACTTGAGAAAACTCTTTTTTTTTAGTTTTGGCAATTCATCAACGAAAAAATTTACATAGCGCTCTCATTAACGAGCATTCCTATAACACCAGAATAAGAGGACTTCGCCTCATGCCATCCAGAACGTTTAAAACTATCGGACAGAGATCTCATACTTATTTGGCGCCTCGTATATATAATAATATCCCCCAGTATATTAGGAACAGTGGTACATTGAACCAGTTTAAGCTCAGACTGAAATTATGGATAGGAAATCAAGATAGGAAACATATTTCTGAATTCATTTGTTTTCACTTGATTATTTCACAGATTATTTGTTTTTTTTATTTCAAGCAAAATTTTTATTTTGAAGATTAATCCTCATACAGGACATGACCACCTGGTTTTTGTCCTCGAGGTAATTCTCTTATTTATTTAGTTATACTGATTTATACTTTGTATATGTGGAGATAGTTGTAGCATATAAATTAAGTTTGTATTTTTTTATTACTGAATAAATAAATATAATATAATAATAATAATAATAATTAGGTTGGTTGAAAAATATTTATTCTTTATGGTTTCAATGAAATTTATGATCCAGAAAAGACCAAAATTTCCGGACTAACGAAAAACCCGAATTCGTTGGGAAGTTTCAGAAATGAAAGTACGAGATACACCCGACATCAGGCGCCAGAGTAACAGGTTGCTGGTTGATCCTTACCCTTGCCCGAATCCTTTGAATCCCTTTTCTTAAGTCTGGTCCCGGGTGGGTCGACCCTGCAAATTCGCCGCCACCATTGATATGTATGTATAACTCGAAAAACTGCAAGTGCCTGCGGTCCCAGTTCGGGTAGGTCGGGGGTGGGATTCCAGAATTTTGGGACGAGGTTTGTTTGGGTGCCGGCGTCATCGCGGAAATGTTTTAGGAGCCAGACGCGGATGAATGAGTGAGCGCTTCCGACTCGTTAGGAAAATTCGGGTTCCACCTAAACGAGTTTAACGTGAATTCGAAGACAGGAATTTTCCATAACAGCGCGTAAAGAACGAGAGTCTGACAGTTTTTGCTTGAACAGAATTAACTCACAAGACAACTTCATACACCTAGAATCCAACTTAGAAGACCGCAGCATAATCTATAATATGATGTCAAAACTTTTGTATTTCCTCGATGTTTTTCGAGGTGAATAATTTTTCTGTATCTTTGATTGAATAGTATGAAAACTTTCACAAGATAATCCACTCCTCCAAATAAAGTAAAAGAATGAGTTAAAGGTTTTACGTGATTGGTTGCTTGTTGTGAAACAAATTTCCAAATGAAGATAAAGCTCATTGATCTGAAAGACATAATTATAAAAATGTATAGAATGAGTCATGTAGATGATTTATAATACATTCACTCACAAGATACATATAGCATGATTGAAATATAGTTCATTTTTTCTGACTATAGTCAGTAAAAATAAGAACATATTATTATGAATAAATAAATAAATAAACAGCTTCATTTTTCTACAGGTTGAAACCCAATTACAGAAAAATTAACAACAATATCTCAAAAAAATAATAAGAAAAAAATCAAAATAAATGAAAAATTAAATGAAAATTATCTCGCACAACTGAGATATCTTTGCTTCACAGTGGTCAGACTGTCAAAGAAAATATCACAAGTCTCACACAAGTTGTTCATGAGGCTACACATATGCTGAATGGGCGTGCGAAGCATGCAATTATTCCTGCGAGGAACCAAATAGAACAAAGGCCTGGATCTCAGATTGGACCTCGGAGCGTAAAAGTTAAGTCTTTCCAGTAGGTAAGGACAATCAACGCTACCGTGAACTAGCTTGTATAAAAAGATGACCGCCTGCAAACCCCGCCGATCAGCCAAAGAGACAGCGCCGAATTTACCCAAGAGTGCAGTATGATCGGTACCTCTCGGGGGATAAACACCTTCCTCTCTATATGAGAGAAACTTATACAATCTCCGCTGAATCGACTCCAAGCGCTGACTATGACAGGAATATATAGGATGCCAAATCAAAGACGCATACTCAAGTTTAGTTCTCACCAAGGTGTTAAACAGGAGAACAAGTGTTTCGGAATTCTGAAAGTATCTTGCGTTGCGAACTATGAAGCCATACAACTTAGAAGCAGCACTCAGCAAATCATTTATGTGAGGAACAAAAGACATCTGACCATCGAACAGAACTCCCAGATCCCTAACAACGTTCAATCTCAATAACTCACCATTTCCCAAAAAATAATCAAACATAAGGGGTTCCACTTTTCTCGTAAAGGAAACAATATTACACTTAGAAAAGTTCAACTTCAAACGATTATGCTCACACCATTTCAATAACTTCACCAAGGCACCTTGCAATTTATGACAGTCCTGCATACAAGTTACCCTAATATAGAGCTTAAAATCATCCGCAAATAGCATCCCATTCACATCGACCGCACGAATCAAATCATTGACAAACAGGATAAACAGAAGTAGGCCGAGATTAGAACCCTGAGGCACACCAGATTCAGACAAATACTCAAAAGAATAATGAAGACATTCGAAGCACAAAAAGGTATGAGCTCATAGTGGTAATGGTATCATCCACAAAGGGTGCGTCCTCAACTTGTACAGGGTGGTCACATTTCAATGGTTCAGAACTACATCTCCAAATATCAAAAGACATAGAAAAAAAGTAATATACATTATACATTTCAAGTTCTCTTTTTTCAAACATAAAATGCTGAACAGCGCTACGTTGTCTAGTTTCCATGCTAAAGGGTGAGTTTGGAATTCGGCCCATTATTATAATCGGCTATAACTTCCGCAGTATTGCAACAACGCTCTCGAAATGAAAACAACTTTAGGGCTGTTTTTTCAGTATTTTTTATAGGTACTATAAAAAAATTTCAGTGCCGGTTCAAATTTAAGAAAATTTTTTCAAATGGAAACCATAGTGTGCTCTGGATACACTTTTTTTGGACAATTTCAAAAATAATAATAATAACAGCTCTTTATTGCATTTGCAAATGGCCATCGACCATGGGTCCTTCAGCCTGTAATTTTACAATCTTTTATATATTTAATCATTGCTTAAGTAAAAATAAAATTAAAATGTTACATATTTTGAATTTTCTTAGTTTAAATTTTTGATTTTAGTTAGGAGTGGAAGTTCTGGATATTTTTTTGGATGTATTCTTTCTGTCCTCTTGATATTGTGAGATCACTTCGGGTAATTGCGTTAACCTCTTAAAGAATGCTTTATTCAACCTGTTTATTCTTATCTTAATAGGCTCTATTTTGGTTTTCAGATAGAGTAGATGATTCGGAGGATTATGAAGTGCATTATTGGGATGTCTCATTCTAGTTATGGTTCTCAGTGCTATCGTCTCTGCAGTCATGAGGTTTTGCAAAAAATATTTATTATGCTTTACTTTCGAGTTTAATATATATCGGAAAAACATTGTTTGTTCGACATAATTCAAGCAGGCTCTCATTAATTCGAGTGGAAACTGTGACAGACTCTTCGAGTCTGTATAAAAATATAACTTTGATTTTCTAAACCAATTTGACAGCTTACAATTATGAAATAGCAAGTTCAATGGCTTCCTCAGTTGAAAATAAATGAATCAAAATCAAAATTTTCTTTGATTTAGTTGAACGAAAAATGTTTTTTCGGAATTTTCGAATTATAAACTCGAAAGTATATTAATACTAGCTGACCCGGCAAACTTCGTACTGTCTTAATCGATAAATAAAAAAGCAACTTTAATATCATAATAAAACTATTATGGTATAATACCTTGAAATTGGACATAAAATTGTCCTGTACAATATGTGTTTCGCCAAACGATTTTGTCTGGAAACAGCTGTTATATTTTTGAATGTTGGCCAAGAAGTGTTTTGAATCATTTCCTATCCAGAAACTAAAGAGCGTAAGGGATCTGGTGGAGGGACCAATTGTGACAATTAGATAAGCTAGCTGACTTGGCGAACTTGCCTAAGAGATGAATATAGTTGTACTAACCATTGGTTCTTTTTAAAAAGGTAATAATATATTGGGTGAAATACGAAAAAAATTCAAAATATACAAAAAAATTAATTGCATTGAAATGGGTATATACAGGATGCGCAAAATTGATGATACTTGAACTACAACCTGTTTAACCGTGAGAGATAGAGGAAAATGAATTGACACTTTACGGTAGTCTTTTTTAGAGAAACTGATAATGCCATCCATCAACTGCATTCCTCTATCTTCTTTTGTTTTCGAGTTATAGGCCAAAATTGAAATTTAGGCGATTTCAACTTTGGCCATTATCTCCGTTTCTGTTTGTGCTAAGATGTACTTTGTTTTTTGCCAATAGGTTTCCTTGCTGAGCTATAACATGACGTTGTATATTTTCTTACGGAAACATTTCTTCCCGTTTCAGAAATATATCGTACATACATCGCCCTCAGATTAATTCAGATATCATGAAACACATAGTTTGTATGTGAAATTTCAAATATTGAGTATTGAGTAGAATGAATCACAGAATAATATGTCTCTACGAATGGTGTCATTATTATTTTGCGATTGAATACTTGATTCAATTCTCCGTGGTTTGATCTCTGTTTAGAACAACTGTCAATTCGAAGTCATCATTGCCGTTAAAATTTTAACATATTATATTTCTTGTAGTTTTCAAACATTTCCATATTGCCGGCAATAATGACTTCGAATTCAAATAATTGGCAGTTGTTCTCATTGTCACGTGACCTTTCTGAAGAAATCCGAGGCAACATACATAAGAGAAGGAAGGACTTATTCAGATTCCATGAAACGAACAGAGAAGGACCAGGTTATGGCACTGTCAAAATCATATGTTCCAAACAAAATAGAAGGGCGGGTGACAGTGTCTCAAATTACTCCATCTCATTCGCATGTCCACAGTCTCTCTCTAGAAAGAGAGGTCTCTGATACTTTCACAAATAACAGAAATAACCTTTGTCTCGGTCTGTGATACTTTCAGTTCAGAGAACCAAAGATTAACCTGCAGATACCTCTTTGACAGAGACGCTAACATGTTCTCTTCTTTTTCTCTAGTGCCGATTCTCAATGGACGTAACCGAAAAACTGCTGTCAAAGTTCGTACACATAATTATGTTTATAATTTCAAAGTATTGAATTTATGAGTTCAATTTCAATTTCTAATCATGAGCTACCACAGTTAGCGTTATTTTAAATTCAATACTTTAAAATTATAAACATAAAAAAAATATAAAGTAATTGTTTAATACTTTCCCGAAGTCTATTAACCGTAGCGACACCTACTGGGGATTTTTTGAAAGAAGGAAAGTTATATCCTATTTTTTTCCATTTCATCAAATTTTTCAGAGTTTTAATGTATTTTATATTAACCCTGCCTTAGGAGAATCCAACAAAAAATCTTTCATAACAAACAGTTCATCCAATCTTGAGAATAAATGGTGTAACCAACAAAATGGCCGACTTAGTTTTATATATAAAGAAGATTAGAAGATACAGGCTGCAATAGTGCGACAGGCTTCCATAGCTGCCAAACCAGACGTTTTGGAAATTTAGTTGAAAAGCATTCCCTTTGTACTCAATACTGCATCTCCAGAAATTAAGAAATTATACAATATACAGGGTGTTCCCAAATAAAATTATTCGACAAATGAATGATTTTTTGAAAGAAACACGCCTTATATTTTCGCATATTTTGAATGCTTTTCAATACCTCTATCTTGACGCAAAATATTAGGGATATTTTTCCAACGGTACTGATCTTATTCAGAAAATACTGCAAAATTTCTATGAAACAGTAGTTCGGTAAAAGCCCTTTACCGATTTCCAGAAGCAATAGAAACATGAATTTGATCAGAATTTCTTTTAACTTAAGAATTTGCCTAGTCATCGTTTCCAAATGATCAACCTCTTTTATACACGGTGTCCGTTATCAATGTCCAAATATGAAGAATTTCAAATTGGTTTTTTTCGATTTTTTCAAATGTAACTCCATGTAAATACAGATAACGATGACTAGGGAAATTTTTAAGTTAAAAGAAATTCTAATCAAAGTCTATCGCTTCTGGAAATCGGTAAAGGGATCTTACCGAATTACTGTTCTAATTCGAGAGCTCTAGAACTAACTTATCGAAATCTGACTACCCTGTACATATATTTTAACAATAGATTTTTAAGGTAAAAAAAATCTTTTTTCGTAAACAATATTTTCCGATTGAGCCTATTAGATGAAAAGCCTTTTCAAACTTTCATAATGGGCTATGCCAACCCTGGAAACATGCCACTTGAATATCACCGAGTATTAGTTTTATCGCTTAAACAGAACGAAAAATGTAGTAGAATCTTTTGACCTGAGTTGCATTTCCGAAATAGTGTTTTTTTCAAGATAAATTCGAGAAATGTGTTTTGACGATTTTACCAAGAATAGTGTTATTTCCGAAATGGCCAAATATTCAACAAATTGCCTTCAACTGCAACTCACTTTTAAGAGTAGAGCCTGATGAAACTCTTAATTCATTAAATGGATTATAATAAACATAATGTTTAGGACATAAAATATAATAAATTAATTATGAATATGTAAAAATATTGATAGAAGTGTATGGTAATTAAACAGTTAACGAAGGAAAAACCTAACTTCACATGAACGAAGAATAAGAATACCAAAAGACAAAAACAACAAAATAACCAAAACAATCACAGGTCAATTATTGCATTTATTAATTCTAACGTTGTATATTGAGCTCAAGTTGTCCAGATCCGATCTGAACATGCTCAAACATTATAACTAACTTCATAAGTAGAACTTGGATTGGTAGATTTTTAAGACTAAATGACCATCACTTAATCGAATTGTTCAAAGAAACCGAATTTTTCCTAAGAAGTCATCCGGAAATAATTATATCTAAGACAGACAAGGGAAATCGAACGGTTGTACTGTATAACTCTGAATACGAAAGAAAAATGGAGACCATGGTTAAAGATGAAAACACATATATATTCAGAAGCAGATGCTTCTCAATAGAGATCCCACCATTTCTCACCAAAAAAAGCCAACAAATTATTTCATCATTGTTTAAAGATGAGTATATCTCGAAAGATCAGAAAGATACTTTATCGAAATTCAGCTGCGTTTCTCCAAAACTTTATGGGCTTTGCAAAAAACTTAAAGAGGGTTTCCCTTTACGCCCAAGAGTCTCCTATGTTGGATCACCTGGCTATAATATTTCTAAATTTGTTTCTAACTTCCTGAGTAACCTTCAACCAATGTTTACTTACAATTAAGAATTGAGAACTCAACAAAATTGATCTCTTTCGATGCTGAGAGCCTTAACACAAATGTTATTCGAAAATATTGCCTATTGGCATCTCCTAGAAGACTCAACTAACCTAAATCTCGGTACTATGGTGGAATTAGTGGAGTTCTGTTTCTAGTGCAGCTATGTCAGCTTTATGGATTGTTTTTACAAATAGATTTCCCTTCCATTTCTGTATGTCCGAGTCTTCAGAGATCAAGTGGATCTGATCTCTACAAAAAACCAACGAGCACCAACAGGACCATCAACTTCAATTCCTTAATCCTTTACATCAAAAATAAATATAATTACACAGTGCAAATTCAGTATCACTAACCTTTGCAGAGTTTATTTCAGAGAAAAGAACTTCATACATTTGAGAGAATGGTTATCCTGCCCGACTTATTAATGGTGTATTAAACTCTCACACTCCTATCCTTCTGAGAGAAAGCGCATCCACCGAACAAAGAAATATAAATCACTTCCAACTGTTGTCCATTCCTGGATGATATATTCACCTAAAATACGTCCTCCACAAGGAGAACTTTAAAATCATCAGATACTCTAAGAACACATTAAATAACTAATTGTCTAGTTGTCTTAAAGACAACATTCCGAATGTCATTTATAAGATTAATGTTGTCACTGTGAGAAATGCTATATTGGCACAACAAAGCAGCATCTACCAGCAGAATTTCAAACCACAAGCCATCATGTGAAACGATTTCTAATCAGTGCTGGTTCAGCACAAGCTTGAACTGGACATTCATTCGATTTCAATATAGAAGATGAGAGGATAATTTATAGAAAAAATCTTTTTGCTGAGATCTTTTATATAAAAAGATCAAATAATTTTGTGAATTTTGGGCCGGATCTGGACAACTCGAGCTCAATATACACCGTTATAATTAATAGATGCAATAATTGGCCTGTGATTCTTTTCGTTATGTTGTTGCTCTTGTCTTTTGGTAGGTATTCTTATTATTCGTTCATGTGGAGTTGGGTTTATCTACCCTCAAATGTTGAATTATCATACACTTCTATTAATATTTTTACATATAATCCATTTAATTTATTTATTCATTTGTTAATTTGTTTTATCTGACAATCAATACATAGTCTCATGTGTGTTTTGACTATTTGCACAAGGAGCAATATCTGATCTCTCCTCAGTTGCGAATAAATCTTTCGCCTTTTACTAAAGAATATCTGTAAAGGATTTTAATTCAATATTGCCGAAAGAAAGATTGATTTGATTCGTCTCGGTGAGTCTGTCCTTGTATTTTCATGATGTGTTTCTCCTTATATGTTGAATTTTATCGCAGGCTGAAGAAGGATCGAATTGGATCCGAAACTGTAGCAAAATAAATCGTTTTTGAATAAGCTTATTCGCCTATATCGAAACTTACGTTCAGTAAAAAATAAAACATGTGAGTGGAATTTTGTATTCTTTGAAGATTCACCAAAATGAATGAAAATTTATATTCCGAAAAATCAATTACATTCATTTGTATATTTTATTTTTCATGGATTTACAACAGCCTGTATATTTTCAACGAAGCCGAATCCAAACAAATGGTAAAGACATTCTTGCCTCTCTGGTTTTTCTGATCTCAGGAATTTTCCGAAATAAATGTACATGTCAAACTCACACTGTGTACATTCTTCGATAGAAGAATATGCTCTGGAAAGAATAAATGCCTTAAGCTCCTTTTAAATGATTTGAGATTCAAGGTCTGAATCATTGACTTGTGACATTTCACAATTCAAAGTTTGTTCGGTTTTCTTTCAAATAGGAAAGAAACGTGAAGGAACTGAAATAATTTTTAATTCGAAAATATAACAACAACCAAAAGAAGCAAAAATATTATGTAATAAACAAAGAGAAATGGATCAATTGCATTCTCCCTTGTGATAACAATTTGTATTTTGTATTTTCTAATGTAAAGCGACCTTTGGTAACGGACACGTGACAAGTCCCTTGCTTTCACCACTCTCACAATTTCATCCTCTGGGAAAACAAATTCAACGTTCCAAGTTACCCAAAATGATGATTAAAAAAAAATATTTTTTTAAATCTGAAGAATGTTTTTATTGGAAGTATTTATGAAACATACGAAACTAACTAAAGAATATGATTGGACTCACCTCTTCATCTTTCGACCTCTCATTTTTGCCTTGCTTCTCATCACTACTTATATTGTTTTTATACTTGGAATATCATCAATTTATTAAGAATTCACTGATCTAAATCATCATTTATGCAAAATATTAACTTGAGGTATTGTTTATATTTCCCTTGTTGCCACTTATAAAATAAGAACATCCGAAATTGCATCCCGAGTAACCCTGACGTTCTAAATAACGTCATTTTTTTGTAATTTCTTAGTTATATATAAGAATGAATTTCACATGAAAACCTACTAGAATAAACTCCCTAAACTTATAGTGGACATCTCGTTCAGGAGTTGTGTTAAGACAAACTTACACCCGCACTTTCGCATTAATAATAATATATTCATCAAAATGAAGTTCAACTGAAATCTGTACCAGTTGTCATACCTGACATTTTTATATGGTGCATAGATGCGGTAAATCTTTCACATGATAGTGCAAAATGATTGGAAAAAATTTAATATTTCCATTCACATAAAAAAAAGATACATTCCAAAGATACTCACTGAACGGTTTTTTCCATAAAAAGTGGAAATTCGGAATCCATTGATCAGTTACCCTACAATAGTATTTAGATTCAAATTACCACTACCACCCATTCTTTGCGACAGCATCACCGCTTTCTCCTCGATACATATATCCGAATAACAAAAGGGGATGCTCCCATACCGGTGGTAAAAAACACACGTGTTTGAATTTCTCACGGTTATAGAAATCCTAAACATCTCTCTTCTAATGGAATCACGTAAGTGTGTTCCAATTTTTCAATGAAACCGAGCGAGTTTTTTTCAAGCGGTCACTGACTACCACAATTGACTTCTTGGAGTAACTCGCCCATAACCGACGTAAAAAAGCCGGTGTTTACCTTTGCTCTCCCTAATTTCGTAGAAAATCGCATGCAAAATGTGAGGATTTATAAGTTAAGTATAAGGTTCGCTAAACCGCATTTCAGGAACTTCTTGATCCTTTTGAGGCTGCACGCTCCCATTCAACGCTGCCCTATATTAATTTACATAATGCACGAAATGGATGCAGAAAAGACATTTCGCTTTTTTATGGTGGCCTTTTTGGCTCGCTGAATACCTTATAAACATTTTATCATGCTAGAAGTTGAACAGCTGCCCCTATGTTGATCATGTAAGATTTATTCGTTCTGAAAGTCCGTATTACGACCTATAAAGATTGATTTCTTGTAGAGGCCGTAACGGATTTTATGCCCTTTGTGAATCTGAAAAATTGAAATTTATCTGTGTGATGTGCGCCCGATATTTTGCATCACTTTCGGTTTATTGTTATCCAATAGCCTTTTGTCCACTTGGTCAATAACTGTTCACAGAATGAGATTCCGTATTTACCTATTATTTGTCAAATTTGTGATACAGAAAACAGTTCTATCGAAATATTTCAATGCAAAAATCACTTAACGATAGCTAAGTAATATTAGTTTAGACTTTCAAAATATAGGAATTGAAACGGTAGATACTTTGTCCTTTTTGGGCATCCATATAGACTGTGAACTAAATTGGAAGCCACAAGTTGAATCGGTGGCATCTACGGTAGTTAAGTGTTGCTATGCAAACACAGTTGGTCTGAATGCGGCTCTTACAGCATACCACTCCTATGTGCAATCCAGAATAAAATATGGAATTATATTCTGGGCCAGGTCAGTTGAGGCCAATAGAGTCTTTATTCTTCAAAAAAGATGTCTAAGAATAATATTCAACTTGAAACAAACAGAAACATGTAAAAATATCTTTAATGAATATAATATTTTAACATTGTATAGCTTATATCTATATATATATATATATATATATATATATATATGAATGTGTCATATACAAAATTAATAATCCATCTGAATTCGAAAACTTAGAATTGAAACATGTATATAAAACAAGAGTAAAATTTATTTGTGTGATAAAAACCCAATTTTTCTTATGTACAGAAAAATGTTTCTTATTCAATTCAAACAATATGGAATAAATAACCTAGTGAATTCAAAACTAGACCTACATACATTAAAAAAAAACACTAAAAAAATTCCTAATTAAAAAATGTTATTTTTCATTAAATGACTTTTTGGATGAAAAAGATTTTAGTGATCTTTAATGTTAGACTAGTTTTAAATATTTTTTTCTTGTGTTAGTATTTGTATTTTGTTTGACACGATCTACACCCACGCGGTAAATGCTACACATACTTACCATTATGTTGTGTGTTGTAAAAGATCAAATAAAGGATTATTATTATTATTATAAAAACATTCCATTAATGTCAATAAAAATTCATTGAATTAGAGAAAATATTTTTTTATAATTCCTATTAGCTTTTGGAAAACAATAATTTTCCCAATGCATGCGAAAAATCAATAGCAGGAGTTTTTATTCCATGCCAATATTGAAGAGTAAAGCGTCAATCATAAAATTTCGACATGAAGATAATTATGAGCTAATCATCACAGTTTGAAAAAACAATAAGTAGCTGCAGAGCCAGGAACTACAGAATTTTTGTTTGAAGCTGTGCTTCTATGGAAGTAGAGGAAAGTTACTCAAATATTTTCAGATTTTTCCTGTTCGATACACCACAAGTGGTCAGATGGAATGAAAAGTTGCTTGCTTCAAGGAGAGCTCAATCCTACCGTGTAGTTCGACCCATTCAATAAAGTTTCACTTATGTCACTGGTTGATGGAATGAAACTGATACAAGACAATCTTTAGACTTTTAATGGATTGTAGATATTGAAGAAGTTCCCATTGTCCGATTGAGCAACGAAAGAACGTGCTGGAAATGAATATTTGTTTAGGGAGCCATCGAGAAGAGGTTCATGTGATATCCGCCAGATTTCACACAAAATTTAAATTTAATCAAGGCTTTGCAAAGTAAATGAAGAAATATGTGGAATTCATCAAAAAATCGATCAAGTACCTTCTTGATCTATGGAACTATTACCTATATAACAGTAATCGAAAAACTATGAAGAGATAAATTTGAACAATTTCAGAATGGATAGATCAATATAAACTCCAAATAAAATAAATTCAAAATACATAAGTCATTAGTTTGGCATATCTTGTTCCCTTTCTAAAGTAAATCATAATATAGTGACAAATCAAAAAACTACCAGAAGAAACCATTAAACTTAATGAAAGTAGGTATAATTTATTTTCATTCCAAAATCAACAGTGAAAGCCACCTAAGAGTATTTCTGCAGCCTTAATAATATTTATAGTTAGAAATTCATGGGAAACATCTTCATGACAAAAAAAAAAAACGTGCTTCCAGTTTTTTGGTTTATTTATGACTAGCTCGCCCGCGCAACTTCGTATGACCAAATCGGCTATTGAAATTATGGTTATTATCATAAATTATTATTCCAATATCATCATCAAACACCAAAAATGTTGAAGAAGCCTAGATCCTAATTGCCACACGCCTACCAGATCCAATTGTTTTTTCCTAACTTTTCCTTTATATACGTCTAACCTATATTTAACTGAAAGTTCTACAACAGCTAAAAGTATCGCCTAGAATGGATCGAGGCTAAGGGTCATTTTTGCATATCACCGTAAGAATAACATGGGTGATTCGCGACTACGCGGCGTATGTACTTTGACGAATGGCCCTTATAGCTTCAAGAAGCAGGCATTTTTTCGACTCGCTTGATATTTTCTCATTGTTTTATGCTGAAATATCACAAAATTTTTATAAATTATGTTATTCGGATAGATATAAGAGGTTATGGAGATACACAGTAGGGGAGACCGAGGGGTTTTGAAACAGAGGTGAGTTGAAACAACACCGATTCCTCAAAATTAAAATCGTTATCAAAATAACAACAAATGAATCATATCACTTTTTACACATTCGCAGACTCTCAGTGATCGCCAGTGACACTAGACGAGCGGTTGAGTCGTTCTGGGTACCACGTCTCAGAAATCTAAAAAGTGAATTTTTCACGATTTTTTCAGTAACATCTGGTTTAATAATTTGTTTAAAATATAATTCAAGCTACATATGCATCGAAAACTCATTTATTAAGGATTCAATTCATTATTATACAGGGTGAGTCTTTGACTTGTACATATATTTTAACTGGAGATTCCTGAGGTCAAAAGAAGCACTTTTTGCTTCTACCCTTTTTTCCGATTCGTATCGATTGGAAAGATACACGCTGTTGAAAATAAAAAAAAAAAATGAAATTTTCGAATATATTATTATCTCGTGAATGACTTCATCGAATGAAATGATTTTCAGAATAACGGTTCTAATTAATGTTACAAATCTTCTACGAACACAAAATTTCACTCATATGTTTTATTTTTCTCATTATGACCAATATGTACCATTACATGGCATAATTATATCACAAATTCTTAGGTCTCATCTCTTAAAAGTAAATTTAATGTCAATTAATGAATATTTGGCCATTTTGGAAAATATTAGTGTTCCTTATGAAATCTCCTAAAATGCGTATTTTCCGAGTAATTTATGATTTAAACAAATTTATATCAGCGAAGTAAGAAAAATTGGTTACTTTGGCTGAATCCAACTCTGTTCAAAAGATTCACAGAATTAAATTTCTTCTACATTTTCTCGAAGGTTGATGTGGTAGATCTAATGCTCGAAAAAACTTTAGTATCATGTTACCAGGATTGGCATAGCCCATTATGAAAGTTTAAAATGGCTATATATTTTTACCTAGGCTGAATCGGAAAAAATGATATACGAAGAAAGTATTTCTTTTGAACTTTAGAATCCATGGTTTCAATATATGTACAAGTCAAAGTCTCACCCTGTATATCATTACAGCTGACTTACGTGAATTTTTTTCACAATTTGATGTGAATGACGAAATTGGAGTAATTTCGACACTAAGGGGATTTGGAACAAAGTGTTTCAACTCACCTCGATGCAAGTCTGTATAGCAGATTTTCCTAGTTCTACTTCTAGTTATTTTTCCGTTCATTTTATTTCAGCATGCCTACTGATTATAAAATAAAGTGGTAACATTGCAATAGAAATGTCTTTGCAATGTTGCTTCCAGTTACAACATTAATCAAATTTCAGTGTCTAGAATGCAAAGGCTTGGGCTCTTGAAGCTGGTGCTACGAATTTTTTTTTTATCCCTTTGATATGTTTCTTTCCATGAACATGATTTTTTTCAATAACATGAGAAACTAGAACTCATGAAAATTTCAAGACTGATCAGAGTTATTTTTTTCGAAGTTTTTTTTAGAGTTTCTTCTCGCAGTCTCTAAAACGAAAAAAATTTAAATTGAGAAATCAAAAATTCTCAGAATTCCGAGAAAATTCAAAAAGTTAGGATTTAACTGACGAAAGTGTCTAATATAGAATCCAAAACGTTACGAAACTCAGAAGTCAAAGTGTTGGTTCATTTTTCAATGTTAGGCAACAATTTTTCGAAAGTATTTGACCCTGACAAATTAGTGCACAAGTTTTACGCAGGGGCCTATCATTTATTATTTAAAAAAAAATTTTTTTTATTACTTTTCGTTTCAGAGACTGGGAGTCATTTCTATCATGGTCATCTTTATTATGGTGACAATTAACCAAGTGGAATATTCCTTTATATTTTAATCGTGATGATCAATACAAAATGTTATAGGAAATGTTGAAGAAGTAAGTATTTTTAGAAGTTTCATTTCGAAAATATATTTGAATTTTTCGACCTTTAATCATTTACATACAACCCATAATTCTATCTTGAAATAATGTGTTTCAACTGACCTCAGGCTCTATTTTGCACTATTAAGCAAAATTTCCAAATTGTTTCAACTCCCCTCGGTCCCCCCTATCCCTAAAAATGAAATAATTTTAAAATAACCTTGTAACTTCTAAAGTTTATCACACCTATATCAAAAATCTGTAAGCATCCATATTTTCATTGTCCAAACATTTTGACAATTTCATGAGAATAATTCACTAACAATCTCTAGAGATCAATAATTATTAGAATTATCAACCAAAACGAAAACTCAAGAATATACCGCTCCTGGTACGAAATATATTATGAAACCCATTAGTACTCCTTTTGCCGAAAGTTAATGACAGAATTATTATCCACAAGAGGTAATAATTCGGGTCATCCCTTCCCAACAATTACTACGTGTAATAAGCACTAAATTCGGCCTACGGTGTTATATACTGGCCTTCCAGAAAACTGTCGAAACCTAGGTGAAATTTAGAAGGCCCTAACGACTCATATTATTTCACATTTAATGAAGATGGCCTATGTAAAACTTGAAATTTTCGTTTCAACAATATTTGCTGCGCACCCTTCCGTTTCAGGGCTCCATCAACTTATATACTCCAGAGGGTTGAAGGAAGAATTGATAGACCCTAAGGTGGACCCCAACGGTTCAACAAATTATGTGAAATTGTACACTGATCCTGACCAATTATGAACAATTTTATTAGATCCGGTAATATCCATTCTGATATTTTGTCAATCTCGTTGGTATCTTCTCTTCATTTCAATAAGATGGATGGAACTTTAGATTCGTGTGCCCTGCTGATTGAGTCGTTATTCTTATTTTCTGTGCTTGACAGAGAGCTGTTGTACTTTATCAATTTCAGATTGGCCAAATTAGTATTACAAATTCTCATCAGAATGGTGTACTGTGCGACGATACTTCACACAACTCCTGAAGAGATATGATCACCTTTTAATCTCCGAAAATTTGATCTTAAACTGAGTTTGTTGATTTATTGAGTCGCAACTGAATGAATGGCGTTCATAAATGATAAACTGGCTCTAACTTACACAGTGTTTCCAACATAAGTGTTTTCATAATCTTGAAAGAAACATTCAAATGACGAAAGAAAACCAGGGTATTCAATCAATTATTGTTCAAAGATGGATCAGCAACAAATTGCGTAAACAAAACTTAGATGCACGTGAAAAACTTAAATTATAGTCCGATTCAGAATTATTGGCATCTCCGGCGGCTGTGGAAACTATAAATTTTGTTGGTATTGGTAATATCACATCATTACCTTCCGAGTTGCAGGAATAAGGTTGGTATGGTGAGAAATAACGACTTATGACATTTCAAGTTTGAGTTTGAAAATGTATTTCAAGTTTTGGTTTTTTGTATTTCTGAAGTCTGAATTGAAAATGGTTGGTATTCATCAAGATACCTCTAGATTAACAAAGGGAACATGAGGAAGTGTATCGGTGTTACTGAGAGTTTTTCAGGGATTCAGCATAACATATTCTTGCTAGTATTGATGGTTGGCAAATTTTTAAGATAAACAATCATTTACCTATTCAAAATGTTTTCTGATAATAAGTGAGTCTTGAAATTTCAGATTGATCCTAGAATTGTCACAAGAATTTGAAGAAAGAAGAGAAGAAGACTATCTAAGTTTTTCATTTCTTTTCTTGTACAGTTATTATAAATTCAAATAAAAGTGATTTAATAATTATCAATTTCAACCTTATCCCTTTCTGAAAACTGAGGATAAATAGCAAAGTCATCAAGATTGCTGATGAGTCTTTATAGAGAAGGCCAGAAGGAACTTACTTATTTATTACTATATTATTTGTTGTTCCATTAATAATCATGACATAAGGTAAAATAGGTACATTCGGAGCATGTGTTGGGTATTTGGCACTTCCCCTATTTAGATCCACACTGTGTGAAGAGTTTTCCCACGAATTCTGTTAGTTTTCCAAATCGGTTGGCCTATATTTCATCAGGAATACTGATATTTTATGTTTTTTAATTGTAATTTTTTTAATTCTGCTAGAAATAAAACTGATCTGTCATCTAGATGTTTCTAATGCAGATAAACTAGACTGCATTACATACATTATTCGGATAATGTTCCATTTTTAAATATTGATAACAATAGGTAAACACCAGTACTCAAACGACCGAACATTCTATGACAAATATTATTCGCAATTCATTTATGTGTTCAAGAAGTTATGTGTGTGTACCTATGTAGAACATCTGTCTGAATAGGATAAAAAAATACCTACACACCGTCAATAATTGAATTTCTGGGGAGAGTAGAACTCGAAATGTGACCGATAAAATTTCTTCTCCTCAATATCTCAAAAAGTTCTAATTTGAAAAAAAATTTGTTTTTACGTTTTCGATATTTTGAGTATTCCGACAGAAACATTATTTTCATCCTCACGGAAGACAAACTGTTTCAGCAAGCACCATTTTTGGGTTTTTTTTCGTAATTTCACGTTGAAAACAATTTTCTGGCAGAAATTTTACATTCAAACAAATCGGTTGTTTCATGAGGAATCAATTTAATGCATTATACCTATCAGGATTCAAAACTACCTGTTCTTTGTTTTATGAGGAACCAATTTAATGCAATATATCGGAACTACCGGATTTTTGCCTAAATAACATAATGTTTTAGACGCAAACTGCAGATGCAGATGGGCCAATGAAAAAAAAAACAACTGGGAGTTTGCTGATATCATAGTACTGGAAATCATTCTACATACTCATTACCCAATATCTGAAACCATTAGTGGCCCCAAAATTATCTATCTATTATCTTTATCCCAAGGATACCGTTTCTTTTTGAAACATGGGCTTGAAATAAATGTTATTGTAAGATTAATCTCCCCGCTGTTTTTATTGAATCAGGGCTTGCTCTTGGATGGATAAATGATGCAATAACGTGTGCAAACGAGAAAATCATTAAATAAAAACAACATCGCATACTGCAATTCGTTATGAATTACATTGTATAAGGTCAGTTTGTTAGAGTAATCCGATATTCCAGATTGTATCATTTATCCAGATAATCTGCTCTAGTCAAAACAAGTACAAATAAACTCCTTATTAAAAGTTACGATTGGCAAATTCCATGGGAAATAATTTCGCGTCGTATGCTCAGCCAAATTCAAGGATAATGGGAGATGGAATAATTAGTGAAGGAGAAGTAATATCTTTTACGTCTATTAAGTTAGCAGGGTAACTTTTCCTAAACTTAATGAAACATCTCCTACAATTTGTCAAGAAATTGTTTAAAAATTGTCGTGGGGGACAAAATTTGTCTTTCCGTTCTTCTGTTTGATGGTTCAGCCATTTCTGCTAACTCAACCTTCAGTGGCCAGTTTCACAATAAATCGACACTGAAGACAAAATTTCCAATATGAAAGTTAAGTTGTTCGGTAGGTATATTATTTTATGCAGTGGCCATAAATATAAAATGAAAAAACTATTTCTTGGACGATAAATATCAAATCAATTGCATCTGGCATCTTATTTTCATTCCTCCTTGAACTTCAGGAAAAACCAACCATTTTTGTAAAGAAGAAATGAAATGCATCTAAGTGTTAGTCATTTTTTTATGACCCTCCTCACTCCATATTGAGTATGTAGAGCTTCTCATAATCACAACAAATCAAGAACTCTCTTACTAACGATCGTCAACCATATCTGATGAAAAAAAAAACAAAACATATTATCGGAGAAATCAAACATCTTCATTGTGCAGAGAAACTATTTTTTTGGTTATCCATTATTTCATTTGAGGATTTAAAAAACGATTTAATGCCAAGAGAGGAATGAGTTATCTCTTAATTAGTCGTTCATTTCTAATCTCATTTTCACTCCTCGCTTGAAGTTAGCAATGTACAGGGTGATTCTGGAGAAGACCGTTTGATTTTAGGTGAAGTTTACATTAGTCGAGACTGTTTCGGAATAATGTTTGGTTTATGGATGGAGGCCTTAGTTGGGAGTCTACAGGGTGATTTGTCCGATTCGACCGATTTTCTTTTTATCAATAACTTTGATATGGCTCTATCAATTTTGATGAAATTTTCACTGTCGAACAATATGATTGTGTATTTGAATATTTTCAACTCTTTTCCAGAAATACAAGGTGGAAATTATGATAATTTCAGATTCAATTTTTACCATAATTTGATCACTGATATCCTGATGTAAAAAATGGCTTAACTCAGAATAATTTTCATACTCACATAGACCAAGAAAAATAAACACAAATAAATGATAACAAATACCAATTGAATAAGCAAAAGAGAAACATAATATGAAAGGCAAAACTAAGGATTAAAATAACATTTACATAGAAATTCCCCCTCTTTCGATTTTTATAAACTTTTGCTTCCTGATGTCTCCCACAAAATAATCGACAATGATCTATCTACCGGTGGATAGATAGAATATTGTGAAAGGCCGTAAGTGTTGAACAGCCATGTGTGCTATTCTTCCATCTTGTTTGAAGAAGGCATAAGGTGATTCATCTTCTTCCGATTCATTCATGAAACGTATCGAATTGGATTCATTTTAGTGCTCAGCTGTCCATCGAATAAAATAGGACCAACAAATCGCCTTCCAGAGATGGTATGTAACAACATCTTCAGTTTTTAAATTTAGTTTTGCAACATTTTTATCATTTGTCCAATTTCGTTCATTGGATTTGAGGTTTTTACTTCTATTCTATGAAAACAATCTGCTTCACGAAAAATAATGAGAAATAACTTTAAACGAACAGAAAGTCTGATAAACAGAACATCTCCTTACGTGAGTGTTATTGAAGATTAACACAACATTCAAAGCATACTGAACTAGGTATTCAATTAAGGTTTGTTTAATGGAATTGAGTGAAAGAAATCCAACCAAGAACATTTTCATGTAAAACATTGCCAAGACGAGGCCTTATAACTCACATTGTCAAAAAGTATCAGATCTCATGTAGAGCCAAGCTGCTAACTCTACACTCTTCATCTTCACAAGCGAGCGACGAAGGAGCTAGTTTTAGAAAGCATGAGTGTAGGAATTGCTCTCAGCAACGAGTATTAGACGATATTTTCTATATTTCAGTAAAGTTTTGTGAAATACTCTAGAAATTCAGATTAGTGACTTTTGTATTATATCTTGGCAGTTGTTGTGACTTACGAAATTTGACAGATTACGGAATTTGAATTGATTTGATAACTGATAGGATCGGAGGTAAGTAGTGACAACCACAACACAAAAATATTTCTCGAAAGAATGTAACGTAATGAATTCATTATAGCACTATTTTTAGTAATGTAATGAACTCATTACGTTACTGAAATAGAGAAAAAACTTCTGGCACAATTTTGAAATCGATAAAATATCCGAAATAAGTTATATCTCCAAAAAAATGAAGATATCGTGAAACGGTTTCCACTAATGGTGTTTTCACAAAAATTAAGCCCAGGACTCCTTTCAACGTTTTTACCTTTGTAGTATAAAAGTACCAGAAACAGTCAAAATCAAGCCTCTTCACTCTATCAGAAGATTAGGGGTTAAGTAGAATAGCGTAAGCTAAACTTTGCCTCCTAATTGTATTTTACCGAATACAAATAAGGGCCCTATATTGTTATTATTATTATAATAATTATTTTCATTATTATTATTATTTGGAATATTTCAGTTGAAATATTCAACACTAATATTATGCCATTCAGAATTTTTAATTGACATAAACTCTTAGAAAACTGCTGACCGTCATTAACTCTCAAAATACCAAGGTCGACTTCAAATACAAACGATTTTTGAGCAAATAGTTTCTAGTTATTGAAATTTACACCACGTTCGAAGGAAATATCATGAATAAACCAACAATTTAACTTCTAATTTTTTCACTATATTCTGCCCTCAAGCTATCACATTTCAATGGTTAATAATATTGCATATTCAACATTCAACTGACAAATTGTTGTCAGTAGCATTCAAGGTACCTACATCGGATGTTGATATACCTATATTTAAAGGTTGTCCATCAGAATGGTTCTACGTCGTTCATTGTAGTAGCCTCGAGCTGACCAAAACTGGTATAAAACCATAATCATCTACGATTCTACCATCGTTCGCAAACAAAGGTAGCGGGAAACCATTTCACCAACAACCTGAGAACATCAACGAAATCGATTCCAGTCAACCCTAACATCATCAACGCCATTCTTCCTCTATTTCCGCTCAGGTGCCCCAATGTGCGACCGTCTTCTACCATTTAAGGATAACAACGATCACAATATTAAAAGTAACTCATTTCTACATTTCGCCGTGTAAAAAACACACATTATCCCCTCCGCCGCTCTTGCCATCCGAATTTCCAAGGCACACCATCATCTTTTCGGAACATCAAATTTGGAAGGGCACATAGTTATTAATCAGGGCGATATTAGGAGGACGTGATTATTTTTGAATTCTCGTATAATTTTATGGAACAACAGGTTTTCTCTCTCCTGGCGCTTGTGACGTCACGGGGTGAGGGGGTGGTTCGGCAAACCATAGGCGGAGAGAAACGGATTAGAAGAGTGATATTTGGGAATGTGTTACGTTGTTAGAAACTAGTTTCTCATGAACGTATCTCATGGGGCCGGTGGGGTTTTCGATTAGCTCCAGGGTTTTGAAAGCGTTTGGATAGAAACGTTCATCTAGCCAAGCTGCGAAACAGGAAACTTAACAAGCTTTCTGTGATTTGAGATCCATCAATAGAAATTTATCCCGATTGAGTTTATGTAGAAGTACATTCCCTCAACTTCTTAAAATTTTACAATATTCAAAGCGGTTATTAATTTCCGTATGTGAATTTTCTTCAAAGTGAAAAATGTATATAAAAGCAATAATTTTAACAATGAGTGGATCAAACAGTGAATATAGAATTGCAAAAATTTTTTCATAATTTTTGGGAGATTGATGATTATATTTATTATCTATGAGATATCAATTTTTGATTTAACTTTTCGAAATATAATTATGCAACGTCTCTTACGTTGCTGACAAAGTAGGAAAATTGTTTTTCGATTTGGTTTTTTTACTGAGTGCAGAACATTTTGTGAGCACTATCATTAAAAAATTGGCTTGTTTTCATAGTTTTTGAAGTTTCATCAGATCCTACAACCGAAATGACATGAAAGGTCATTTGAATTCAACTCAAATTTTTTGATTTCAGGGCAATTTCTTGAAGCCTGTAACTTAATATTATTTGCAATTTTATACGAGCAAAATTGTTTTTTTGTACAGTTCTCGCAGCTCGAAACATATTTTGAAATGTCTTGCTTCTTATTTCAATTATAATAATACACAACCAGATTTTCTGTTTTCGTCTGCTAGTTTCAGATACAATTAAAAATGATTCATTAAAATTTTGGTCCTCGATTTAAAATCGCATCCTGTTTAATGAGGGATTGAAATTTTAATGAATCGTTAAATTTTAATGGACTTTCGTGAAACTGGTAGAAAGATGACTATAAATTACTCACATGCACCCCTTGTCATGACTGAGAGTTTCCTAAATACAAATTGCTCAAGTGTTTTTTACATAGATATGTAAAAATAAAACTTAAATTCTTACGAAGAGTCATTGTAGAGCTAAAATTCATAAAATAATATATCCATATTACTAGATTGTGAAGAATAAGGTATGTTCTTGTTTCCAAATCAGCTACTTGCTTTTATCCAAGTTTGTTTATATATTAAGTTTAAATAAAATAATTCTGCCGAAATTGTATGAATTGAAGATAGACTCACGCTCTGGCAATGCTTTAGTGAGTTTAACTGTTCATTTTCTGTTACTTGTGGAAGAAAAATTTGTAAATGAACATATTTTTGTGAAAACAAATCAGATTGTAATTCAATTGGGTTTATAGTAAATAAACATTATTATTATATTATTTTCAATGACAAAGTGATTGTCGAGCAAATGAAAGGGTGATGATCTCCACTGTTCACATGAAGAATGTTATTCATGTTCTCTTCAAATCTTCGTGATACATAGATTGTCCATTTTCTAAATATTCGGACATTCTTTTCATTTTCTCATTCTTCGATTAGTTCCATTATTACCTGTGCTTGTTTTTCTGCAGCGGTTATAAACGTGAAAATATCGCGAAAGGAGGGTATTGGAAAACCGCAAGTGTGAAGAATTGGCTACGTTGAAAAAATAAATTGCAGCGATTTTCGACCCGAAGAAGTGTAGGCGTTGGAGATGCGGACCCACCTCCGCCTATGGTCGGTGCATCAACTGCACAAAACAGGCTTTTAGAAATAGAGATTTACAAACTATACTACCCATCCCGAGGACGTTGGGCACTGTACGAAAAAATGCACTTCGTTTTCGGCACACAAGAGGCACCATCATCATCTCCCTCACCGTCAAATATGTTGTACCAGAGAATGTCAGGTGTTTCTGGGATTGGAATCAGATGCGATACGGACGTGAGAGACCGGCAGTGAATTTCAATTTCCGACATACTGAATGGTGCAAATTAGATGGCACCGAAGGTTTTGCTCGTATTTTCTTTCGCGCTAATTCTGGGGAAAATTTACTAGTTGATTCGTTTGACCGATAGGAACCAAAGAGAATTCAAGAATTTATATTAAAGCCTTTAATTTGGTGAATTATAAGTGATGAAATTGAAAATTTAAAATTGCTTCTTTCAGATATGCCATTGAACGTTTCTTATTTCATCCTCATCTAGGTTTTAGTTTTTATATTTATTTTTCAGTAAATTGCAGCTTGAGTTCAATGGGAATAATTTTGAAATCAATTTTATCGTCTAAGTCATAAGATATTTGGAGAAACTTTATTTCAACTTTTGCTGATTCTTTTCTTCTCCGACTTCAGACACTAATTGATTTTCGAAATTCGATCATTGTTTTTAGCTGTGTCGACTCAAGTCGACACAGTCAAGTCGTTTTAAGAAACGAAAAACACTGATTACAGTATAATATCTTCAGGATATCAGTATCCGGAAAAATGTCAAATATTCTGAAGAAGAACAAAATGAAAAAAATTACAATGATGACCAACCTGACGCCAATGTTATTCTTTTATTAATAACATTTTGAAAGTAAATGTTTTCCCATAACTTCGAATCGGTATACACTTGCATTCTTCCCTTACTGATGTGTCTTTTAGGTAAGTATTTTGTTTCAATTGAATCTTGGAAATATCATTTTCTCGTACATGAAACAATTATATAAGATTTATTTCTCGCAGTCTTACTGTCATTTATCTTCTTGCACAATGTGAAAGCCAATCTTTTCTTCTTTTTCTCATAATTCAAAATTCGACAATGGTTCGCTCATTCTATATCCCGATGTTACGAAGAAAGAAGAATAGCAAATACCTTTGTGGAGCTTTCTAAAGACCGAAAATGGTAAAGTTTTCAAATGGGTAGTATATTCTACCCTCAATAGGCGACCTTGAAGCAAGATGTTATTTCAGGGTTTTAAACGAATGCTCTGAAGCTGAAAAAAGAGATGGAAGGTGGTTTTAAGAATAGAAAAGAGAGAGAAGGGGAGGTTTCGGAATTTTTCACGTAATTTCTTGAGCTGAGCTAGTGCAGCTTTGTGAAATCGAGAATTCACACACATTTATCGGGTTTTTTTCATTTCTTCTTTTCCACAAAAATTACTTTGCAGCTAGTAGATATATCGATGAAACTGACAAGAAATGATTATTGTATGGAATATCTGGTTGAGGGATGCTTCGAAATGTGTGTCAACTATTCCACGAATAAATAAGTTCCAGTGGCGTGACATGATGTAGAAGGGAAAGGAAATCTTGGGTTGTGACGATCATTATACCTATTATTGTTTCAGAATCTACAGTTATGAAAAAATGAGTGCTAACTTGAAATGTCAAATTTTAACTTTCAACTACTATTATTAATATAAAATTGTGATGATAAACAAGTGGTTGCTCATGGCAAAAGTACAGACTATTGTTATAAAATCACAGATTGCAAAACATATTAGGTACTTGAAAAATCGAAGAAAATCTTCAAACACTATAGTTTATTAAAATTTGGAAATGACAAGAATTCTTCTTCGAAATTCTCAGTTCGACGGCGTAATGCAGAATGCTACTTCCAACCCTTTTGATTGTGACTAACTGGGATGAGAAGCTCTGAAATTTTTATTGATTATTCGAAGATCCTGCTCATTGCTTGAATATTTTTCCCTAATTTTTTTATTCTCGATAGATTTTTTTAAATTTTCGTGGGTTGGGCGACTGTTGCGTTTTGGAAATCTAGTAATTATAACAATGAATAATTTGAATCAAAGTAGAACAAGTGATGAAAATATTTTAGCACTCCATAGAATCATATGTTACAACATTACATGAAGCTTGGCAGTTTCTTCAGAATACAAAATGAGACTTTTAAAACCCTAATCCGAACCCAAATCAGATTCTTGTAAATTGTTTCTGCTTAGCTTCGTCCAGTTGTCATTTTGTATGAAAAGGAAATAAACGTTTAAATGTCGATCTGAAAATCATAAAATTTTTGGATGATCTAAAGAAAAATTACATTGTTTTTTCTTTAATACTCCGATGTCTTATTATGATTCACGGTACTAAAAAACACGATTTCTATATTCCATTACCAAAATCAATCACTTCCTTCCGTATTCAGAATGCTGTTTGTTTTTTACTATATTATCAATACCTACTTCTTGAATGAGCCAAAAATTGGAAATTTGTTGTATATACATTTAAATATATCATTATTGAATCTCAAGTAAATGGTATAGTTGTTTTAAAATATATAATGAAAAATAAAATCAATTGTATTGTTTGACATTTTTGAATTATTTCGTTAAAATATTGACTGCAATTGAAATTAACATGATTTGTTCACAGATTTGATTTTTTCACTCTTTGACTCATCGAAATATTCTGACTGTTATTTCTCTAATTACACCCGTAATATGCATGTATGGTGGCAGGTTTATTCATCACGTACTTATTCGAATTGGCTTAGGCCCAAAACAAATTGTCCAGAAGGACGTCACATGATGTGGGTGGCCAATCAACTGGCGCGAACCGTGATATGGAATGTTTCAACGAAAAATTGAAATCTGAAAATAGATAATGTTAATTACAATTGCAGTCAACATGTGAAACAACTAATTACTAATTTTCGAAAAATAAATATTAAAATTGATTCTTTCGAATAACACCAGAGATAAAAAAATAAAATTGATTTTTAATTTCATTTTAGATTTTGAAAAGAGTATCTCCGAATAAATAACTTTTCACTTTCAAATAGTAAATGAGGTAATTTTTCACAGCCTAAAAAATGATCAATTATTGTACCTATTCTAGTTGTTTGATAGAATAGCTTGAATCAGGAGTACCTACATAAACATATATTTTAACAATAATTAGTCTGCCGCAGTCGTGAATCATTCATATAATCTACTATTTCCAACAATCAAATATTTTTATAATGGCATCATAACAAAATTAACAGCCTGATTCAATTAATACACGCTTGACGAATGGCATGAAAAAAAAATTTAAAAAAACACTTAGGAATTTAGTTTTAAGAATATTTCACACTGTTTGGTAGGGTAAAACCCGGATAGATGCCCCACTTTTCGAGATTGCCTCATATTTTCGAAAATATCGATTTTATCTGAATAATTTTTATGAAAGTAGCTAGACTTGTTATTCGAGTTAAAATACTGTGGATTTTTTCTGACCTAGCATTAACAGATTTCACAGAATTTTGATTTTTGTGGAACATTATTTCTGGGGATAGATGCCTACAGGTATGGATAGTTGCCCCACTATGAAAATACTGAGAGGGATAGATGCCTCCAGTCCGGGATAGATGCCCTTCATATTGTGTGGTCCAATTACAAAGCCAAATTCAATGAAATCTCTTATCGTTATGTCTGTTATAATCGTAACATAACTTAAATCAGCCTACTTAATGAAATTTCGAAAGCATTTATTAAACGAAAATATAAATTCTTTATATCATAAAATATCGGGTAGGTATCAACAAATGGGTATACGAATTTTTCATTGTTGTTATAAAATATTAAATACCTAATAGGTTTCGACAGAAATAGAAATATGTACTCTTTTTAAAACAAAACAAAACAAAACAACGAAGAGGGGATCAGTAATATAGTGGTTTAAGTTTTCCACATCTTCAGCAGTAGTTCCGAAAAAGTGTACGGTTTCATGAAGCCACTTGAGTGAAACCTTATACACTGAATCCAGTTGGACCGAGACTCTGTATTTTCATTCATAATTTCATATTTCAGGGGCATAACGCCTTCGTAATGTTCTTCCTCATCGGAAGCTGCTTCGAGTTGTTCTGTGGTCCAAGAGCAAACTTGACCTTGTACTCCTTCTTTTCTCTCATACTCATACATGGTTTTGCTACGATCAGTAAATAGTTCAGATTGGTACACAAGCTATAACAGAACACTAAAATATTTAAAAGAATTAATACTCAGACTATACAGGTGTATGAGTTGTATAGAGATATATATGTCCCCTAAGGGCATCTATCCCTCGTAAAAACAGGGCAACTATCCTTTTCGGTACGGATAGATGCCCATGCACTTTTTTCGCAAATTAAAAACAAAAAAAACAACTGGTCATACTTAGATGCACATTTGAAGAACCAGTTTATTGATATAACAAAAAATTTGATCGAATTTATAACTACTTTGAAAGTTCTACAACGGCAAATACTAGCCTTTGAAACTTTTTCATGTTTTCGAAGTTCGTTGCGGAAATAATCACATACACTTGCAAAACGCGTCCTCAGTGTACCATATTTCGTTACCAACTGAAGTTAAGGGTGACAGTGGATCATTCTTACACTATTAGTTATTAGTGGAGAGTTTGGGAAGTTAGGTATTTTGAAAATGGGGCATCTATCCAACTGGGGCATCTATCCGGGTTTTACCCTACTTATTTACTAGTTTTTAGCGGGACGTCATAAACCTACAATGTTGAAATGACGCCAGATCTAATTGTTTTGCTTCGGAAACCGAAATTTACCTATGAATTCGTAACATACTTTCTTTTACGTGTCCGCTGTTGCTTCTGTTGTTTTGCTTTTTAATTTTCCAAGTTTTTGTTCCTTACTCTATCTGACTTCTTCTCAGATTCAATTGCTTCTTTCTCAATAATTTTTTCAATCTTTTTGCTCGAATAATTTGTCTCTTTTCTAGATAGCAATCTTATTGATCATGAGAATTTTATGACATACGTATATGTCGACCGTCGATAAATATTTTATATTGACGAGTGTGAACATTATGCTGATTATATTTCTTCTCAATAATCATTTTCTAAATATTTAACCAATTCTTTTCTTATAGGCTATAAAAACACCTCTCTTGTCTTATTGAGAGGAATATGCATTGATTTAAGCATTATAAGAGAATTCGAGATGTATGAGAAAATTTCAAGTGTCCTCGAAGTTTTTAAGAAGATCTGCCCTGCCCGATAACTATGTTGGAATACTTTACCCATTCATTTCAATCAAATCTACATTTTTTTGAGTCTCAAAAAACCTGAAGAGCCTCATTTTGTGAAATTCATAACGTCAGAAACGTTTCTAGAAAACTTATATCCATCGAGAGCTGGCAAAACTCCCCATTTCGCAGGGGAACCGGAGTAATCGTCGATGAAACCTGAGTTAATTGTAAAGTTCTTCAATTCATTCCTGTACGAGAAAGAGCGAGGCCTCAACAGTCTGTAACGATCCAAGTGTCAATAGGACTAAATAAATGATCTTTTCAGTACTCAGACTGCTACGATGAAGACAAGGTAAAATTAATGGCGCGAATTTTTAACGGTCAAAATCAAAGGAAAAATGAACGAAATTACATTCTGGATCGATCACGGTGGCGTTAAACGAAACGAATCTAGCTTTGTGTGGTTCATTTCGCACAAAGGGCTTTTATGTGAAGTAGCTAATGACGAGTTTTTAGCAGCAGTAGTGTCTAACTATTTCGGCAGTAGGTACAAACCTATTCAGTGACATTTTTTGGTTTAAATGAAATGGAACCTAAGAAGAAACAGACCGTTGTAATATGAACTGCTTCACATAAATGAGATTTTTTTCGATCTGAATAAAACAAAATTTAATGATTTAATGGAAATGCATACATTCCACGTGATTCTTATTTCCACCAATTCATGATGATTTGTTTCGAGACTTATTTACTAGCAGTTAGCTTTGAATTACAATTTCTTATCTTATAACAGCCTTGTTTATCAATTTATTAATTACATTTAAGCAAATGCTAGTTATCATCATTCAATTGAAAAATGCAGTTTAAATTTTTTGGTACGACACTGCATAATCGTAGGCGTACTAAGTAGAAAATATACCAGTGATCTGAGAAATCAGTTCTGTAGCAGGTTCAAATCTTAAGAGCGGTTGGATTGGAGATAGTTATTTAATTGACAGTTGGTTATTGATCATAGGTGCGTTAAACTCAAGAAACACTCAACCTCTATATCCTCACAAGAATTAATAAAAGTAAAACAGTCATAATGAATTCATCGGAGAATAATTTGGCTTTAGAACCTTACATTGTACCACCCTCAAATCTCAAATTGCACAATCGCACACCAAAATCTTACAGTGAGCAACTCTTCGACACACTATAGAACGATGGCTTGTTAATAAACTCCAAACAGAGCTCTCCCGGTCTATCATGAAAATTATTCATTCTTACATCACTGACAGTAATCATCAATGACACGCTATCAACCAAGAAACCTATAGCAGCCGGAGGTTCCCAAGGTAAACTCTCATCACAAATTTTTCTTATATATTAAATAAATGACATCCCTTGATCAAAGTAAACTAAACTAAAAATATTCGCTGATGACCTACAAAGACATAGGAGTATAACAGAACTTGAGGAATTACCACAAATGAAATCAACCCTACAAAAGAGAAGAACAGAACACAATCACCTTTCAAGGTCATAATGTCGAAAATCAAAATTCAGTTTATTATTTCGCTGTCACTCTAGACAGAAAACTGAATATCAATAACAAATACAGAAAATTCTATTGAGTGAATTGCCAAAAGTACAAAATTATTATTTACAAAAACTCCTGTATGTGAAACCAATATGAAACAACGTCATCCAATACAAACAAATAAAGACTCCATATACTTTAGCACAACGAATTCCTCCGAGTTATCCTGAACATGTCGAAATATATCAACGCAGACTTTACACAAACTCGCAAACTCGGTACTATCCACGAGGTCATAACACAACAAACTAAAAAAAATTTCAAAAGGACAGAAGAGTCGAAATTCCAAAATAACAGCTGCCATATATACAGGGTGGCCATTTGAAAAGGAATCAGACGAGATTACAGACGAAATAAATTTTTTCGATAGAAATGCCCGGACAGGTCGATTTCTGTTTCGAGGGGGACAACTTAAGATGTAGGTTACGGACGCATAGCGCTTCAACCCTTGCTACTACAACCCTCACCCCCAATTTTTGAATAGGGAAGATGGGGTGAGTGATACCTCATTTGAAAGGTATTTTTATACTGATTTCAGCACAGTAATTGTTTTTTCATTTCATGCATTAGTTCTCGAAATATTCATGCGTTAGTTAATTTTATAACTTAAATTAATTTTTTGCGAATAATTGACATTTCGTGCTTCCGAAACACCAAAATTTCCGTACTTGTATTTGAAATTGCAAAACATCTACCACTGGGCAAATGAAGTCATACCGTACGTGTTAATGCTATACTAGGGTCAGATGTTCGACTAGCTGTTTTATTCACTGAAATAATTCTCCAACTGTACGGTATCAGAACGATTTGAAGTATTGATCTAAGAAATAAGACTTTTCAAAGTAAAGTAAATAATTTATCAAAAACTCACATCAATTAATTAAATATTCAAATTGTTCACCATTAGCTTCCATACAATGAAATAAGTTTTGTTCGAAACGATGGCGTACATTTTGCAGCATTTCTGGAGTGATTTGACGACATTCGTTCACTATACGTCTTCTTAAATCTTCTATGGAATCGGGCTGTGTAGAGTGAATTTTACTCTTCGAGTGGCCCAAAGAAAGAAATCTAGTGGTGACAGATCTGGCGATCTGGCTGGCCATTCAGTGGGACCCCTTCTTCCAATCCACCGATTTGGAAATCTTTGATCCAGATATTCTTGAACTGGTAAGGCGTAGTGTGGAGGAGCTCCATCCTGCTGAAACACAATCTGATCTTCCACATAATTTCCAGCATTGTTTTCAATAATTTCCGTCAAAATTGGATCAATGTGATTTTCCAATAAGTCCAAATACATATCTCCAGTAAGATTACCAGGTAAAAGGAACGGGCCGACAATGTTGTCACCAAATATTCCAGCCCAAACATTGAGTTTTTGTGGTTGTTGAGTATAAACTTCGTGGAACAATCTCGGATTAGCATCGGCCCAATAACGACAATTGTGTCGATTTACTGTGCCGTTTAGAAAGAACGAACACTCATCGGAGAAACAAACATTGTACAGATAATTGGGATTAGCAGTTACTCGTTCACTCATTGTATCACAAAATTCAACACGACGGTCAAAATCATTTTCGTTTAGTGCGTGTGAAAGATGGATTTTGTAAGGATGGAATTTATGATGCTTCAAAATATTTGCAATTCGAGTTCGTGTAAAACCAGATTCATGTGCTAGCTGCCTCGTACTCGTCATTGGATTCAGAGCAATCTCTCCAAGAACAGCTACTTCAGCTGCTTCATTTCTTTCCATGTTTCGTTTTTTATTAGCCACGGACCCGGTTTCTTGAAACTTTGACACTAATTCCAAAACATACTTCCTATTAACATGTTTATCTAAATGTCGTTGATTGAAGAATTCTGCGGTTCTATTCGCACATTGATTGTTTGCAAAAAAAAGTCAAATTATTTCCACCCGCTCTGCAATTGAATAAACCATGTCGAACAATGAATTAGAACACATACAAGTCTCGATTCAAAACTAAGAATAATTCACATGTCAAAGAACCAGTAAGCCAACTTTATGATCTGTTCGTAATAAATAAAAAATTATCGATTCTCATTTTTTTGAAAAAGATATGAATTCAATAATCAACAAAATGAAAACATTATTGAAGCCAACTGAGAAAACACTTCATAATTAAGTCGGAAATCGTTTCACGAATTGGGACTGGAATATTTCTGTGGGATCATTAATGATTTGATTTTCTTACCTGGTAATCTGATTAGAGATATGTACGTATTTGGACTTTTTGGAGATTTCTATCGATCAAGTGTTACCGCATGTTATTGGAAATACTGCAAATTATATCGAAGATAATTTAGATTGAGATTCAGCAAGATTGAGTTTCTTCGCAATACGCTTTGTTTGTTCGACATCTTGATTAAAGATTTCTATGTCAGTGAATTGGAGGAAGGAAGCCACAGTCATGGCTGTTTTGAAGCTCAAAATGTCGATTTTTCACAAAAAAAACACTACAAGTGCCATGAAAACACCACTTCATTTTCAAATGCTTAGTTAAGAATATTTCGAGAACTAATGCATAAAATGAAGAAACAATTACTGTGCTGAAATCAGTATAAAAATACCTTTCAAATGAGATATCACTCACCCCATCTTCCCTATTCAAAAATTGGGGGTGAGGGTTGTAGTAGCAAGGGTTGAAGCGCTATGCGTCTGTAACCTACATCTTAAGTTGTCCCCCTCGAAACAGAAATCGACCTGTCCGAGCATTTATATCGAAAAAATTTATTTCGTCTGTAATCTCGTCTGTTTCGTTTTCAAATGGCCACCCTGTATAATATATGTAAATAGTGTAAATACAAAGTTTCAGATAAAATTTTCAGTTTAGGTGCTGAACTTGAATACCGATATAGACTAATATGTTCACGAGTATTTCCCATTTGAATAATCTATATACATATAGGTATATATAGACAAGAAAGTTCAAAGTGAAGGCAGAAGACACTGAAAACCTAAATTGTGTTATATTTAACCTTGACCCTCAATTTGATCTGGCAAAATTCTACTCCTTCTCAGGACAATCTGGAAATTCCAAACACGGTGCAAATCTTGTTAATATAATCACATATGATTTTTTTTGCAATATTTTTCCCTGTTGATCTTTCTTAATCACTCCTCAGAAATTAAAAGATGTATTTTCTGAACATAGGTACCACTGTGCAGAACATGAAATTATGCATCAACATTATGTACCATAGTTATCAACTATACATACAAAATTCTAGAAGTGCTTTTTGATTTGTTTCTAGGAAGCGAGGAAGCCCAAGAGTCTCGAAAAATTTACAGGGAGGCATTTCTCTAGTCGAAGCTTAGGTTGCAAATGATTTCTCCCACAAAAATTTTCTAAGCAACGGTATTTGTGGACACGCGGTATTTATATTTACTATATATTTATCCTGAATGAATGTGAGTAGATACGTCTGGAATTTTTTTGACATAATGTTTTTGAAACTAATAAACATGCTCTTGCTTCTTCTTCTTTACCAGTCTTGCAACGAATTTATCTGCTCCTCCTCTGGTTCTGCATAAACTCGCTGTACTCTACATCACGGCAACTTTCTTGGCATTCACTATACAGGCATATATTATCGAACTCAATCTGTATTTTGGCGTGCAAATTTTTTTCAAAATTATTTCGTAGGTTTCGTAAAATACGTATTTTAACGTTGCAACGTTGATGTCGAACACAGAAATTTTCGAAAATATGTCGTGATTATTGAAATCAGATTTCGGCAATTCTGTCATAGTTCTGCGCTGATATTACTTTGACGAAGTCAAGCTTTCAAAACTATGCATTTTATCGATCTTTAAATTAGTGACGTCACACAGAAAATATTTCAATAGTTATTTATGATACAAGTGCAGAAGGCATTGATATTCTTACACGAGTTTAAAATTCAAACTCTATCCAGGAATGTCGAGTGATAGAATAAGTGGCGTGCAAATTTTTCAAAAATATTTCGTAGGTTTCCAAAGATACTTATTTTGACGTTGCAACGGTTACGTTAAACATAAAAATGTTCTAAAATATTTCGTGATTATTGAAAGCATGTTTTGGCGATTCTGTCATAGTTCTGCGCTGATATTCGTTTTCATTACTTTGATGACGTCCAACCTTTCACAAATATGCATTTTAGCGATCTTCAAAATTGTGACGTCACACTGAAAATATTTTTTAACCTAGTTTCAACGCCAAAATACAGTTTAAATTCTTGTGTTACTTGTACCAATCACAATAAAATTATGTTTTTGGTTTTGCGTTGATAAACGAGGCCACTATATTTCACTAGTCACAACATGTTTAGTAATTTTAAAAAATCTTGCCAAAAAAAATAAGTATTCTTACCCAACATATTGCGAAAGACTTGTTTCATTGCGATATGCAACCAGAAATAATCCGTTTTCCGAAAATTTTCGAGGTTCTCAGAATTGAAGCCTTAGGGCAGTGTGTTCCAGAATGTGGAGCGCGAGACTGTTGCAGGGGGGGCACGCAGCTGATTCCAAAATATCATTTCTGAATACAAACCAAAAAAGTCGAATAGGTGTCAAAAAAATTAATCAGAAAAATGGTTATAGAAAAATTAAGGGGGAAAAACAAATTTTTTTTCCAAAGAGGGGGGCGCAGGTACAAAAAGTTTGGAAAGCACTGCCTTAGGGCAACAACGATACATGCCACTGCACTCGCATACAGGGAAAATCACGTTTGGAGTTTAAACAGAATCTTGAAATACCAAGGAATAGAAAAAAAATGGATCACAACGGATCCTTTTTGGAAGGTGCAAAATGGCTTTGTTGGTTTTCACATATTTGTAAAAGAAAATTTATGGCACACCTCCGTTTTAACAGCTGCGTATAGTCAAGTAAGATTGAAAGCAGAAAAGATTTCATGAACTTTTGCTGCAATCTATGTTTAAAAAGAGTAGGGTTTCACTCCATAGTTCGAAAGAAATATCTGCGAAAGTCGAATATGCATATAACTCATATTCGGCGAAATTGTGGCTTATATCGTTGTTGCTCTAAGGTCTTCAATTGTTGAGTTTATTTGTCAGGGGAAAATCAGTTGGAAAAATTTGAACGAAGAATATGAAGCTCCAATTTTATCGAAACATATACCACTTCCGACTTTTTATTAGACAAACGCAAATTCTTCAATTGACATTTCTCAACTGAAAACTTAGTGCAAGAATTTATTACAGACTGGTGAAGAAAACCATGAAAAGTTTTAGAAATTGCGGAATTCTTTCAGAATATTCCTCAATTGATATCTGGAAGATATATCGTATCATTCGGGAAAAAAGTTGACTATCGTTATTTTGACACATGCCGTTTTTACGCCAGTTTCACAACGGCATAAAAATGTAATTCGATGTGCTATTTATGAAACTATAAAGTATATACCTATGAGGTATAAAGCATCCCGGTCAATAAAATCTACCTTGGGAAGAATTTTCCCCATCTTTGCGGAGAAGTACCGCCTTCGAATGCAGAAATAATCAGGGCGAAAATGAAAGTAGGTATACGAGAATTAAGAGTTTCTACCTTGAAAGGCCCGAAAACTGGATTGTGGTTAATAATATCACTAATAAACGAATTTGATGTTTTTTCAATGTCCTCTTTCCGCGACTGCTGGTTCCTTCTCATTCTTGATTTGGTCCAGGGTGGCCGCAGCGTCGAAATTAATTACTTTCTCACGTGTCTGGATTCGAGACGCGTTGAAGACTTGATGCACGATAGGTTCGGGATTCTTTTTCGTTTTCATTTAACACGAACAAGATTCCATTGATTCTGGTTTCGTTGGTGAATCACTCATCGGGACTCTACGTCATCCAGTCAACCGGACGCAGACTCTGACCTTCGCGTTTGCTGGGCAGATTTCGGAGGTTCACAGTTCATGGTCTTCGCAGCTCGGTAGGTCAGTAATAAAAGATGGATTAAATTCGAAGTCTTGAAACGATGCTTTCCGAACTATTTGACGTCCAGTTGAAGATTCGACCCAAGGAAGCAATTAACCTAACATGAACCAGACCTGACCTAAAAATAACCTACTGCGCATACCAACTGCGCAGGTAGTGAAAAGTCAAGGTGACCTCTAACACAAAAAGTATAATTAATATATAACTTAAATCGTATAATAATTACCTGCTTTGGTAGACTAGTGGTTAGAGTGAGTGGAATTTCGGAAATTGCACCTCGGATAACTCGCGTTCGAATCCCCACACTGTAATTGCGAAATTGAAAAAGTATGGAGCGCACAAGTCCAGACAGAACAAGTTTGGCAACAACCGGTCCTTCTCAGGACCAACAACACCCTGAAGACGGCAGGCGAATGCTTGCCGAAACGTCGGTAATATCCAACAACATAGATAATGGAAACAGCCCAAATAATGTTTCAACAAATACACCATTAAAGATTCGTTTACTTGGCATGTGAAGGTGATTCTCAGAAACGTCTTATCTTACTGAAACAGTGAGCCTATACCAAGTGGAGGAGAAGAAGAGAAGAACTAGAAACCTCTGTGGAATACAATTATTTGTGTCTTTATGTTGACAAATCATGAAATATTCTAGGTCACGTCAATTTTTTAATTCAATGGTGAGCTTTTTGAGGACCTACAGGCTTATTCGTGGAAGTCTAGAACAGTCCATACTTGTATAAATTGCTTAATATTGTTGCCCTGTTTGGTTGAACAATGTTCATGTAAAAAAAATTATTCCAATTGAATTTTTCTGTGAGGACTATCACTGGTACTGTCTTCACCTTACTCCTTGGTTACCAGTCCTCTCAAATGTTGTACCTCTTCAAATTCGCAGAGAGATAACAATTTTGAATTTTTGGAACAAATTTAATTCATTTCCCATACTTTATAGTGTATTCCAAATAATAAGGTCACGATACAGTCGCGTGAACCATTTTGTTCAAATTTGTAATCGATATGAATAGAACAGATATAGTCCTCTGCATTTAGGTCGAAATAGGACCAAACTTCGGACCAATTCATACAAAAGCTAATGAAAGTTTTTCGGGTAATTCTCAGTGTCCCGAATGATGTCCCAAAAGTCCCCTAGGCGAGAGTGACCGCATAACCAACGCTGTAATGGGATAAAATCTTGTTCCAATGCGAATTTTCGTAAATATCTCGATCCCTATCGAACTTACGACAAAAATGCATCAGAATAAAAAGAGAGCTGATGAAATTTCCTAGAAAAAAAGGTCTCAGGTCATCTTTTAATATAACAAATCTTGCCTTCAATTTGAACGTATGTGATATTTTGGATAATTGAGGTAATCTTTTCCACACCACCTTTGAGGATGAGTACAGGGCCCGTTTTTTCAAGTGGTTATCCCCTAATAGGCCTTATCCACGACCTCCATGTTTTTAGCAAAGGTGTTCGAACGCAAAATTTCTTCTCTTTCGTCTTCTCCCTCTATGCATGTATATTTTCTTCGATGACCTTCGTGGATTCAATTTCAGAGTTTTAGATTTCTGTAGCAGTCACATTTGATTTTTCTGTGGAATCTTCAAATGGTTCAGCAATTAGGCAAGATTGTCCATGTCAATTGCCACATACCTGTGAGTCCCAATTTCCGACAGCCACATATTGGTCTACAACCTTCTGTACAGTTGCAAAATATCATTTTTGATAGAGAATTAAGGTTGCATTTTCTTTTAATATCAATCCCCACTCCTCAGGATTCAAATTGTTACCAAGCCATTGTTGTACTTGATAGTACACTCGAAACAAGAGTATGAAGATAAAAGATTCAATCACACTGGTCTGCTCATAGCTTTAATCGAGCAAGAATACCGGTAGTTATTGATGCGGTAACGAGGCTGACGACGAGAAAGAGAAAATAGCAAAAAAGCTAATGCGAAGAGAACTATGGGGACCGTATTGTTATCACCTCAAAGAAAAACGGATATCCTGAAATATATATATATATATATTCTTTTGAATAAGAGAGCTAAAATAATACAATAAATGTTGAAACAAAAATAACCTAAGCTGAGGTAAAAAAAAAAGGAACGGGGTACCACAACATTCTTCGTATGATACTATAGTATCATACGATACTTTCATCACCAGGATCATACGATACTATAGAGCCAGGGGAAAAAAACCTCAGCCGAAAAAACCTGTCTCCCCGTTAAAAAAATAAAATAAAATTGTTGTATCTGAATATTCTATATAGAAGGACATCACGATCAGCGGGACGGCTCTTCGGAGGAAGGATTTTTAAACACAAACTCCAACCTGAAAATAAAAAAAAGCCAGAACAGCAAGAGAATTCAATTTATACTTCATCAAATTGATCTGAAATTTTCAACCCATTGCAAAAATGAGTTGATATATTGTGTATGGCTCTAATGCCATCTTGGAATTTATAAATCGAACAATTATTAATTAGGTGTTCAACTGTTTCCTCTGATTCACCACATTCACAATTAGGACTATCAACCGAATTCCACTTGAAAAGCATGCTGTTGGTACGACCATGACCTGTTCTTATTCGATTAAGAAGGGACCATATTCTCCTGGGAAGGTTAAAACCAGGAACTTTATTCGATGGATCAGATATTAGATCTTTATTAGATAAAGAACATACATCCCATTCGGATTTCCAGATTTCGTTGTAGCTGAAGTTCGAATTCAGAAAGTTATTCGACCAAATAGGTCAGATAGTGATCGTGAGGCAGAATTATTGGTACCACTGCAGAAATTTTGCGTCAGGATATAAGAACTGAAATTTGCAAAACTAGTTTCTATTCACCAAGATCCACTTTGTGCGACACAACATCTGCTCTGTTTAATAGGGGAAGGACCGCAGCTTTGAAATTGGTTAAGAAACGAAACGACTTGAAAAAAGCAGATGAAATCTTCGACAAAAATAAAACTGCACATAACTTGATTTCTTTACACGGAATCTATGGTGCTCCCATTAAAGAGCTTTCCACCAATAACTACCGCTATTCTTGCTTGATTGAAGCTGTGATTAGAAGCAGACCAGTGGGATTGAATCTTGTACCTCCAACTCTTGAAGCAGCACAAAATCTGTTTCGGGTGTATTATCAAGTATAACAATGACTGGTTAACAATTTGAATCCTGAGGAGTGGGATGAATGTTAAAAGACAATATATTGCGACCAAAAACAACATCTCAACATCCTGCTCCTGATTGTCTTTCAAAAATGATATTTTGCAACTGTACGACGTTTCGTCGAGTAGTAGTGGACCATGTGTGGCAGTCGGAGCCTTGGACTTCATTGCTCACCGGTTTGTGGCAATTGCCATGGATAATCTTGCCTGAATGGAATCCAAAACTCTGAGATTGACTCCATGAATGTCATCGAAGAAGATATACATGCATCCAAAGAATGAGGAGAAGCAGGAGAAGAAAATTAGCCTTCGAACAGGTAGAACACCTTTCCAAAAAACATGGAGGTCGTGGATAAGGCATCTCTTAATAGAATGCCACTTCAAAAAAATGCGTCCTGTACTCATCCTCAAAAGGTGGTGTGGAATAGAGTACCTCAGTTATCCAAAATATCACATATTTTCAAATTGAAAGCAAGATTGTGACGAAACGGTTGGTTATATAAAAAAATAACCCGAGACCTTTTTTCTAGGAAATAAGCTTTCTTTTTGCGGTCACTTCCCTTTTGGGACATCATTTGGGACACCCAGACCTATCCGAAGAACCTTCATTTGCTTTTGTATGAATTAATCCTAAGCAAAAATCTATTTTCAGTGGACTAACAGGGAAATTTGGCAATTTGAATGAAATTCATGCAATTTTTTACCACAGATCTTATTACTCATCCTTTCATCAGAAATCCTGGTTTTGACCTTCTCAAGTCTTCTAAATCGCATTAGAACAGGCCATAAATGATGCACCACCAATCTCTTCAAATAGAATTCGGTTGAGAGCCCTAATTGTGATTGTGAAGAAGCTGAGGGACAATAGAGCATCCTATAAATTTCAAGGTGGTTAATTTGAAAATAATTTAATTCATTCTAAATAATTGTTTTTTCTGCTTTTGTCTTTTTTCATTTCAGATTAAGAATTACGTGTAGATTGATGAAGAATCTGTTTTTCTCTGTCCATAGAAAGATTACATGAAGATGTTCTCCTAGATCACGCAGATGTCCTTGAACATCCTCTGATATATTGTGGGTAAAATGATTTTATTCTGCTGAGATCTTTCCCTTTCCTCTTTTTTCATACACAGAACTATATGGTATCCCGTTGCACTAACCTGAGCTAGGAATTTTTGCCTTCGAAACATAAATAAAATGGTAATCATCGAAATGAATGCCATTTTCAAATGGTATTGATTACTATTTTCAGTTCATCCATGTTTCAAAAATGTTTTCGGTGTAGTCAATCAACATTGCAAACAATGCAAAAATCACTAAGAATGTTCATAGAAATATTCCATTCATTTCAAAGAAAATTGAGTGAATTGAAAAAAATAATGAATAATACTCCTATAAAAAGCTCATTCTCACATTGGAACACTCTTTCAATCAGAAAGTCGCCATTTCGTGGCCCGCTTTTGAATTTTGAACTCGTGAAAGATTATCAATTCCTTCTGCACTAGTGCCGTTCAAAATTTGAATACAGGGTCCGGCAGAAGTCATGACACGAAAATAAAGTTCAATAAAAACATGAAAACAGACTCGAACTCAATGTTTTTCATATACATATAATACATTCCATAAGATTTGCAATGTATGTATCATAAACCACTTCTGGGCATATGACGACCTCTATTGGTGATACAGGCTTCAAGGCGGAAACAAAAACTTCGCATATAGGTTAGGTTCTTACAGCCTCAACATTTGAGTTCTGACTGTAAGGGCTCTGGGCTCTGCCACTTCTCTTTTTGTCTTCAGTAGATCCAGTTTCATTGAATTCATACACCAAGCCTTTAATTGTTCTAAGGCTGGGAATAGGATCGTGTCGACCTAGGCTAAGCATTGTGCGTAGAGCTCGCTGCGTTTTCATAGGCGATTCTTCATTCCGAAAAAACACTAGCGCACGTTGTTTACCCGGCCACGACATGTCGAATACTGAAAATGGCAACGTTGAAGGTACACAATGCACCTAATTTCACTCCTCTACTCCTACCACAGCATAAACAAAAGCCCTCTACTTTCGTGTCATGACTTCTGCCGGACCCTGTATGTACATTATTTTATCTAATTCACTCAATTTTCTTTGGAATTGATGGAATATTTTTATGTAGGTATCATGAAAGCCACAGAATTACACGAATGTGCCTTTTATGTGTTATGAATGAATAACTATCAACAAATCGCGGCTCTCATAAGCGATACCGGAATGTTGACGATGCTTTGGTGGATTTTGTCCTTCAGGTGGTACTGGGAACGGGGTTTGTCAGTGTAAAGTATGGATTTGTGATACCCTATAAATAATCGCAGGGAGCCAAATCGGAAAAGCGTACTCCATCAAGGAAATACGGCGCTCGTGGAAGTGTTTCCGATCCTGAGGAATCCATACCTCCCCAAGTTCCATTTCTTCAAATTTCGGAAAAAAAAATGTCCACATCATTTCTCTGTAGCGAACACATTAATATTGCATTCAGATTAATACAGCCTTCATCTTTCTAGATCAAATATGGTCCAATTATTGCAACTCACGACAATGCACATAACATAGTGACACGTTTACTATGGAGTGGCTTCTCATGAAATTTGCGGGAATTAAGAGGACTCAAATAACTGTTTAGTCCGTTTGAAATTGGCATCATCTCTGAAAAAACAGGAGAGAGGCTAGGAGTACCTAGGAATCGTCGGAGATCAAGCTAGCAAGCAAAGGCTTGCTTGGTTACTAATAACCCCTAGAGTCCTCGGACTCAAATAATACTGTTAGAACCACATGCCAACTGGCACCGCTAGAGCTAACAGGAGTGAATATAGCTGACACTGCCTTCCACCCTGAGACTGGGACAGTCCAGGGGCCAGAACCTAGCTGCAAGTTAGGACACCATCTAGAGTACTAGGACATTATTGGTAACCTTAAATCTTGGGATGGGATGACCCATTGAGTAATATTAGTACTCTGCCTTTACCGAACTCTCATAGCTCTATTCTCTAAGAAGCCAGTTGCATCGACTCTCTACCATAATTCGTAACCAGTAGTAGATCCGTCCCAGACATTCCTAATGACCTTCCCACGAACCTAGGTAAGTAACCAAGACGGGGGGACATACGGAACGATGATTCAAACAGTAAACACTCCCTCCTTACAACGAAGACTGTGCACTGGCAAACTCCGAACCCACATCCCAACATCCCAGGGCAAGAGTGAGCATAACTCACTAAGGCATCTTATGCTGAAAAATTCCGTAGTAATTGGTATCCCAGCGCCCAAATCAAGTTGCCTGGATGGAATCGGTGTCCTCAGGGTTCCAGCCAAACAGCTGATGAGGGTTTTTTAGTTGGATAAAGTCCAACACTAGCTGGCACCTTCAAGAACTGGGAAGTTTCCCTGAATTTGTAAACCCACGAAACAAGGAAACGAGACCGCTGCATGAATATTCAATCGAGTTCAGTAGGTAAGTTGGGTAGCGACTACCGAATGACCATTTAGAAAGTAGGATTCAACAGCGAACGCACGCTGCTTGTTTGCTCAACGCATGGATGCAGCTTGGAGAAACAGAACTTCAAGGTCCTCTCCTTCCAATGAGGCTCCTTTCCATCACTTTCTGACCATTGCCGCCCTATGGAAATCAGCAAGTTTCCTTGCGTCACCCTTTAATTTTAAGGCTTCTCAACAACTGAATTATATCACCATTTCTGAATTATACCGGGTGAAATAATGAAATAAATAATTCACCACGCGTTAAAAAATAATATTATTTTTGAAATAACCTGAATGCCGACATGAAATTTCCAGACTAACTATCAATTAAGTCAATTACATCATGGCTTCGGTTTCTTGAAAACAATTATGAATTATTTGAAAATTTCATTCGGTATTATTTACAATAGACCATACGGTCTTTAGTAATTGTAATTGAAATCAGGTTACTTATTACGAAGCTTATAAAAATATACAGAGTGTATCACAAAAGTGTTCCGGGCTCTTAAGCAATGGTCTGTTAGGAAATATTTCACTCAACGCCTATGACTGCGGTAGGCATCTTCAGAGGATTCCTGGTCTAAGATTGTAGTATTTAAATTAATGCTTAAAAACTGCACCCTTGTATTGTAAAGTTAATTTTCTCACATGAGAAAACAAATGATTTTATTCCATGAATGATTTCCACAATATATAGGAAATGTATAGATGAATTAAATAATATAAAGATTTAAAGTGAAAATAAATAAATAAAAGATTTTCGATCTGTCACGAATGATATTTTCTAGAGAAATTCATATATATTCCACATAATTCTGGGTTTCATCTCTTGAAATATCGGTTTCATGAAATGACTTAATTTGTCACTTTCCAGTTTGAAAGGACTTGAACCTAGTCGTTCGGGTTGAACACCTGAATTGATGACCGCTCTGGCTATAAATTAGAACGAACGCTCAAGAGCTCTGACTTCACATCAGTATAATTAGGATATTGTTATGCATTTTTGGTGTTGAATAGACGTTATTCAGATGTTCATCAGTATTTTAAATTCCGGAGACTCGGTAAAGTTGCGCTTAGACTATGGAGCAGACAACTTAAAGTTATTCAGGGTGAGTCTTTGACTTGTACATCTATTTCAACAATAGATTCTTGACGTCGAAAGATACACTCTTTTCGCATACTTTTTCTCCGATTCAGCCCAAAGAAAAAGATATAGCAATTTTAAAATTTCATAATGAGCTATGCTACACCTGCAAAAATGCCACTTAAGTTTTTCTAAGTATTAGGTCTACTGCCAAACCTTCAAGAACCTGTAGCACAATTTTAATTCTTGGACTTAAGCAAAGTAACCGATTTTTTAAAATTCGCTATTAAATGATAAATCAATCGAAAAATTTGCATTTCACCAGATTTTACAAAGAATATATCGGCTAAATATTAATGAAATAGTATTTCACTTACTTTTGAGAGGTTGATCAATTGAATCTCTGGTATTATTATGGAATGTTATATTAAATATGAAATAAATGTTAGTGAATTGAATTTTGTTCACCACGTCGATCAAAACCCGTATTCCGAAAATTATATAATATTTGAAAATTGAATTCCTTATGGATATTCAATAGCTCCATCATTTCAACCCAGACGAATCAGAAGAAATGGTAGAGACGAAAATGTGTTTGTTCTCACCTCAGTAACTTGAGTCAAAGCCTCTCTCAGTATAACAAACGCTTATATTTAGAAAAAAGTGGAACTGGAATCTTTCTTAAGCTACTTGCAGCGTTTTTGGCTCAATTTAGCAAACACCCAAACCTCAAGTTCCATACTGGAAGCAGCGCGACATCATTCTTGTTTGTAAATGTGATACAATAAAATGAATCAAATATTATTCAACTTAATTACAAAAGAGAAGCTTAAAAATCTAACAAAATAAAAAGCGTTTCTGTTCTATTATCTGAGCACTACGGGAGATATTGGGCGGCTGATTAACATATCAAGTTTTTCAAATGTGCTTTTGAATTAAAAACTTTTCATAAGCTAGATCATTCCGAAGACCCTGAAGCGCAGTCAATTTCTGATAACGTAGAATCTCCATTATCACACAGAGGCCAAGAGGTCGACCGCGAAAGATATTTAGGTAGCCCTCGAAGGATAAATAAACTAAATAGAATTTTTTTTTTTATGAATCAGCTGAGTGAAAATATGCAGTGCAAAATGTTCACCCAAAAATATAATTCAGCATCTACCGTATTAGGCATGTGTTTCATTTCCAATACTTAATAATTTTTTGCTAAAATGTTTTATTTCTTTTTGTGAAATATACCTTACAGTCGTCCGCAAGAAATATTTTGAACACAAGTAGACCTCAGAAGCCAAAAGTCTGCCCAACCCTGATGTAGATGATGGTTTAAGGATTCAATTTTGTTTCATAAAAGCATAACCTTTAAGATTTTTTTGTTTTATTACAAAGCTTTATTGTTAGCAGCAAGGTTTTTCTTATATATTATATACTTCAGAATATTGAAAAGCTCAACAAAACTTCATTCCGACAAAGAAGTTGTACAAAATTAGATGCAGAAGCAGATATTTTCTAATCTCGGGTGCAAAACCAGACATGTCTATTTTTTTAGCAAAATATCTTTATAATGATAGGCTATATTTTTATGAGTGAAACAATAATAATTTCTATCACCTTTCTGAATGTTTTGGTCGAAACTGGAAGTTTGTTACTTCAAAACTATGATTTTGGTAGGTTTTTATCGTTTTACTCGAAACCGCTTATACATCAAATGTCTTCATATACATATACATTTCAAAAAATAAACCGAGAAAAGTCCTTGGGAAGAAAATAGATCTAAAAATGTTTCTTATAAAATTTTCGAGGTCTTCAGGAAAACATCGAATGCAGACATCACATATGACTTTGGAGTTGAATTTCAAGGTCATTTTCAGATCAATTGATGTTTTTCATTCTGCTTTGCAGAATATTACTCTTCATGTAGAACCAAAAAAATTTGTGTCTTTCGTCGTTTCCATGAAATGAAATGAGTTTTGGTGGAGAAAAATGAGATTATTCATGCTTGAGTTGATTCTGGTATAGTATGTTCAAAGCTATTTATCAAAGAATCATTTGTTCTTGTAGTCCGTATGCACATTCACAAAAAGAGAAACTTTCAGATTGTCCTTAATCTAAGACAAGCATTTAAATGAGTAACTTATAGATATGAAATTGAAATTCAGCAGTGTGCCTTGTTTATGTTTTCCATCAGATTAAGATTGAAAACCCTACAATAGGGCTTCAATAATAGTTCCCGAAATACGATTTGAAAAACGAAGCTTCCTTAAAACCCGGAAGTGACAAAAGTTGAAAATATTCAACGTTATATCCTGGATATACCTAGCACTGAAAATAAATTTCATGCAAATATCGTTTGTCGTTTTCCGCAAGTTTAGATGAGTTCTGCAACATGATGTTATTGTTATTTCAGTATTTTATTTTGTTATTGATATTTTCCAATCAATAATCTATGCTGAAATATGCGATTACACCGGAAATCAACTTATAACCTCAAGAACAGATTTTCCTTCCTAAACTTCATGCATGGTTGAAGTTTGGGGAATAACGTTCGTGAATATTTGATGGTGAATAACCTTCGTCTGTTCTTGAAGATTTTCCATATGACCGTACCATATTACGAATCGAGATTCCGAAAATTGAAGATAGAGTGATCATCGAATCAATGTTCTTCCATGATTCTAATATATTCTGTGGCAGAGAAAGAATGAATCATATGCGAATACCAAGAAAGAAGATGAATGACCTGGATACGAGTTCATCGTGAAATCATCACGGTTCTCCCAGTATAGGCTGGGATTCTGTTTCACCCTCCTAACATGGCAGAAAGTCATATTTTTCTATATCAAATCGAAAGATGATATCGAGATAGAAACTTTCATAGTAAAATGTTCAGAGATTGTACAATCTTGGGGTGAATCGAAAATAAAGAAAATATTCATAGCCAAATTACAGCCGATAAACCGTATGCACTTGATATCTTTAGGCCGGTCACTCACGTACAGTTTCAACTGTTCATATTCCTCAGTTAAACTGTACAGTTGAAAATATCGAGTTGAAGTGACACTGAAATATTCACTCACGTTCAGTTTCAACTGAGAATTTCAACAATTTTTTCTTGACAATTCGTTCATTTTCTGATGAGAATTTGTTTTAGTATTTGTATTACACAAGAAGTTTTCTTTAAAAAATTTAAAAAAAACTTGTGTTTTTAAACGCTCAATTCCAAACGCCTCTTCCCGGTAGAGGTAACTCTTAGGAAAAAATCATAGTGACCATCTTTGTAGAGATTTACAACTTTTGTTCGAGGTTGTTTTTTTGATAAAACTGACCGTTTTTGAGAAGAATCCAAAAAACCTTAAATTTTGACCTTTGACCCCGAAGAAACGCACACATAGGATCGATGGGGACTTTTAAAACTTTATTTATCCTCAAAAATTTGGCTCACCGTCAAATTTTGTTATTTCAAATGTCTATATGACTGAACTCCAGTATATTCACCCCCAGTTGATTGATCTACTCCCATATCAAAATATTCAGTTTTTCTGGAATGAAAACATATTTTCTCTAATTATGTGTCAAATCCGTTCGTTCCGCCTTATCTCGTAGAATATTTCATTCTAATTTCATTCTACCACTGTTTTCAGTAATATTTATTGATGACATGTTGGCCTCCTGTCACGGATTTATTCAACATCTGTCAAATTTTATGAGATAGAAAACAGTTCTACCAATCAATTTTTTTCGGTGCAAAAATCACCAAACGATATTTACGGCAATATTTCAATAATTTCGATAAAAATTTAGCGAATAAGAGAAAATAATGTATGATACTCGTACAGAAGGCTCATTCTAACACTCGTTCATTCCAAAACTCGCCGCTTCGTGGCTCGTTTTGAATTCGTGTAAGAATATCAATGCCTTCTGCACTTGTATCATAAATAACTATTATGAAATTATTTCCAATGTGTTCGAGACATTTCGAAACGATGAAGATTCCATATTATCAGCAGAAATGAATCTTTGTGAAGAAAAAAATCAAAGACATCCCAACAAAAACAGGATTTAATAATCAAATATATTAAATTAACATTCTATCGAAAACTAATGATCCGTTCACAAAAAAAGCGGAATAAGACGATATCACATTGAATATGGATTATCCTATTTCCTTGTGAAATCCACATGATGAAGACCGCTTCAATTCTGCATATTGCCAATTTGTTGGAATTCGTTAGTTTACACTTTACACATTTCTGATGATTATTATTTTTGGAAAAAAAAACAATAATGACATAAATCCTTCGAAACATATTTATAGGTACCTTTATGAGACTGGAGAGGTTTTCTGGCTAATTTTTATTTCGTTCAAAAAACAATAAACTACAAATCTTCTGTGCATAGACCTTCAAACCCGCTCAATGATATTTATACTGCATCTGAAGGACAACACTTCAGACTGGAACATAAAATTCGTTGAACAAGGCGCGAGAGACTGCTTTAATATCTTTTAAATCGCGATGGAAATAAATAAAGCAATAAAATAAAAGACGGCCGAAAAATAAATCTAGACACCGGACATAGCGGACGTGGAAGGTTAAGCGGTCAGTGATACAAAGATTCGCAGAAACGCCGCAAAATCTAATTATATGGCGCTCGACTTCATTCATAATCAACATCAAACATTTCGGGCCGCGTTGTAGACCGCCCGGGCTCTGATTATCGCCGCTGTGGGCGCGAGTTGAAGAAAAGTAAAGAGTTGGGTGGCGCGTACAAGTTCACTACATCATTTTCTATGAAAGGAGAGTCATACGGGTTTTCTGTGGTTTCTACGAATCTTGTTCTTCTTGGTCCGATTGGGCCAATCTCTTCATCACATGGTTAGTAAAGGATATCCAATATTAATTATTATTAGGTTTTTTTGAACACTATTTCCCATTTTGGTTGAAACTATCTATATCCTATATCTCAGTTATTATTGAAGATAGAGACATGCGGTTTTAGCGTACCTGAATCACTTTTTCGTAAAACCATCAAAGCTACAAACAGAAATATTACAACTACTTCTGGTCCTGAAATACAAGGCGAAAACAAAATGTTCACTTTTGGGGATGTTTTTATTTCTCCGGCCTTGTATAAGATTGCTTATAATAGATATTTTCACATAAAAGTCAGTAGCGTATTTGAAAAAATAATTTTTGAGCACTGATTTTAAGATGTGGCACCAACTTTGTATTTTTTTAAGGAACACCCTGTATATCTAAACGTCATATTTTTGCATTCTTTTTCTTCATTTGGAAAAAATCATCCCCTAATCTCTGAAAAAATATACATTCGTATTAAAAAAAGTATTTGAAACAAAATAAAAACAAAAAATTTTTGTGAACCATTCACTGGATACAATCAAATGGAGAGATTTTGTTTTTCATTTTCTAGTATTCCTTTTTTCCAAAATTAAAATTGTATGATATATAGAAACGATGGAACATGAATAAACTTCTGTATTGGTAAATTCTTGTCCATGAAGTAACAATTTACGTTGAATCAAGAACAAATGTTGAAACTGCCTAATACGCTCTTCTTTTCGCAAACAATGGTTTCTAGAATTCCCAGTAGATATCTTGGAACATTAAATTACGCTAAATTATATAGTTCGGTCGAGATCTATATAATTAATCTTCTTTAACTGCTTATTGAGGTGCGGCATTCAGCATTGATTATAGAATTTTTCTAATGTAGAACTAATTTATTTCAGAATCTCCCGACGAAGGAAACGCAGTTGCGAAAAAAAAATGTGCGTTGATATGAGGTCACATTCGATATAGATTGATTTGTTAATGTGTAAAGCTTCAAAAGTTGAAGGAATGGAGAATGGAGAAGCCCGCAAAACAATTAAACAAGGAATGAAGAAACTACTTTTCAGATCATTTTAGATTGGGCTGATAGTGCTAATAAGTTTGGATGTTAAAACTGATAAACAGTTAATGCTAAACAAAGTTTCATGAATATCCGAAGAAACCCGGGAATTGAATAAGGTTAAAAAATAACCAGGCATAATTTCTTGGATGATTTGTGAATTTGTTGTTATGCATCTTCATGCATAAGGATGTTCGAGAAACTTCAAATGATTGAAAGAATGAGAAAAAAATATTCATGTGTTTCATTTCAATTTGATTTCATCCAGTTGTTATTCCCTTTCAGTGATCGAAAAGTACTTGAAGAAATTCTGAAATGAAAAAAAATGAACATGGTATATAACCTTAAACTTAATTATTTCTTACTCGAAATCTTACACTCCTCTTCGAGAATTAATAAGGAAATGATGATTACTCAAAAATAAATGACATATTACCACTTCAAAATAGAAAATGGTAAGTGCACAATTTTTTGATCTCATGATTGTTATGTTTATCATTAGCTGCAACTACAGATCTGCATTGGCATGCATTTAAATCAGGTTGTTAAGGTCCTGAACAATATTAACATTAAGTTATTATTATTATTATTATTAACAAATTATTAGAGTTGAGGTAAATTCCTATAAACTCAAATAGAATTATACAAAAATGAAGTTCACATATATATGGATCTTGGTACGAAGAGATCCAGGGCGTTTTTAAATCCGTTGACGGTCCCAGCGTCCACTACGGTGCTCGGCAAACGGTTCCATCTCTCGAAAATTCTGTTCGTCAAGAAACCTTGGCGTTGAGGGGTCGCAAACTTCTCCTTGGACAATTTGAACTGGTGACCTCTCAAGTTGTTGCTGTTCATTGTATACAGGCCGCGAATACGATCACCGAAGTCACCACGAAGCGATCGGAAGGAAAATATCAGATCACCTCTTTCGCGTCGTGAGAGAAAGGATGACAATTGGAAGATGTTGAGCCTCGTAGGAAGGACGAATCGTTCCGTAAGGTATACGAGTTATCCAACGCTGCACTGACTCAAGACGGTGTTCGTCGGCACGTGTGGATGGCCACCAAACCTGGCCAGCATACTCAAGAGATGGTCTAACGTAGCTGGTGTATAGAAGCTTTAAGGTATCAGTGTCGCATCTGTTAAATGACTTCTGGATGGCGTAAGTCAACTGTCTAGCTCTGGCAGTGACAATAGATATATGGTTAGTCCAACGTAGATCTTCGGTAATAGTCACACCCAGGTCACAATGACTTGAAACACTCCCTAGCCTCATACCACAGATGCTGTATTCTTTTCTTGGGTTGTTCCTTCCGATATGAAGTACACAGCACTTATCCACATTCAAGGGGAGTAACCAATTGTCACACCAAACGCCAATTTCATGCAGGTCACTTTGAAGGGTATCATAGTTAGATAGAGGAAAATTGTAAATTTTAGTATCATCTGCAAACATAGAACAAGCTGAGCGGAGTAATCGGGGGAGGTCGGAAGTATATAATAAAAATAAGATGGGGCCGAGAACGGAACCCTGGGGAACACCAGATGTTAAAGGCACTTCCCGAACGGAAAAAGATCGATTGACCCGAACCGAAACGTACGGTTGGACATGTAAGCTCTAATCCATGCAAGAACGCCACCCCTGATTCCAAGATGTGAGAGCTTGGAAAGCAGTCGACGATGTGGGACCTTATCAAAGGCCCTGGAGAAATCAAGATAAAGGACGTCTACAGGAACTCCCCGGTCCCACGCCTTAGTCCACTCATCAATGCATAAAATGAGGTTGGTTGTTGTAGAACGACCAGACAGGAATCCATGTTGTTCTTCTGGAAAAATGCCATTAGCTGACGCAAACCGGGTGATATGATCGCTCACGATTCTTTCCAGGACCTTCGAAGCCGAGGACAGTACACTTATAGGTCTGTAGTTGTGCGGTGATAGTTTGTCCCCCTTCTTGAAAATAGGTGTTATAGATGCAGTAAGCCAGTCATTAGGGAGAATAGAATATTTGAGGGAACATGAGAATATTCTGTAGAGGGGCAAAGCCAGGGAATGGGCACAGCTGCGGAGAAGTTTGGAAGAGAGGCCATCCGGACCAGGAGCAGTATCCTTGAGCTGAAGTAGGTAACCTCTAACAATCTCCTCGCTGATCTTGATGTCGGAAATTTCTCCTGTGACTTGAGGAAACCTAACCTCAGGAAGAGGGCCATCAGGCTCATTAACAAATATAGAGGAGAAGACATCGGCAAATACCCCCGCTGTCTCGAGATAATCCTCACAGAGGCGGCCGGCCTGATTGCGAACGGTAGGAAAACTAACTCCCCCGCTCATCGATGACTTGAGGTATTTAAAAAATCTCTTTCTGTTCTTAGTAGAAGCCAGTCCCTTCTCGTACTGAATCTTAGCCTGATTTAAGTTGGGTGTAGGATTTTTCTCCCTCATGAAGTGTGGCATAAGACGGAGTCAACCTTATTTTATTCAGGAGATCTTACTGGCTGTTGTCAGTTAATAACATGATATTTCAGTGTATTTATTGTAGCGGCAGCTCTATGTAGATGTACGTTATCATAAAAGATACTTTCCTCTACTACCCTGAAAAAAACCACTCCAAACCGTTTTACAACCACCTCCGGCGTAACCATGGTGGAAGAATACCTATTCTTCCACCATGCAAACCTTCAGTACAGGGCTTTCATTATCTACTTGCTACTTGCTCACCCTGTTGTGATAATCATCAGAAAATTTGCTTTGTCAGCCTTAATCTAATTTTCATTCTTCCCGCCAATAGAAATATTCTAACGTCCAAGCCAATTTTTGACGTTCTACAGAAACGTTCCAATTCCAATCTTTTTCTTATCGTTTTATTTGGAATTCTTTCTCTTGTATCATTTCTTGGTTACACAAGCTAAGAAAATATTAAAAAAATGTGAGATTCCTAGTGAGGTCCTGCCGTTTAAACGAAAGTATGGGATTCAGAAAGAAATCAGGTCAACGATTGAACCAGAATCGACAAAATATAATTTACTCAAAAAATAGATGTGCAGATTATTTAATTTAATTACACGATATTTTATATATCTTAAGGTCGTTGTGCAATGAAACCCCCTCAAAATATAAAATCTACACAAAAGTATTTGAATCCGAAAATTTTCTAGACTGAATGAATAAACCAGCTCCTATATTTATAAATTGGAGAAACTGTAAAAAATCTGTATAGTATGAAGTTTCACAATTGAAAACATATAGAGCGAGTTTTGAGAATAGAACACCCCAATTATCTCGGAAACGGATCGCATGATTTTTGTACATTCTGGTGTACATCAGGGTATCGCTTGATTTTGACTGTTTTAGGTACTTCTGGACCATAGGTAAAAACTTCGAAAGGTGTCCAGGGCTTGATTTTCATGAAAACACCATTAGTGAAAACCGTTTCACGATATCTTCCATTCATTTTTTTAATTTTGAAAAATAATCGATTTCAAAAAGATGCCATAACTTTTTTATTTACGAAAATATCTGAAAACGATTTAAACTTTCTAAAAGCGCTTTATCTACCGGAAATAAGAAACTATATTCAATTTTTTTTTCTCGTGGAAATAATCCATTTTTTTATTTTGAATACGTAAGCATTTTTTTCATCTTTTTTCATAGAAAAATTTGAAATTTAAAAAAAATTTTAAATAATGTCTTATTTCCAGTGAAAAAGTGCTTGTTGAAAGCTATCATCTTTTGCAGATATTTTCGAAAATGAAAAAGTTATGGCACATCTTCTAAATCGAAACAATTTCAAAATTTTGTTGTATCTTCAAAACAAATGAAGATATCGTTTTCACTTCTGGTGTTTTCACGGAAATCATGCCCAGAACCCCTCTCAATATTTTTATCTGTCTAGTCTAGAAGTACTGAAACAGCCAAAATCAAGCCATTTGTGATAACCTGTACAAGGGAATGGTAGATGTTATGAAGGTAATGATATTGATTGGAGATCTTTTATTTTGGAGGAATAAAAATAAACTTTGTTATTTCAAATGGAACACTCTGAAGGTACATTCATTGCCGTTTGACATCCTTGAGGAATACAGAATATTTTTCAGGAATTCCTTAATGTCATAATTTCGAGTGATTGCTACATATAAATCGAAGTTGAAGCAATATCGATAATCCATATTTTACATATGGATCGCATTGATTGAATAAACTTAATTATGACCAATCTTCTAATGTTCGTTTCATTTTAGAGGAATGTCTGCATTTGAAGAATTCTAAATAACATACAAACGCTATTAAAAATATATTCGACATACCCTGAGTTGCAGGAACGTCCATTAAATTTAATGCTGCCTCAATTCTCCATTAAACGGAGTATCCATGGCTACCGTCTATGGATATTCCGTTTAAGGGAGAATTAAGGCGGCATTAAATTTTAATGGACGTTCCTGCAACTCAGTGTTAATCTATCGTTATTCTATCTATTTATTGCGGAGATAATATAAATCCAAATTTATTGCATTTAGTTATAGGAAATATTTCATGAAAATAATCAGAAGGCAAAAATATAGAGGTTCAACAAGAAGAGATCTGATAACAATTTTTATACCACCATTATCGATCATATCGCAGAATACTTGCAGACCAAAATCTATAAAACTCGTGAGATGAGTTTCCGGGATAACTGAGTTCTGGCATATCCAAAACTCATTCTGTATATAAAAAATTTCTTACAAAATGACCTTAATTATTTGCAGTAGAAGCGGTACGCTTCAACTATATTCCGAAAAAAATGCTACTGAAAAATTTATTCATGAGCAACAATGAAACATTTCTTGATTGCTTCCAATAAATTCGCCGATATTGATATGATAACACTATAAAGAAAAAAGGAATCTGTAGGGGAGATCCTTGCAACTATTCCATACTTAATCTAACTTAATTTATCTTAAACTTAGGATTTGAAACAAAACTTATTTACCTCACATTTGTAAGTGAAATGAAATACTTACCTACTCAATGAAATTTCTGAGATTATTTCAGAAACGTTAAAAGTTACTTTTGTCCCAAGGTACAAAGAAGGCTTTTACCTTAGGGCAGTAATATTTTTTCTTATGGCACTGTTTCAAAAGGTCATTTCCACATTTAAAAATAAAAAATAAACAACAGGATTATAATTATTATTTACTCATTAATGAGAATAACATATCCAACCAAAAACATTTTCATGTAAAATAATGTCCAAAAGTTATCAGATCCCATGTAGAGCCAAGCTGCTAACTCTACACTCTTCATCTTCACAAGTCCTTATTTCACAAATTCTATGTCTCGGTAAAAATAAGTGACTTGGCACTCTCGTAACTATATGAACTATTACATAACATAAAAGTTATGACCAGCGAATGAATTTTTCACCTTACGTGGCGAAAGAGAAACGGCCAAGTCACTTATTTTGACCAAGGCATGGAGTTTGTGAAATAAGGAGTTATGAAGATCAAGAGTATAGAGTTAGAAGCTGGTCTCTGCATGAGATCTGTTAACTTTTTGACAATGTTAGAAATACAAATACAGCCTCGTCTTGGCAATATTCTACATGAAAATGTTTTTGGTTGGATTGCAATTCCTTTTCTACGTTGCTTATGACAAAGCCTTTTAATTTTTTCTCCAATAATAATTAAATAAAAAATAATTATTGCGAGATCTATTTCAAGTCAAACTAATTCACAATTCATGTTCAAAATCAACAATGTACGAAGTATAGAAATATACCTTTACCTACCTAGGTTCAAACTGCGATGGCGATGTAATTGAGAGCTGCCATCACAACAATTGTTTGAAGAATCCTATCATTATATAATGATCACAATGGGAAATTGCACAATGGAAACTGTGGTTTAGGTTATTACAGGGAAATTGTATTTGGTGTAAATACACATGGGGCGTTTTACGAGCGCTTCATTTTATCCCCTTATTCAAAATGTGAGGGCAATTTTCCCTGAAAATTCGTGAATATTTTTTTTTTCAAAATTCATAACAAACAGTCCTCTTTATATATCAATTTTCAGACCAATAGAATCAAAATTGGCGGAAGTCTCATACAAACTTTTACATCTCTTGGTTCTAAGGTTTGGGGGGTGAAAGTTTCAAGTTTAGGAATTTTTCCGTTGTTTGTGTACTGAAACTAGCTCACATACCAAAGTCTAAAGTGTACTAACTATGCACATGAAACTTTGCACGTTTGATAAGTTCACTACTGGCGTTATATCCTCAGAATTTTGTTGATCTACTATATTCCAAACTCAAGTTATGAGGGTTCAAGAATACGACGAAACACTTGGAGAACATATAGGTAGTGCCCCGGCGCGGCGCTTCACTTGGCTCGTCTTGGCTCAGGCACTACCATGCTCCCAGATCATATTGCAAGGATTCGACATTCATGATTGATAACAATTTCAACAGCATCCATCAAATTTCCTTTACATGGATTGGACCGGGTCATAAATTAACTACATATGAAAAGTGTATACCCACTTATGTGTGATTCCTGCCCTGAAGACTTAAATTACGTGTGGAATATAATTTCTGTTAAAATACTTATCAATCAATAATTATTTATGATACAAATGCGGAAGGCGTTTATATTCCTACACGAGTTCAAAATTCAAAAACGAGACAGGAAGTTGCGAATTTTTCAATGAACGATTATTAGAATGAGTCTTTTGTATAATTTGTTCTGTTGTCATTTTCCCTAATTCGTTAAATGTTTATCGAAATTAATGAAATATTGCCATAAATATGTAGGATGGTTAGGTGATTTTTGAATTGAATAATATTGACTGGCATAACTGTTTTCTCTCTCATAAATTTGACGGATAATAAAGAAATCCATGACAGGAAGCCAACAAAGTCAATATTAACTTGAAAACTGTGCTGGAATGAAATATTCTAGCACGATTTTGGTCTACAAGATGTTTCAGAATCAACAGATTTAATCCAGGATTAGAGATTAGAGGAACTTAATTCAATTATTATCTTCCAAATATTCAAAATCGAATATCACAAGGGTTAAAAATAGTTTTGCACGATCGAGGATAGAAATCAAAATGGTGAACTATAATAAAGACCTTCTTTATGTTACACGAAGAGCGACACATATCCTGATTTACAAGGCGTCCTGAGTTACTACAAGGATCACCCTTACTTTTGGAATAGTCTTGATTAGGCCTATCCGCATTTACGCCTTGCTTCATAAACAATAATGGTTCAAAAATGTCTCATAATTCAAGAAAAGTCATACTTTTTGTTTGTCTATTCAAATTCCAGATAGGCAACAACCATGCGAATAACTTTACTGATATGTATAAGTCAAAGTTTGATTTATGGCAATTATTTATAACACAACCGATGTCTTCTGAACAACCTGTATAAAGTCAATGACATACTGCAAACTGCAGAGTGCAGATCTCACCGGTTAGTTCCCTATCAGTTGACCAGTTCCCCCAAATACCCTATTTTCAGCAGTTCCGCACGTGATAATGAGGCGAATAAAGATCTATTAAAAAATCAGCCCAGGCTCTGTTGAATCTCTCCACGTTGAAGGGAGGGTTGCGGTTGGGAGCCCTCAGGGCTGAACCGCACTCAGTGGGTGGTGATTTGGGACACGTAGGGTCGCTAAAAAAGAATATTATGCTCAGTTTTTTTTCAGCAGCGCAACAGGTTATCAAAAGCCGGCATGCGAATGGTTTATTGTTTGACAATGAATCTTTTCCGGTGTTTATACTTTGGGGATTTCCACGAGCAGTGGAAATATATGGTCGTTTTTTATCAGTGATTCAATTTGGTTTTTAACTGTGCGATATTTCAATTTGGAAAGCACAATGTTGATTGCGAAAGCAACTTAACAAACCGAATGATGATGTGCACGGTTCACACGTTCACACCATGGTTTGTGTGTTGGTTATTTAAGATATTCACATAGAAATAATAATATCTACCGATCCTTTGGAATATTTCATGAATTCACAGAAAAATACCCCTTCTTACTATATAAGTGAAGCCTCAACTACTTTTTCACACTATTATTTCGAACTTGAGTTAAATAGTTTTGTGTTTAGAAAAAAATTTAATTTTCAGTCTGTGGTGAATCTTTCTTGAAACAAAATTCAACTCAAATGTTTTATTTTCTTCACCATGAGCATTGTATAATACTATTTGTCTATTAAAATACCGGAAATTCAAAGAAACCAAGGCTTAAAAGTAATTTATGCTAGTCTGATCTACTCAGCGGTAGAGTTACTAAAGATGCCTACCGCAGATGTAGGCAAAACGTTAGGTGTAATAATTCCCAATAGACCATGGCCAATAAGTCCCGAGGACTCTGTCAATGACATTTGACGTTATTCTTATACAATGCGAAAATTTTTATACAATAATTATTTGATGAAGATGAATAATATCTGAAATACCCAAAAGTACCGAATATGAAATGTTTCAGATTGGATTCAGAAATAACGAACTATTTCTAAATTGGTTTGAAAAGAGTCTTCCGGGCTTATTGGCCGTGGTCCATTAGGAATAATTTCACCTAATGTTTCGCCTACAACTTCGGTAGGCATCTTCAGAGGATTCTCGGTCTAAGGTTGTACCTCGAACGCTGAATTTCTGATACTGGCGCGTTCGAACCGGAAACGTCATCTGCGCGCCGGTTTATGGCGGGAAAAAGTGGCGCGTCTACGTGCGCGATGCTGATTGGCCCATCGCTCTCGCTTCGTGTCAGCTTGATCTTTGTTTTTTCCATGGAGGTAAAGAAAGTGGAGGGGGCATAACGTTTGAAAAGTGTCACCAAAACAAATCCGGATTTGGCAAACCAAGATGGCCGACTTCAAGGTATTTTTAACTGTAGGTTCTGCAATTTTGGCCTTATTTATTATTCGTTCGTTGGTTTTGGCAGTTGTATGTAGTGAAAAAACATATAAGAAATGGTTTCTTGTACAGCATATGCTGATCTTACTCGAAAATTAATGGTGAAAAGCTGAATTTTTTGACGTTTGTAAATACATGGTTTAATTATTGTTGCATACAACTTTAATTGATAGGGGTACACGAGATAATTTATCTATTTGTTTCATTGCATATTATCTGAATTTGTATGTACCTTAATTGAAAAAATAGGATGTATAATTAGTTACAGGAACATTCCGTACGTAATTCAACTCACCAATTCATTAAAAGCAATTGAAGAGTGGAAATTCAAAAGGGTCTAAGTGCCACTTTCACGAAATTTTAGATTTCATTTGTTATGGGGTCTATGTGCCAAGGCCAATAGCCTACGAAACGATTCATGTGCCATCCGCTTCAGGCAGTCATTATTTCTGATGAAAAAAACATTTTTTTTTAACTTCTTTCATTAGTTTGAGGGCGGGTTTCACAAAGCTTTAACTGTACATTAAAAAAACCTAACTGAATTCGAATCAATCGAATCACCCGTTTTGAAATTTCAACGAATCGGGATAGTTCCAATAAATTTGACGGTACAATCAAAGTTTTGTGAAACCGACCCTGAGACATGTTTTATGTAATATCTCAGTTCGATTTTTTTGGCACTTAGACCCTTTTGAATTTCCACTCTTCAATTGTTTATGATATTTTGCCTCCTTGATTTGTTTCGATCATTATTTATTCATCTTTAGGTCATTAAAAGAGAATCGAACAAACTTCGAATTGTAAAAATTCAAATATACAAAATTCCCGCCACAAATTTGGCTCAGCAACATGGCGGATTTTTGGTGACACTTTCATAGCAAGGGAAAACATAGGATATGCTACCTCCCCTTCTTCTACCTCCATGGTTTTTTTCTAAGGTCGGTCACCAGGCGCTATGCAAGAAAGGGATCTCTTCTTTTCTATTTATGTTATTTTTGTGTTTATAAATTTCAATGGCTTCCATGTTCAGCCTGGGATAGTAACTTCTTATATTGGAAATAATCGTCGCGTATGCGAGCCGCAATTTCTGGAGGATGAACTTGAACATTCACAGAATGCATTCATCGCCAATGGCTATAATACCAAAGAAATTCAGAGGGCAATAAGAACAAAAACTTCCACCCGTGATGATAACACATCACAAATTACACCTAACGGAAGAGCCATCTTACCATACATCCCCAAGGTCACAGATAGGTAAAATACTGAAAAGGCACAACATCGAGACTGTTTATAATCCGACACAAAAACTTGGGCAAATGATCAAAACAACCAAAGACAAAGTTGACCCACTTTCACAAGCTGGTATTTACAGAATACCTTGTGACTGCGGCAAAGTCTATATTGGCACAACAAAGCGAAGTATTAATACTAGAATTAAGGAACACGAACGGTGCTGTCGACTGAATCAGACAGAAAAATCCGCACTAGCAGAACATGCGCTAATAGATGGACACAACATAGATTTCTCAAAAGCGGAGATTATTTCCAATATTAGAAGTTACTATCCCAGGCTGAACATGGAAGCCAATGAAATTTATAAACACAAAAATAACATAAATAGAAAAGAAGAGACCCCTTTCTTGCATAGCGCCTGGTTACCGACCTTAGAAAAACAAAGATCAAGCCGACACGAAGCGGGAGCGATGGGCCAATCAGCATCGCGCACGTAGACGCGCCACTTTTTCCCCCATAAAACGGCGCGCAGATTACGTTTCCGGTTCGAACGCGCCAGTGTCAGAAATTCAGCGTTCGAGGTACAACCTTAGACGAGAATCCTCTGAAGATGCCTACCGAAGTTGTAGGCGAAACGTTAGGTGAAATTATTCCTAATGGACCACGGCCAATAAGCCCGGAAGACTCTTTTCATACCAGTATATCCGGTCGTGAAAGCCTTAAACTATTTCTAAACTATTATCTAGTGTACGCCTAATACCTGCCGCAAAAACTGAATATATGTTCTTACTAGGTTTATACTTTCTCATTCATGAGCGCCTTGCTTTACATCTTTTCCGATTACCGATACAACAGGGTCGGGTTTGATGAACTCTTCATTTGAAATATTTGAAAATTACTTAAAAAAGTGCAACTTGATGACTTCCGATCTTATCAGGGATATTCCAATGATATCTATTTTTTGGATTGCTAGAGCTAAAATGATCCAATACATATTGAAACAAGAAAGAACCTAGCTGAGGTTAGTGCAATGGGATAACGAGTTCTGCGTTTGATAAATGAGATTAGGGAAAAACCCCGGCAGAATAAAACCCTGACCGATACCCCGGAAAAAAATAAAATATAAAAATTTTATATATCAGAGGATTTCGAAGGACATCTACGTGATCTAAAAAAAATATCTTCATGTAATCGTTATATGTAGAGAAAAAAAGATTCTTCCCCAAACTTCCAGAAATTCTTGATCTGAAAAATGAGAGAAATCCCATTATTTATAGTAAATTGAAATTTTTTTAAATTAAGCATCCATTTCAGAGATGCATTCGTTACTTCATTTAGTTTCGGAACCACATAAAAATTTATAAATAGGGCAACTAATTATAAGATGTCTCATCGTCTCCTCAAATTTCCCACAACTGTTGCATCCTCCATGGCGTCTTCTAATACTATTTAGAACAAACCATATTCTCCCGGGAAGGTCAAAACCAGGAACTCTGATGGGAGGATCAGTAATAAGATCTTTGTTGAAAAAATTGCATGCATTCAATTCAGATTGCCATATCTCTTTGTCGCTTCTATTCATTTCGATTAAACATTTTTTACAATGATGCAAATATGCAAGAAAATAGAATGGGTTGAATAAAAATTACTTGATTTAAGCAGCATTTCCCTTGCCATGCAGTAATCATAGCTTGGATATTGTGGTGCAAGAAACAGACAAATTTATTACTTCAAGTATGAATTTTTTCGCTCGTTCTAGGAGGCTACAATTTTAAGAAGCTTTGGATCAAACTATTCGCATTGAATAAATTAATTTTTTTTATATGATAAGAAGTGCATATCCTGATATTCATTTTCAATGAAATAAAAATTCTAAATATAAGTATTTCATTGTTCTGTAGGAACCAGCGTGTAGTTGAGCGGTTTTTTTCAAATACAAGGATAGTAGCACGAACCCGTTAGATATTCTCATCGATCATACCGAACAATATTACGACTTCCATTTTGGCGATTTTAAATTGATTTCAAAGAAATTCGAATGTTTTATTGATTTTGTTTTGACAGTATCGGTGCGTGATCATTTTCAATATCAAAGTTAATTTGAACAGTGGGCGTCCATTAATTACGTGAGGTAATGAAGGGGGGAGGAGGTGGTCAAGTGAAATCAAATCTCCCTTGGGTGAAAGGGGAGGGGGGAGTTTAACAAACATCACGTAATTTTTTTTTCAACATACGAGACTGACTCAGTTTAAATCTTTTAATAGTTTGAAATATTTATTCAATAAATAAAACAGCAAATGAAAGATTTGATATTCTTTTCATCACAGTGATATTAAACTGCGGCAATATTCCCAAATCATAAATTCTAGTCTTACTAGTTGTGAATGAAAGTCATTGAACAAATTATTTTTTGTATTTTCTTTCAAATCCAACTCGTTTACATCCAAAACACCTTAGAAAACCTGAAATTTCAATAAATCTCACCAGGGATGGGGGAATCAAAAAAACCCAAAAAATGTCACACTCAATTTATGGACGCCCCAATAAATCGACTTCAGAATTTTCCTAAACCCCAAAAAATGTCACACTCAATTTATGAACGCCCTCAAGAAAGCGACTTTATAATTTTCCTAAAACTGGTATGGGATCCAAATTATGAAAAAATATAAATTTAGAAAATTTGATAAAGACATGCTTGGAATCGAAAGGATGAAAAGTGAAATTGAATTTGTTGAAAATTCTAATCGATTCATATATTTTGTGTATTTATATGTGCCAATTTTTTTCATGTGAGTTGTTTCATTTTTTATTATTTGGTTTATTCAATATACATATACAATCACCTATGTTAGGTATATATATTTTAGTGTATCGGTTGGTTAATTTAATGAGTGTTTTTTTGCTAACTCAATTACACGCGAATTAATATAAGACAAGTGATTTTCAAATTGTTGATCCATTGAAGAAATACTTAGTAAGATGTGAATTTCAGAGTCTCTAAATGATAATGATGTTGATTCAATTCCTCAATTCCCATTATTTACTGTTCAATTTGATTCAGTCCAATCCTAATGAATAACAAGAAGGGGCGGAATCATATAATTCGCCCGAGGGTGCATCCTTGGCTAAGCGTGGCCCTGAAATTATGACAGAGGTATGTCAAGTATTCTTCTATTTTTTCGTCTTGTGCTAATGGACTATTATTTCTGTATTATTATATCTTATTTAGCTTTCCGAAATATACTTCCTCAATTCTATGTCCCAATCTCAATCGGAAATGCACGAAATTATATTTCAGAAGAATGCCCCAATAAAACATCGGTCCGAAAATTTCATTTAAAAACCGTCACGGCGTTTCGCCGCCCCAATCGTCGTGAATGCTCCGAACTAATGGCAGAAACGCCAAATTCCGAACGTACAAAATGCATATATTTCTCAATATTTCAGAGAGAATTGACAAGGACAATGGATTCCCAAAGATGCAGCTTTCGGCCGTCATGCTGTGTTACGGCAGCGGACCATCTCGTTGCCGTGGGCGATCATCGCCGAACACAAAAGATTCGCACGAAAGATTCCACAGGGCGATTGGAATGTCCAGGGTGAGTTCAAGCATCTCATATGACGTTTGTGTGGCGTTACGGAACACCCGCCGGGGTATAACGACTTGAGGCTAATCAGATGGACAATCTCTCGTCACTTGCGAAATCTCCCAGTACTTTTGGATTTTAGGAAATTCGGATCTGCGTCACTAATCCTCGACAAAGGGGGATATTCTTCCGAAGGGTGTTAGTTACTCAAACCTGAGACAATCCAGTAAAAAAATTCGTCCTATACAAAGTTGGTCGGAACCGGAACATGTGTTGGATAATGAAGGTTGCAATTAGAATAGAATTCTGTGGAATTGTAGGACCTCTTTCTTTGTTCCTGTTTATGGACCACCAACATCAATTTTTAAATTTATGGTGAAGAATAGACATTTATTTCAACTCAGCGAAAGAGCAACAATAATTCACAAAATAAATTATTATTGATACATATTTCGTCTTAAGGGTTTTGATAAAGTATTGATACAAGTGGGTAAATCACTTCGAAACATACAGGATGATTTTGATGGGACTTGGGAGTCAAATACCTACACCGATGCTTTATTTTTATTTACTAATTCAAAGTGCATCCCAAATTTCTTGTCCCCTATGGATTTTTCTGCAACAGTTGGAGAAATTGTAATTTAGAAATTCATGGGCTATTTTTTCATTATATATGTTGAACTTCAGATGTTACAATGTGATTTTGAAATTATTGCGTTTTCGGATATTCTGTGTATGTTGATAACCACGTATGTTGAAAACGGTCTTTGACAGATATTTCTTCGTGGAATTCATTGGCGTTCACTAATTTTTTTCAGGATTATCGATTTCGAATTATAACTTATACTTTTATTAAAAGATTCATGTATACCTACAAGCTATATTTTATTTCACCTATTTGATGGTAAATATTTTTTTTCTGAATTAAACTTGCTATCTTAAAATAATTCTCAAAATGAGATTTCGAATTTCTTACTTGAATTGTTTCGTGCACTGTTTGAAATTTGAAAGCTGGTATTCGCTATATAGGAAATAGGTATAAATGCTCGAAGATATTTAGGGGTCATTAAAATAAATCTTTCATTTTCCCCCTCGTTCTCCTGACTTCTCAGTATTAGACTTTTTTCTATGGACATTTCTGAAAGATAAAATATACCAGCAAAACCATAACACGGTGAAGGTATATCGAAAGCATTTCGCCAAATTAGAGCTCCACATATGCTAATTCATTTGGAAAGATGACAATTTCTTTGAATGTTTAGTTCACAGTATCTCTTGCCAAGAATAATCAGAATTATTATTGTAGGTATTGTTCTTTTTTATTTCTTGTAGTTGTAATAAAATGAATCAAAATAAAACAAATTCGAATTTTAATCATAAAAAATATTTTTAGATTCTAAATGTTATATATTATTTCGATGAAAAAAATTGCAAGTTAACGGTGAACCATTAATTAAACTTACTCTGAGTTATAACTCGAAAACGAAGACCCAGGAAAAATGTTAATGTACGGCAATGAATTTTAAGTAAAAATATCTATTAATGACAGGTTTCTTCTCGAAGATATCAAAGTAGATATCGGGATACACAAAATCCTGTAGAATATAAGAATTTCATGATCACCCTGTTATTTCAAATTCCACATATATCAAAAAACTGAAAACACCTTTGAATTTTCCATGAAAAAGGAGCCCATAAATTTTGTATATCCAAAAGGTTGCAGAAATACCCTTAGGACAGTCCAAATTTGGAATGCACTGTTCTCCCGAATACATCGGAAAACCCTTCTACTTAATCAAGTAAAATGGGACATATGGAATCTGAAGAATTTGAAAACCACTTAGTTGAAACACTATGTGACACTGAGAAATAAATTCCTTCATAATTAAATGAGTGAAAATTGGCTTGCTGATAGGGAGGGGGAATCATAATTCAACAGAAATTAATTGAAATGCCCACTCTTCACTTTCCTAGATATCTCAAAACAAAAATCTGATGGGTCCGAAGAACGAACAGGCAAACCTATGAAGCCTCTATAATATAATGTGTTATTAGCACCTTTTGATAAACAGCTAGTTTTTTCAGAAAATTATCTCTTATCTTCAGACATACTTGGGCTCTGAAATTAATGATTAGGAGAAACATTGTTTTTGAGAGTAATAACAGTGGGAGTAGAACATACATATAATCATAAAATGATCCTCAATATCCAATTTGAATATGAATTATGTGAAATATGTTTATTATGATCGCATTACCAACTCTGCGTTTTTATTCAACTCATATGGATACCCAAAAAACTGGGATTCTTATTATATACTGATTTCAATATTCTTCATTCTATAAGATCCCCTACATCAGTTCTCTCTCCGAAAAAGTGATCCCAGTTCTTAAGAAAGACAAAAGTAAAAAGTAACATATTCATCGCAATGCTCCCAGAAAATACAAATATGTTCTTTTCCAATCTAAAATCGCCAACTCCTAGGGAGTCCAATATAGTTTACAGCATATCATTTTAAAAGCGTCTACATCGGTGATACGAGAAGATTTCTTAAGACAAGAATCTCTGAACACATGAGAGATGAAATAGTATATTCTATAACAAGTTGCAGAATGAGCGCCAATTCCAACACGAAAGCATGAGTATTGGAATAGCCTTCTGCAACGAGTATTAGACTTACGAATTTTGAATTGATTTGATTTGAAAATTGAGAGGATCTGATGTCAGTACTGACACCCACAAAACGAAAAATATAACTAAAAACAATGTTGCATTACAACTCTTTTTTTAGTACTGTAAGGAACTCATAACGATACTGAAATAGAGAAATAATATTTTAAACCTCCTAAAACGGAAGGACAACATGTACAGCTCTGGTAGGCCATGTACACGAAAAACTCCTCCAGTCCGATTTCGAAAACTCCAAAATCACTGGATATCAAGGAGTCCTCAAAAAGAGATTACAGCACGAGGTAATACGAATCAAAGAAAATAAAAATTCAATTAATAAAAGGTCTGATATCGATAACTTGAACTCATTATTTCGGCCTCATCGACGACAGAATGCGGAAAGACTGATATCGATAATTCAAATCCGTAGTCAATGTTGCCAGAACGTTGGGAAGCGCTACTAATTTCAACTTTTTTCCTGTTTCAACATATGAGGAATTCCCGTCACCGTTTGATTATTGACATATTTTCAGTCGTGATCGATGCTCTCTTGATGCTGGTACATTCAACTCCATTGTACTGTATTTTCCGAAATTCCAGAGCCTCGAAGATAGTCGACATATACAGGGTGTTTCCTAAACATGCGGCAAAAATTCAGGGAGCTGTTACTTGGACTATTCTAAGAATATTTTGTCCTTTGATGTTTTTGGAAAAACCTCTTTGTTTCTAAGATACAGGGCGAACAACATTTTTCATATTTTTAAAATTGATAATAGTATAAATAAAAATGCGTACCGCACTGTGTTTACTAAGTAGGTACAATTTATTTTTAAATGTGTTTGACAACTATAAAAAACGGCCAGTTCCTATGGGGCCATCTAAAATCATTAGTTTATACCACTCCAGTAGAAAATGTGGAAGACTTGCGAAATCGGATCATTGCTGGGTGTAACTTAATAAGAAATGATCCTGGTGTTTTTGAAAGGGTTCGGCAGTCAATGAGGAGAAGATTGGATGCTTGTATGCTGGCTGGAGGTGGTCATTTTCAACAGTTTTTGTAGGTTAAGTTAAATTTTCATGTAATTTTTCATAATAAAATGTTATTATCTAAAATTTTGTTTGCCCTGTATCTTCGAAACAAAGAGGTTTTTCAAAAATCATCAAAGGACAAAATATTCTTAGAATAGTCCAAGGAACAGCCCCTGAATTTTTGCCGCATGTTAAGGAAACACCCTGTATACCAAAACTGACGGCATTTTATTGAGTTGGTTCTCTTTTAAATCCTCAAGTCCTCCAATGTACCTACTTCTAATCCAGTTAGTATAAATACAGTACATTATCATATCGCATCATGAAAAAATGTATTATTAAACATTTTTTCCACGCTTCATTAAAAAAAATCTTTTCGATCTCTGATTCAAACACATTTGGTTGACATTATTCTGGGGTAGATCATATTACTGAGATAATCGTTTTTGCACAATGAACTAATATCTTGACATACATTCCCCTCTTTCTAACCTCAATTTACCTTTGTGTTTATAATTAAATTTTCCGAGATTGATAGTGACTACAAAAGTCATGTTTCATTAAATAAAGTCACTAAAAAATTTTTTACGAATAAAAAATTTATATCATATATTACTCAAAAGAGAATTGTGTTAAGTAGAATCACTTCAACATTTTCATATTCGCAATTTAGAGCCGAAGAAAAGGCGGCACTTTTTTCTATTCAGTACCGATAATGGAAAATTTGGGGCATGCTCATTTTAGTACAATAAACCAACGGCGCCAATATAAATCTTGCGACGATGTCGAAATACGATACGCCCAGAGCTCCTTTGATGTTTGCTACAAAACCGACAGCCCTCAGGTGTACAGAATTTTTATCTCATCCCCAAACTGGACTTAGAAACTGAGTGTGAAGAACTTGTAGATAGCACTAGGTATATTACTAGTAAATACAATGAAATTGAGAATAAGTCGTTTCATTGTAATATTCGATACTACTAATTTTCTATTCATTTAGTATTTTGCTTTTTACCCAGCTGATGGTGGCCTTCTATTTTTCAGTGTGAAGAAAGTGCGATTCAAAATTTAATACTGAGTCAACAACTCCTTCAGATATTGATTAAATTATTTTGTGGGAGGATTCTGCACTTTTTTAAAACAATTTTAAGGTTTTCTCTTCAAGTCTCTGGAACAAAATCAATTAGAACAGTTTTTCACAAATAAGTCCTTTCAGACAAATTGTTGCCTAACAAGGAGGAAAAGTAACAGTTTTAAGTTTAAACTATCAAGTTGAAGTTTGGGAGTCTATATCAGACTCCTTCATCAGACCAAAGTGGTTAATGGAACACCGATCTATTTTTTGTTAATAATTTCATTTATGATTTTGATGGATCGTTGGTGGACCAAAAAAATTTCAATTTTATTCAAATCAACGTATGATGTTCTCACATTCTTGTTTACCACCAATTTTTTCTCTACAAAACAACCATGACGAGAAAGATTCAGAATTCCTTCATTTTATCAAAGCTCGAAAGTGTTTCTTTCATTTCTTCATAACTCAGAACAATCTCTATTCAAGTGTGAATCAGCATTATTTCAGTTTTTATCAAGTGAATAAAGCTGTTTCGCAGGGAGCTGTTTTGGGCTTTCGATATTTTCTCTCACTTAATTTTTTCATTAGTATTTTGATCTTTATGATTGATCTTTTCTGATTGATGCACTTTCTCATATTTAATATGAATATAAGCAATTCACCGAGCTCATAATTTTAGTCGACACTGATTCTAGACATCGTATCTAGTAAATTGAATCATTTGGCTTTGTGGAGTTTGGTGGCATACATGTCGATATGACCCTGAATTAGAGGAATTATGATGACTATATTTGTAGTTCATGTATTATCTTCGATCTCTTTGTTCCTTTTGTGAATTCTCATCTGATTTGAAATGTTATTCCATTGGGTTAGTTCACCTGATATCAATGTAGTGAGAACGCAGAAGAGAATACTTCGATTTATTTTCAATTTGAACAAAAGGAGTTTTGATTCAATGGTGAAATGTTCCGCATATTAAAAGTGCAACACCAGACGTGAAGAAACTTCGTTTATCACATATACCTATTAAAGTAAAGTAAAGTTTATACGTATATGGTTTTTCAAAGTATCGCAACGATAGTTGAACCATTCAAAAATTGAGCATTATGTAACTTTGTAACTAATGAACTTTTACTAGTTTACTTTTAATATATGTTCATAATTTACTTTGGTTGCATCGTTTGTGAATGGGAGGCGCTTAGTTAATCGGGACAGATATTTGGCATCATTGCAAAAATTTTATGGTAGTCATGGAGAAATCGAGTTTTTCATTTTCTTCTCTGAGTTGCCAATTATTGCGTTGGTTAATGTAATAGATACTTCTGATTTTTTTAAACATAGATAAATTCAAAATAGTAATACTCGAAATGAATACCAATTTCAATTCCCAGGCTCAGAGTTCTCTCATCATGAGGTTGGAGAAACGATGTTAGATTTTGCACTGAGATTAGAGCTATACCGGTTTCAGCCTTGTTTGACATCATCAGTATCCCATACACCTCAGGGACAAAATCTACACGAAAAAACTTCATTTTGACTGAATTGGTTGTCGCTGCTTTGTAATTTCTACTCAGTACATCACACCTAATTGCTTTAAATATCGAAGTTTTTATGAGGTTTTTGTCCCTGAGGTGTATGGATGCTGATGATGCCAATCAAAGTTGAACCTGGTATATCTTTCATCTCACTGACAAAATCTAATATCATTTCTCCAACCTCATGATGAAAGATCTTTGAGCCTGGGAATAGAAAATGGTATTCATTTCAATGATTACTATTTTGAAATCATCTATGTTTCAAAAATGTTCTCGGTGTGGCCTCCGTTGAGGCAAAGAATTTTTTGGTTTTCGTCTCATTTTTCTTCTTAAAGATTCTTTTGTGGCCTTATGTAATTATAGAAAATACTGAAAAACGTCAACTTTTTCCTTCAAGCCATCAAATTATTTATTCAAGACCATTTCCTATAACTGGTTATTCCTCTAGAATCTCAAAAAAATTTTCAATGTAGATATATGAATATTTGACAGCTGCAAAACCGAACCTTTCCAACAAATTATAACATTTTTCAAGCCAAGTGATAAAGGTCTGAGAAATTTTGTGTAAAAAATTCTTGGAAAATGAATAAAAACAATTCGGCATAAAAATTGTCTGTTCGAATCGATTTTGGTATTTCAAACATTTCTGAATATTAATGTAATAGAATATAATATTCGGTTCAATTTTCTCAAGAAATTACAGAACTGTCAAGAAATTAATCGACATTCTATGAGTGGGTTTCACAAAGCTTTAATTGTACGATTAAAAAACCTTACGTAAATTCGAACCAATCCAATCACTCGTTTTGAAATTTCAACGAATCGCGTGGCTCCAATTAATTTAACGGTACAGTCAAAGTTTTGTGAAACCGAACCTATAGCATTCTAAATTTCATTATTTAAGCAGATACCCTCTGTAAAACGTTAGCTTGACAGCAGGCCGCAGGTATTCCTGCATAGCGTAAATGGGACTTCACTCACTCAACGTACACCCATTGAACGGCTCGATTTTACTAGTAAAGAAACACAATAACATTAAGTATTTACATATGCACAAAACCACAATGCCGCGATTAAAACCAGCGAAATCTTCGGCAGGGTTTCTTGGACACGAAACACAACGGCTGCCGTAAAAATCAACCCTCTCCGCTGAATTGTAACACCTTCGGTTGAACAGGAGGAAGTAAAAAGAACTCCTTTCTTCTCCGATTACTGAAATAACACAGATGTGGGGCGTACGCAAGGTTATTAACAATTACATGTGGCTCTTTCAACGACGTCATGTGAAATCGAAATTAATTTCAGGTTGTGAAAGAAACTGTTGCGCTGTTTTGTTGCGGTGAAAAAAGGGTGAGCTCGGCCTTTTAATATTGGTTTTCGATTTGCCACATATAAACCAAAATTATAGCTTTCGGTGGGGCGAGTAGGTTTTTAACGGAAACTTTAAATTTCAAACCGGGGCTTGGGGTGGCTCGATTCTGATTCGGGAACGATTGAATTCACATGGAGTGCACTGGGATGGCTCGTCAGGTTGAATAGATACGTGGTGCTATTATTTATTAGGAGGGTTGTGATTGTTGGGATTTTGTTCTTCTGCGTTTTTATAATCTATGAGTATATTCTATGAGTATTCATAGAATATTCCTGAGTAATGAGTTATGCAAATTGATTTCTATCTGGGGGTTAAAGAGTCATTAATGCACATTTTTTATTTCTTGTTCTCAATGCCTACGGATATTGAAGCTTTGCAATTCAACTACGAGCAAGAATAAATATATTCAAGGTGTCCCGAAACTAGTTTTCCAATACAGAAGACCAAAAACTATCGAATGATACCAACATGAGTGTTTGGAATAACCGATTTGAGAACTATTTTAGCCCATATTAATCCTAGATCATTGTATAATAACTCCCAATTGAAATTATTCCAAAAAGTCAATCGAAAACCTCAATAATTAAAAGAATTCTTATTTTTACAAAATTTTTATTACTCTGAATAAACCCTATCTAGTTTAAAAAAATTATACCTCCCCATTTTCTGGAGATTCAAAATTGCTAAATAATATTAACAATATTTTTTCAACTTATTATCTGTCGAGAATACAAAAGAGATTTATGTAGCCATCCTTCCGGTACGACGATTCGTTACTCCATGACGATGTCAGAAAATTTTGGATTTTCGGTAATTTTTGCTATTATGATGCAACAGAATCGCGTAGGTATTGCTTTATCCCGCAGGGTTGAAAATTCATGACAATATAATTCTTAAATATATCTCGTAAATGATTTCATTGAAAGAAATGATTTCCGCAATTTGATTCTGATTCATGTGGTCAATCATCTACGAACACAAAATTTGACTCACAATTTTTATTTTTTTTCATTGTGACCATTACATACCATCTCCCAGAAATGCAAGACTCAACTCTTAAAAGTAAGTTGAATAGTATTAACCCTTTGTGTCCCCCCATGACTTGAATTTTTTCATAATAATATCATTCAAGTTAAACCCTACAAACACTTTTTTGTTCATAAGTATTTTCTTGATATATTTTTCATCAGTTGGACTTAGAAGTACCGTCAAATCGCGAGATCATCAACAAGTGGCAGCTATGCAGGGTGAGTCGGGAGGAACGGCCCAAACTCCAGGTGTGTATTCTACAGGTCGAAATAATTTAAAAAAACTCATATGTTGTTATCCGATTTTCACCTATGACTCAACTCTAGTTACGCCAGGTTTATTCAACCTTAGCCTTAGCCGAAATCGCTGAAGTTTTGAGTATTCCGAAATCCCATATCGAACGTTGATATTTCACTTTCGTATGTTTTGGTCAATTGATACTTTGGTTCTATCATTTGACAATTTTGATAAGAAAAGAAGAAAATGGCTGATAATAGAGAATGATTTTTATGAATTATATGAAACCCCGTTGATAAATACCAACATCCATTAAATATCTGGAGAAACTGGGTTCAATTTTTTTAGAATTAACTGAAATATCATTTTCAATGTAAACGGAAGAATTGTTTCAAGTGAAGGAAATTACAGTGTTTATCTCTGTAGACTTTGAAAATACAGTCGTGTCGGCAAATCCCGGCTTTTATTACTTCCAGGGAAGAAAGCTAAATAGCTGGAAGTAATGCTGGAAATTTTCTATTGCTCTATTCATAGTGTCAGTCAGTGGCGCAGCCAGGATTTTGTTTTGGGGGGGGCTTGAACTGAACAATTTTTGATGATACAACAAATACGAAAGTTGCAAAAAAATAAAGAAGAAAGGAATAACGAAGAAATTAACGGACAATTCAACTTAGGAATTTATTACTTCTCAATTATCACAATGTGTACAAAATATATGCATACAAAAACAAATTTAGCATATGTGTATACAAATTTCTCAAAAAATGAAAAATTCATTCGATCATAAAAAACTATCTGTGAATTTATTATGGATACAATTGCTTATATATAAAAATAAAAATAATTAATTAAAATAGTTGATACACATATAAAACTAGGTAATTTTAATATAAAAAACAATCAACGAATAAACGAACCATGTAGGTAATATATGTGATAATTCGAAAACATTTTATTATTAAATATTCAGTCTTCTTTCAGACCTTGCTAAGATATCTAATACATCGTCAATATTGAATTCAAAATCATAATATATGTGCAACAGAGCAAGTCCAGTCATTCTTTCAGCTCCCATTGTGCTCCTTAAATATGTTTTTAATCTTTTAAGAGTAGAATATGTCCTTTCCGGAGTAGCAGTTGACACTGGTAACGTACACAATATTTTCAGAAGTATAGAATATTCGGAAATAACTGTATACTGCATTTAGAAAGAGCTGATATGGCACTGAGTTTTGAGTCTGCAGTTCTCGACAATTCCTTCTTCCACATCTTGAATTCACATTCAAGGGTTATTTCGTTAGCAGTTTCTAAATCGGTTTCATACATTTTTATTAATTTTTTGAATTCAATCAAAGAATCGTTATCTCTATCAGTTAAACACATGAAAGAAGATAAAATAGACTCATGTTTTAGAAATCTGTTACTGATTTGTGTAATAAATATGTCTATAAATGGCAAGAAAACGCTGATTTTATAATATTTTTCCACATCATCAGTTTTAATATTCATTCTATACGTTTGTCTATTTGTTATCCTAGGTAATTGAGGAGGAATATTGTACTTTTCGCATATGCATGTTACTTTATTGAAAATTGTTCCAAACTCAGTATCAGCATTTTTCCTCAAATCTTCCAGGAGCTTTTTTAGAGTTCCAGCATGTTGAAGAGCTGTACTCAGATCCAAATCTTCTGATTGCAAAATTTTACTTAAGCCTACACTATAGCCAAATAAAGTTTCCACCACTTTTAGTGAAACAATAAAATTTATCTTTTGTATAGAATTTAACAAAAGCATTGCCCCTGAAGAGGCATCCTTATCTTTCCAAACCGTAATTTCCTCCAAAGAAGCACAAATAGCATCGAAAAGTTCCCCATAGACGAGAACAGAATCGTGTCGTGCCACCCAACGAGTGGGACACATTTTCTTCAACTTATGTTTCCTGGATTCTGGGCATGATACATCAATTTTAGTGGTTAGTACTATTTGCCTTTTAGGGGTGTTAAAGAAAGTAAATGTCTTTTCAATAATTCCCATACAATTTCTTATATCTTGTATTTCACAGGAGTCTGAAATTGCCAGATTCAAACAATGTGATATACAGTGAACATAAATTAGGTGATTCTGAAAATACTGATAATACGGCGAAGTGAATGTGCAAAAATGACATAGTTTAAAATCAGCCAAATGAGGAATGTTTGTTAATGTTTGGCGTATGTCATTGAACTCAGAAAAAATCGAAACTGTTAGAATCTTTGGGGGGGGCTGCAGCCCCAAAGCCCCCCCCTAGCTGCGCCAGTGG